>JBBGZY010000570.1:717500-1042500 GCA_037952925.1 Lithobates clamitans
ACTCCCGAGGGAGGCTACTCTACCTGATTGATTGGAAGGGTTATGGTCTGGAGGAGAGGTCTTGGGTTCCTGCCACTGATGTCTCAGCCCCACAATTGGTGACCAGATTCCATCGGAAATTTCCCTCCAAGCCAGCCCCCAGATGTGTAGGGGGACCTTGTGAGAGGGGGGTACTGTCACAGATCAGCTGTGGAGCTGATCTGTGTCTCACCTTTGCTGCTGTAGGCCAGCTGGCACCTGTTGTTCCACTAGCTTGTGTTCAGCTCTGCTGCACTCTGCAGCTATGGGTGTCGCCGGCTTCACCTGTTGCTTAATATATGGTTCCTTCCTGCTACTTCCTGTCCAGCCCCTCATGTGCTTCTCTATTTAAATCCCTCTCAGACCAGTTCTGGTTGCTTGAGCAACATTTGTTTCTGAGCTCCCTTCATGTAACCTGCCTTAACCTGACCTCTCGTGAACTGATCTCATGTGTACCGACTTGGCTTGTTCTGATTACGTTGTCTGCAGGCCATCCTGACCTCGGCTCGCTATTCTGTTCTCCTTTGCTTTATCCATCCTTGTCTGACAGTGTCTTCTGGTACTTCCCTGCAAGCAGGGTGAACCCTGGGGGTCGTGACCTGGGGTCAGCATGCAGCTAATCCCGGCTGGCCCCTAGACTCCACGCCCTGGGGGATCCCGTGTCACCTGCTCGCCTGTGGGCTCACTGTAAGTAGTACCGTGACAGCTTAAATAGCTCGGTGGGAGAAAATGATCTTGAAAAATGACTTTGACGTGGGCTGTGCCAAGAGTGCCCAACATTGAATTGAGTCCCGAAGCCCTTATGTTTCTCCAATCATGGTGGTGAGAAAGAAGAATGGGTCTCTCCAGATGTGCATTGATTATTGAATCTTGAATCGAAGGACTATCCCAGATTAATACATGACCCCTCACATAAAAGAAGCCCTGCAGTGCTTATCCGGGGCCAAATTGTTCAGTATGTTGGACTTGAAGAGTGGATACTACCAGATCCCTATGCACCCAGAAGACTGAGAGAGACTTTATTAGCCCACTGGAATTCTTCGAGTTTCTTCGGATGCCTCAGGGACTGACTGGATGCCTCAGGTACTGACTTTGATCGGATGCCTCAGGGACTGACTGGGGTCCAGCAACTGATGGAGAATACAGTGGGAGATATGAACTTGGTAGAAGTACTAGTATACCTTGATGACATCATCGTGTTTGACCGAACTTTGGAAGAACATGAGGCCCAATTGTAAAAGGGTTTCCAGTGATTACAAGAAAAGGGGTTGAAGCTGTCATTGGTAGGACATGTGGTATCTGCAGAGGGGATAGTCACTGACCCCCATAAACTGGAGGCGGTCACTTCTTGGCCCCGCCCAACCACCATCACTGAATTGAGGTTGTTTTTGGGCTTCTGCTCCTATTACAGACGGTGTGTGAAGAACTTCTCTGAATTAGCTCAGCCCATGAACAAGATGGTACAGAAGTAAACGGATGGAGCACAGCAGAAGACCCAGAAAGGAGGAGGTAAGAAGCCTAGGGAGTCTATCAAGGACCAGTGGATAGAGAGGTGTGAGAGGTCCTTTGATAGGTTGAAGGGGAGTCTGGTCGAAGCTCCAGTGTTGGCCTACGCTGACCCCTTGAAGCACTATGAACTACACGTGGATGCCAGTAAAGATGGTATTGGGGGAGTGCTGTACCAAGAGTCAGAGGAGAAACTCCGCACAGTAGCATACGTGAGCCGCAGCCTTCCTCCTACTGAGAAGAATTATCCGGTGCACAAGTTGGAGTTCTTGGCCCTTAAGTGGGCTGTAGTGGACAAACTCAGAGATCATCTATATGGAGCAGCCTTTGTGGTGAAGGCGGATAATAACCCCCTGACCTACTTGTTATGCTCTGCCAAGTTGGACGCCAATGGGCATCAGTGGTTAGCCCCTTTATTGGAGTTCTTATTCAGTTTGAAATATGGTCCAAGAGTGGGAAATAGAGAAGCTGAGGCTCTTTCCTGAAGAGCTCATTTCACCAGGAATGATCAGAGAAGTTGGGTTCACTTACCACCTGAAGGAGTACAAGCAGTATGCTAAGGGGTGGAATATAAACACAGAGGGGCCATAGGGGCTGAACCTCCGGGAGTCACCCCTGCGGGAGTACCAAAACACTACTGTAACCTGACCCAAGTACGCAGCCAAGAATTGCCTCAACTGACTGTGGACATGAGGAGAAATCAGCGGGAAGATCCGCTAGGAAATCTAATAAGGAAGACACTATCAACTAAGGACCCTTGAATATTGATGAATAGCTCCATTGAGGGCTCCAAGGTGATTTATAGGGAATGGGAATGAATGAAAGTAAAAGAGGGGATCCTATATCAAAGAGGCCCTTCTGAAGAGGAGGAAAGTGTAAGTCAGCTGTTCCTTCCAGAGAAACATCGCATCAATTGTGTTAACCGCCCTTCATGACGACCATGGTTATTTAGGCCCAGATAGAACTTTTAAACTAGTCAGGGACCGATTCTACAGGCCGAACATGAGAACGAAAGTAGAAAGTTACTGTCACTCTTGCGTCAGGTGTATCCAAAGGAAGACTCCCAGGCAGGGCCGCCCCAATGAGCCATCCAAAAAGTCAAGGACCAATGGAGTTGGTGTGCATTGATTTCCTGTGTCTGGAACCTGATCTGAGTGGGAGGAGTAATGTCCTAGTTGTGACAGTTAATTTCACACAATATGCTCAGGCTTTCCCCACCAGGTATTAACAAACCAGCACGGTGGTCAAGACTTTGGTGGAGAAGTTCTTTGTTCATTACGGGCTGCCTCAGCGGTTACACTCAGATCAAGGCCGGGATTTTGAAAACAAATTAGTCCGCAGACTGTATGAACTCTTGAACATAAAGAAGTCAAGAATTACCCCTTACCACCCCCAAGGTGATCCACAACTGGAGCAGTTTAACCATACTCTCTTGAACATGCTTGAAACCCTCCCACTAGAGAAGAAGCAACATTAAGGAGACCATATTGCTGCAATTGTCCATGTCTACAATAGCACCTTGAATGATTCTACAGTGTATTCCCCTTACAGACTGATGTTCGGGAGAGAGGATCGCTTACCAGTGGATTTAGCCTTTGGGACCTCCGCAGACCACACCTCCCAGGCCTCTTATAAGGGGTACATTGACTGGCTACGGAGGAATCTAAAGGTAGCCTATGAGAAAGCCAAGGAAGCCTACACCATCAGAGAACAAAGGAATAAGAGGAACTTTGATCTTAAAGTAATAGTTCAAGATCTATAACCTGGGGATTGGGTGTTGTTACGCAATCTAGGGGTGCCAGGGAAACATAAGCTAGCTGATAGATGGCATTCCCAACCTTACATTGATTTTCAACGACTGCCTGGACTTCCTGTGTACCAGATCAGGCCAGAAGGGAAGATGGGGCCCCTAAAAACTTGGCATCAGAACCTTCTGTTATCTATCTCAGAGGCTGTCTGGGTACCTTCAGCCCCTGATTCCAAGCCCCTTCAGTCTCCACCATTGAGGCCTCGGGTCAGAAAACCTTGTCTTCTCACATCTACGGAGGAAGAAAGCGATGATGAGGAAGTACCTCTGGATTGGCTGTGGGCCCACTCTTTGGGAGATGATCCCCTTGTCTCTGAAGCTGGAGATTGTTTAGTGACAGGCCTTTACATGTCTGATACTGAGGCCATGGCTTCCTACCCGCCTCTGGAAACTGAAGGAGTCAAGCTGGAACATAGTGAAGTGTCTAATCCGGTTGATGCACTCATCCCTCCTACTTTTTTTTTTTTAATTTCTTTATTAATTTTCTTTGTAACAAATGTATATTCAAGAATAAAAAAAACTTATCAAACACCAACACAATTTGCCATTATTATACCCCCCTCTCATCCCACTTTTTTATTACTTAACATCTGCCATGACTCCCATCCTCTCCCCTTCATCTACTCCTTTTAATTCTACATATCTCATTGTCTGATTAAACTCTCTCCAAACCTTCCACTTACTTTCAAATCCTTCCATTCCCTCCTCTCCACAAAACCTAAAATATTCCATGTTATAAGTCTCATCCACTTTCTTACACCAACTCACCATCGTAGGGCTTTCTATCTCCTGCCACTGTCGAGGTATTAGATATTTGGCTGCGTTCATTAGATGGGAAACCAATGTTCTCATGTATTGTTTAATTGGCATTCTCACACCATGAAACCAACATCTCCAAGGTTCCTCTGGTATCTCTACATTGGTAATCTTCTTAATTACCCGCAACACCTCTCTCCAGTACTTTTTAATTTTTAGACATTTCCACCATATGTGGGACATTATTCCCACTTCCCCGCATCCCTGCCAGCATAATCGTGAGACCTCATTTTGACATTTATGTGCCTTATCAGATGTTATATACCAACGTGCTAAGCATTTGTAATTCATTTCTATGGTGTTGTTATCAATTGCCGTGGTATGTGTCATCTTGAGAATTTTCCCCAAATCTTGGTCTTTCTCTCCCTTACCCAATTCTTCTTCCCCCTTTATTATGAATGGTGGTATTCCAGCCCCTTCAGTCCCACCAGCATTTTATACATCCTAGAGATCCCCCTCTTTGTTCCTGCTGCCATACATAGCCGCTCAAATGGCCATAAGTCCTCCTCAGATTTTACTGGTTGAGGCAATGATGTAACAAAATGTTTCAGCTGGGAGTACCGTCATTTGTCAATTACCATTTGGTCTTTTTTATATTTCAAATCCCGTAACATGTGTATTTTTCCTTTCACCGTGATATCTTTTAATTGTGCTTCTTTTTTTATCCATTCCCCAAACAATTTCCCCTTCCCCGGTTCTTTTAATGGTATCAGGGGTGAATTAAATTCCCATTTTTCCTTTTATGTGCATCAAATCCCGAATTGCCAATATTTTCTTTGTTATTACATGTGTATTTTCACTCTATACTCAGGTGGTATTGATATTATTTTCCCCAATGCTACATTGCTAATCGTGTTTTCCAATTTAACCCATCTTTTTTTCCTTATTCATTTTTACCCATTGTAACACCTGTGATAATAGCATTGCGTTGTAGTAATTTTTGAGATCCGGCACCGCCAGCCACGCTTGCTTTTTATCTTTATTCAAGACCGAGAGGCTTATTCTCGGCTTCTTTTTTTGCCATATAAACCTAAGTAGTAACGTTTTTAGTGTACTAAAATATGCTTGTGGGAGGGGGATTGGCAGCATTTGCATTTTATATGTGATCTTTGGCAAGATTGCCAACTTAAATATATTCCTCCTAACTGTTGCAGTTTTATTTCCATTTTTATTTCATTCAAAAGCAGGATAAAATTTGCTTGATATATTGACTCTTCAGATGGTGTTATTTTTACTCCTAATTATTTTAATTTCTTTTCTCGCCATATAAATGTGTATTCTTGTTGGAATATCTGCACATCCAGTTTCCTCACATTGATATTAAGAATCTCTGATTTAGAGGGGTACATCTTAAAGTTTGATATCTCTCCATAGGCTTTTAGTAGCTTCATTAGATTGGGCAGGGTTGCTCTAGGTTTGGTAACGTAGAGCAGTATATCATCAGCGTATGCCACTAATTTATGCTCATCGTTCCCTATCGTAATCCCCTCTATATCTGAGCTCTGTCTGATCCCTGCCAAAAGTGATTCCAACGACAGAACAAACAATAAGGGTGACAGGGGACAGCCCTGTCTTGATCCGTTATGCATCTCGCAGGGCATAGATACTGTCCCATTAACCTTTACCCTAACTGTTGGATAATTATACAGTGCTTCAATCCAGTTGGTCATCTTTGGGCCTACTCCCATTACCTCCAATGTCTTCATCATGAATCCCCAGTCTACCCTATCAAATACTTTCTCAGGGTCTGTTGAGAGTAGTAGCCCTGGGGTCCTACTTTTTTTTTAATATCCTGCACCAGCAACAGTGTTCTAACCCCAATATCTCTCCCTTACCTTCCTGGGATGAATTTGACCTGGTCTGCATGAACCAGGTCGTTCATTACCACTTTCATCCTACTAGCTAATAACTAGGTGAATAGTTTCGTATCTGCATTTAGCAACGAGAGGTCTGTAACTTGAACATAGGATTGTGTCTTTCCCTTCCTTTGGAATGATGGTAATGACAGATGCTAGGGCGTCCCTTCTCATCTCCCATCTTGTTCCTATCTCATTCATGTAGGTGCATAGTCTGGGGATTAATATTTCCTTGAACTTTTTATAATAAAATGTCATCAGACCATCTGGGCCTAGACTTTTCACTGAGGCTGTTTCTTTTAACCACTTCAGCCCCGGAAGATTCTACCCCCTTCCTGACCAGAGCACTTTTTGCGATTCGACACTGCATCGCTTTAACTGACAATTGCGCAGTCGTGCGACTTGCACCCAAACAAAATTTACGTCTCTTTTTTCCTACAAATAGAGCTTCCTTTTGGTGGTATTTGATCACCTCTGCGGTTTTTATTTTTTGTGCTATAAACAAAAAAAGAGCATAAATTTTGAAAAAAAAAACACATTATTTTTTACTTTTTGCTATAATAAATATCCCCCAAAAATAAGCGTATATTGATTGGTTTGAGCAAAAGTTACAGCGACTGCAAAATAGGGGATAGATTTATAGCATTTTTATTATAATTTTTTTTTTACTAGTAATAGCAACGATCTGCGATTTTTATAGTGACTGAGACAATATGGCCAACCTGTCAGACAATTTTGACACATTTTCAGTTCTCCCCTCAGAGAACCGGAAACTGTGTATTTACGCAAACAGTTCTGGGTTCTCCATGATTAAGACTGCCGGGCACCCGCATCGGCTCGGGGGGCGAGCAAGGGGCATACGTGCGCCCCCTAGTGGCCACAGGGCGAAGCGACGTTACACAACGTCGTTTCACCCAGCCATGCCATTCTGCCGCAGTACAACTGTGAAGGCTGGTCGGCATGTGGTTAAGATGCGGCCTATCTCTTCTTCTGTAATAGGTCCTTCTAGGATGCTTAGTTTGTCTTCTGGTATTTTATTTAGGCTCACTTCCCTCAGAAAGGTTTTCATTTTCTCTGTCCTCTCCTTTTCATGCCCTGGAGTCGCTTTCTGTTTTATTGAGTACAGTTATCCATAATATTTTTGGAAGACACCTGCTATCTCCTTTGTTATAAATACCATTTCCTCAGTGCTACTTTGGATTATCTCTATATACTTTTTAGTTTTTTTTTCTTTTTTAGCATTCTGGCCAGGGACTTCCCAGTCTTGTTCCCCCTTAGATACCTTTTTTTCTCAATCCTGTTAAAGATCTTATGGGTCTCCTGTTCTATTAGTTTTTTTTAATTCATCCCTTTTTAAGGTGAGTGTGTGGTATACTTCTTTCTCTACATTTCTTTTTTGCTGCTGTTCTAAATCGTAAATTCCCTTTGTTAGTTCTTACTCTCTTTTTTTTTTTCCACTCCCATTGCTGTCAGGATTCCTTTTATGTAGGCCTTATGGGCCTCCCACAGTGTTGCCACTGATACTTCTCCGGTATAATTAGTTTTAAAATAGTGTTCTAACTCTTTTTTTATCCTATCTTCTGCTCCTTTTCCCTGGATTAGTTCTTCATTTAATCTCCATAAATGTGCCCTATTTTGGGCCCTGATTATCTTCATTTTCATAGTCACTGGGGCATGGTCTGAGAAGGATATGACTTCTATATGTGTACTAATCACTGACTCTAATAGCCTATGTTCAATGAGGAAATAATCAATTCTTGAGTACGCCCCATGTACAGGGGAGTGGAATGTATAGTCTCGTATTTTAGCATGCTGTATCCTCCATGCGTCCATCAGCTGGTTCTGGTGCAGTTTTTTTTTTAGTATCTTCAATTGAGCATTCCCAGTCCCTTCTACCCGGGATGTACTATCAATCTCAGGTTCCTTAGAGAGATTAAAATCTCCTGCCATTATTATTCAACCTTTCTTAAACTCCATTAGTTTCTCGATAACCACTTTTAAATATTTTATTTGGGTTCTTATTTGTACAATAAATGTTTGCCAGAGTGCAGTCCACCTCATTTAGTCTTCCCCTCAGGAACAAATAGTGCCCTTCAGGGTCCACTAACCTCTCCTCTAGAGTAAACCTTACCCCTCTGGCAAAACAGATGGTCACTCCCTTAGCCCGTTTTGTTGTGAAGTCTCCATGGGAGATTTGGGTCACCTGCAGGAAGACTACCTCTCCAGAGAGTTGGTTAATTTCTCTTAATTATATTATTTATTTTTGTATATGTATTTAACCCACGCACAGAAAGTTCACTGTTGTCATCTTTGCTCGCTGGGCTCCCTTCTCCTATTACTGTCTTCTTTGCTCCTCCCGACTCCTAGGTCAGGGTAGTTATATCCACTTACTGAGGATTTCTATTTTGGTGGGGGTTCAGCGAGCCAAGAGGAGTCAACAGCTCGAGGGCATTCCTTTATTTGATTGTGAGAGGTTCTTCTATCCCCCTCCTCCTTTTGGGGAATTTTGGCCATCTCTTGACCAATGATCCAGGGCATTCCACTCCCCCCTGCATTGCGATTCTCTCCCCTTGAGGTTGAGCTCTGAGTTAGCAATCAGAGCCTCTATCCCCTATACTTAGAGGTGCCCCCAAGCCCACCCAGCTTCCCCAGTCCCGTTTTTCTTCTTTACATCATTTTCTTTTCCTCCCCCCCCTCGACCCCCCCTCCGTCGATGCTCTTCTTTTCATTCTGTTTTCTTCTTTGTTGAGGCTTTATTCTTCTTTGTTATGACCGAGTACCATTGTTGTTGTACCTCACTATGGGATCTCTATAATTGGCATATCTAGTCTTTTACAGAATTTATCCATTTCTTCTGGAAACCTTAAAGTTGCTGAGCGGCCTTCCTTACGCCCTATTAAACAGGCCAGGAAGCCCCATGAATACTGGATCCCATGATTCTTCTTTGTTCTAGTAAGGGTTTTCATACTCTTCTCCTTTCTAATGTTTCTGATGCCAGATCTGGAAATACTTGTAATGCTGTTTCTTCATGTTGTGCGGGGTGATTAGCTTTAAGGCTTTCCCATATCTGTTGTTTATCTTTGTAATTACGCAATCACACCTCTTGGGACTTCTCCTGCCATGTCCGCCGGTTTCTTATTCTGTGTATTCTTTCAAACATCATTTTTTCTGTTGTTGATCTTCCCAACAATGGGCCAAATACTTTGTCCATTTTATCTTGTAAGAGTTCTCCCTGTGTTTCAGGTAGGCCCCGAATTCTTAAGTTTTTCCTTCTATTGCGATTTTCCTGATCTTATATTTTATACCTCATATGCCTCTGCTCTCGCTGCAACCCCTCCATCTGTTCATTAAGTTCTTTCATTTGCCACATGTTTATCCAGTTTTTCCGCTGTTTCTTCCACTCTTTTTAGAATCTGGTTCAGGTCTCCATGTAAGGTTGCCATTTCTCCTTTTAGGGATAGTTCCAGTCTGGAGAACATTTCTGCCATTTCACCCTTAGTTGAAAGTTGGCTTTTTGTTCTTAATTCTGCGTCATTCTCTTGCTCTTCATTTATGGTCATTGAGCTGTCTACTTCAGCGGATAGTCTGCTATGTCCAATTTTAGAAGCCCCGTTTGTTTGCCCGGGCTTTCCTTGCCTCCTTCTTGTGTCATGTAATTCTTAATTGTACCTGGACTAGCATTTACTTTGGAGGGGTTCGCCCCTGCACCTCTCACTGACTTACCCCTCATAGTGCTGTTTTATGTTTGAGGTATTTGAGGTATTCTGCAATTCCCAGGCCCCCCTGACCCCTTCCACCTCTCCCAAGGTCTCTCCTTCAAGTCAGTCTCTCTCACAGACTGTTTCTTGCTTGTAACCGGGCCTAGCCTTAGATGTATATTTTGGTTCCTGCAAAAACACTCCCCTTTCAGTCAGCCTCTCTCACAGGCTGTTTCTTGGTGTTGCCTGGGTGAGCCTTTAAGGGTATGTCTTTAGGGGTGTTTTTACAGTTCCAACAAGAGTAGTAGAAGACAGCTGTAATATTACTGAGGTCTAACTCCTGATTTACTGCCAGGTCTTACCGTCCAACCGATCCCAAGGCCCCCTTCTCATATATAGGAGGTATATAAGGGTATATAGAAGTATTTAGTGGTATATAGAGGATGTTAGAAGGGGGTCCACCATGAGTAAGACTTCCCCTCTCTCAAAGTCTCCTACAGTCTCTTTTCTAAGCCAGTCTCTCTCACAGACTGCTTATTTTCAGGGACCAGGTATGTCTTCAGGGGTAGGTTACAGTCCAACAATAACTTTATAGTAACAAACTTGACTCACCCCCTCTGCAGCTGGAGTCTTGCTGATGCCAGACTCAGGGATTTCTTTCCAGCTCAAGCTGTTCCTTCTGGTGGACCGTTTGCTGCCTCCTCTCTGTACCCAAAGCGGTGCTAGGTTCAGGACCTGGGCTGGGAGCCAGTGGCTGGTATCTGGAGGGTGAGAGTGGGGGTTTGGCCCTTTCCCAGAACGGTTACATACCCCCCAGGTTTAAGCTTGAGGCTATTTACTCCTCTGTTGCCGTCTCTATGAGTGGCATTTCCCAGAACGGTTACATACTCCCCAGGTTTAAGCTTGAGGCTATCCGCTCCTCTGTTGCCGTCTCTATGAGTGGCATTTTTCCTCTCTCCTCTCTCTCTCTCTCTCTCTCTGCATCTCTCTCTCTCTCTGCATCTCTCTCCTCTCACTCTTCCCCTTCTCTGGCCTCTGGATCTCGCCGCACACTCGCTCTCTCTCACTTCTGCATTCCAGCTGATTGGCGGCAGTCCCCGCTCTCGCCGCCTCACTGCTCCCCGCTGCTACTCACAGCCCATCCTTCATTATTGTTTCCAAGTGTCTCATGACCGGCATGCACAAAGCTGTCCTTCATGGGGCGGGTTATCAGGCACAGGGGCACTGGGGGAACAGGGAGGGGGGACGCTGGGTGGAGCCGGGCTTCTTACTCTGCTGTCCACATACGGGTGGAGGGCTTTCCCGAGCTCAGCAGCAGCTCCTGACCGGCGCCATCATCAGGCTCCTCCCTTCTGAGCTTTCTCAGCCAGGGAAACATAAGCTAGCTGATCGATGGCGTTCCCAACCTTACATTGTTTGCCAACGACTGCCTGGGCTTCCTGTGTACCAGATCAGGCCAGAAGGGAAGACGGGGCACCTAAAGACTTGGCATCAGTATCATCTGTTACCTATCTCAGAGGATGTCCAGGTACCTTCAGCCCTTGATTTCGACCCCCTTCAGTCTCCAACATTGAGGCCTTGGGTCAAAAAACCTTGTCTTCTCATATCTCCGGAGGAAGAAAGCGATGATGAGGAAGCACCTCTGAATTGGCTGTGGGCCCACTCTTCGGGAGATGATCCCCTTGTCTCTGAAGCTGGAGAAGAAGACTGTTTAGGGACAGGCATTCCCATGTCTGATACTGGGGCCATGGCTTCCTACCCACCTCTGGAAACTGAAGGAGTCAAGCTGAACATAGTGAAGTGTCTGATCCAGTTGATGCACTCACCCCTCCTAGTCACATAACGGAGAGGGAGATAGTCCTATAACTAGAACCTGCAATAGAACCAGAACCTGAAATGGAGCCAGAGACCGAGGTAGGGTCTGAACCAGACACCCTTGGAGAAAACTCATATGAACTCATACCCACTGCTTAAGGCCCCAGTCAAGCACATGCCTCCTTTACTGAGTTTTTAGTGAAGCATGACCTTGATCCACCCTCTGACACTACTGGGTGGGCCACTGATTTACTCTTGGCTTGTCATAAACTTAATATGACTTTCTCTTTTGTTGATGTATATAGTTTGTTATCAGATGATCCTTTAAGTCAGTTATTAGCTGTTGCAGCCTCTAGTTTAGTAGATTAATAATTGATTAGCTTCATTCAGTAAAGTGATTTTGGATTATACCCTGTCTTTAGGGACCAAAGACTTTCTAGTGGGGGGAGTATGTAGCAATATGGACTGTCAGCAGAAAGCATCATACCCTTTAGTGTTTCTAGACATTGCTTGTCCCTTTTGGTAATCAGTGACCACATATCCGTGCGCCCAACAAAGTGAATTATGGGACGTATAGTTCTCCATCAGACTATTACTTTGCAACCATGTACCCTAAGACTACACATACACATCTTCGCAGTGACATGAGGGTTGCTGGGAGTGACCATAAAAGGAGCAGAGCTCTCTTCCTCCTGGGCCTGACACAAGATGGACCTCTCTGTGTAACAGGGAAAAAGAGGTCATGGCCTACCACGCGGAGCTTAACTTCCACCCCAAGGCCTAAAGGGCCTAGCTCTGTTGGACATCCTGTCGCTAACAAAACTTGGATCGCCTGCCTGATGGTGTAGGTGCGTGGGGCAAGTTTCACTTCGGAAGACCGAGACATTGGATCCACTACTCGAGTGCTGCTACACATGTTTCTGTCCAGAAGACCTTGGATCGATTTGGTCGTTGGTGAGAGGGTAAATTGCTTGACCTTTTATCTATTCATTGTCACTATTACCGAGCACTATGCACAGACATCTTTACCCCAAGAACACTTTGCTGCATTGCTTGAACACTGTGCTCATACGCCTTACATCTTCACCACTAGGAACCTATTGCTTTATCTACAACCAAACGGATTACAGTTTACGAGCTCCAACTAGCTAGCGAAGAAAATCAGATCTGCAACGTGGAACGCTTTGGTTATCACTCATAGGAAAGCCTATATATACATTACCTTCAGTAGACCTGCTAGGATAGCATAGGCTGGCTAGATAAGTTACATAGATAAGTCACATAAGTAGTTAACTTAAACATCTGCTAGGAGGTGACTTTGGATCTAAATATAGTGTTCATATATGTATATAATATTGTTTGTTGCTGAACCATTGTTTGTGTCCTTGGGAGGCATTTGTTTGCTGAGTTGGCACTGTTATCCTGGCTCAGCAGATTTATTACCTCCTTTTTGTGAAATAACTTCCTCTATTTGGTTCAAGTAAAATATTTCAGAACCTAATATTACTGGGTTGTTTGATTCTTGCCGCACAGTGTTACAAGGATGTCTGAACCCAGAGTGTCAGGTGGGTTGAAAGGTTCACTTGGTCATTGACGTACAAATAAGCAGGTAATTCTCAGCAGTCCTCAAGGGGGCAGTGCTACATTTGTTATCTCCCAAATACTTACCTGAGCCCAATCTCAATCCAGCAATGTGCACACGACCAGTGGCACTATTCATTCTCTACCTCCTCAGTGAGGAGCAGTTGGACAGTGAGGCAGCTCTGAGAGCCATTGGGTCCTGATGCTGTCACTCATAGCTAGTGAGAAAAGAGCTGAGTTGGGGTCAAGCTGCACTCTGTGTGTGAATAGACACACAGAGTCAGCTTGGAAGCGAGTACACACAAGTGCCCCAGAACAAGCAGCTTACTATGGGGACACTTGATATGAGGGTAGAGCCAGGAGCACCGGCAGGGGCCCAAGAAAAAGAGGAATTATGACATATAAATATGACATGTTTGGTTTTTTTTTGGTTTTTTTAATTACCTTCAGAATCACTTTAATTTCCTCTAAGATAGAAGACATTACTTAATCTGACCGCTCTTCTATAGTTTTAGACATATTAATATTAGTGGAAAACATGCCACTGGTGATTGATTATGACACTCTTTTCATATAAAGACATTTAGGAACAACTTTTCTAGGCAATATTTCAACCCCAATGGAGACTCATGCTAAATGATAAATCCTGGGCTGAGAGCTGAATTGTAAACACAGGAAAGGTGGCTGATGTATTTGACCAAATGTGGTCATGGACATTGACTAAATATGGCCATGGCCATGGCTGTGTGGGGATACAGCACTGGTTTCTTGGAAGCCAAGGGCTGGCTCTCAAACAATTATCCTGAGCAGAAAGCGGTCAGATTTAGCAGCGATAGCAATATTGCTGCTAAATATTTCACTTTGCTCTGCAGCCAGAGGCTCAGCTTGGTGGGTGGAGGAACATCCAATTTAGTTCACCCATCTGCCAAACACCAAATAAGCAAAAGTTGCACCAAGTTCAACTTCAGTGTGCACCCAAAAGTTTTTTTTTTTATACATGAGTTTTCATCTATTGGGGGGGGTGGACGGTGGGATAAAAGAGGTTGTGTCAGATGAGATTGCCACATGAGTTCTGCTAGGTGCACTGATGACAACCAATCTTTAACAACAGGCCCTTCTAAACCTCCGGATATTTCAAGGTATTTCTTTATAGATGTGAGTTTGACACCTGAACAACTGGAGGAGGTGGTTTGGACATGTATAGTTCTTCTAAGTGAGGAGATGGGGATGGAGTAATCACTCTGCATGTGCATTTACCAATACATGTACAGTATGTCTGATGTAGAAAATGCACTGCCGATAATGAATTGCCAGAATTAGTGGTCATTCATGGTGCTGAAAATGCTTCAAAGGTACAGTATCTGGATGCCGAACACGGGGATGGCACCCATAACTCCTTTCTTGCTTTTACTCAGTGGACTCAGACACTGCCAAGCTTCAGTTGCTGTCTTCATTCACCAATAGAGAGTTGACTGGGACTTGTATTGCCACTGTTGAGCAAGAGCTGCAGACTGACCTTAGTCTGGAGCAGACCAGAAGCCCAACATCTAGCTCTCCAATGGAGGGAGAGGAACAAAAGTTTTAACTGGACAATGGGTAGCTGCACAGGGTAGATTTGTTTAGGATCTGCCATATCAGATTGGACTTATTTTTCAAATAATGCAACTTTTTGCATGATCCTTTCAAGATGGGGGGGGGGGCTCCTCCAAGGAACCAGAAGAAGAGTCTTATTTGTGGTGATAGTAAAGGGGGAACTGTCAGTGCAGATATGTCTGCAGCTTATTACCATCCCTTCACACCTTGAAAAGGCTTGAGGCTTAGGTGAGTCTAATATACTTGGCAAATTATTGAAAATAGCACAGCTGATTGGGTGAATTAGGATGGGTGAAGCAGTGGAAAGGGGCTTAATTGTTCCCAGAGATGGGTTTTAAGCAAGGGTAGATGGTCACACTCGCAACCAATTAATTCTCAGGCGGTATATTAATTTACCAAAGGCAAATAGACTATGCACTTTGCAAGTGCAGTTTCAAGCATTTTCCTTAGTGAATGTAATGTGGTAAAGCTTCACTTTGTAAAACTATAAAGTTTTTACACCCTCCTAGTCAGAGGGCCAACCTGAAAAGATGCAGAGATGATTAATTTATTTTAAAATTCTATGTAACTCCTAAATCAATTTTTCAGGTACATTTGGTATCAAATTACAAAACAACAAAAAATTGTGGCGCTAAACAATGTACCATACAACTGTAAATAAGCAATAAAAAGATCAATTATATCTGCTTTAAACAAGTAGTCCCCATATGGACATTAAAGATGCGTAGTCTATATAGCAATATGTTATAAACAGAATATTGAAGACATCTCGACTAAAAATCCGCTCACTACCACCAAGAGTTGAAGAGGCTTACCAGATGAGGTGGACCCAATGGAGCATATGCCGGATTGGGTCGGACAAGGCTTAGGTGGTAAGTGGCTGGGTGTACTCCGAGAAGAATGCGGTCTCGCGGGTTTGCTATATTCCTCCAGATAGTACCAGGAACTTGAGAGCTGTACGCAATCTCCCGGATGAGGGAGGTCATGTAGATCATAAGGGAATGGTGGGGTGTTCCGTAAGTGAGCCCCAGATGAGGTGGACCCAATGGAGCATATGCCGGATTGGGTCGGACAAGGCTTAGGTGGTAGGTGGCTGGGTGTACTCCGAGAAGAATGCGGTCTCGCGGGTTTGCCAAATTCCTCCAGATAGTACCAGGAACTTGAGAGCTGTACGCAATCTCCCGGATGAGGGAGGTCATGTAGATCATAAGGGAATGGTGGGGTGTTCCGTAAGTGAGCCCTTTAGATCTGCTGTCAATACAGGCACCCACATGTGAGTGCTGCTATATCGTGAATGACAGAAGCTGATATCAAGATATGTTCAGCTATCCATGCTAGTTGCGAGTAAATGTACTTGTTTTTAAAGGAATACACAACTGTATTAAATGGTGCTTTATATCAGCCCAAAATTCCTCTTAAACACATTACTGAAGTTCCAGTATTACTTTTACCTTTTCTTTGTAAAATGAACTAGTTCCCATAATGGTATTCTCATTATTGAGGTTTGTAAAATGTTTGAAATGTTGCAAAAAGAGTTGTAATTAAAGTGTGAGAAGTATTTCAAAGTAAGTTTAACAAGGTTTGTTAATATTGCATATATTAATACAATAATCCATGTTACCATGATGTAGAAGAGCAAAAAGTGTGCTAAATCTGTAGCAGTTATTGTACTCTGAGGCCGAGGGTTATAAATGCAACACACTAGGGTTGCACAGATATCGATAATAGTATCGGTGCTGATACCGAGCATTTGCATGAGTACTTGTATTTGTGTAAATGCTCCGATGCTTAATCCGATACCTTCCGGCATCCTCAGCATAACGGGGGGCTGGGCAGCCCAGGGCCGATCCTAGAGTCACAGGCGCCTGGGTGCAGAAATATTTTTGGAGCCCCCACATTGGCGTAGTCATCTTACTAACCCCCCCTTTACTGAAATGGACACAGTGGCTGTGTTTGATGGGCACAGTGGCTGTGTTTTATGGGGACAGTGGCAGCGTTTGATGGGCACAGTGGCTGCGTTTGATGGGCACAGTGGCTGCATTTGATGGGCACAGTAGCTGCATTTGATGGCACAGTGGCTGCATTTGATGGGCACAGTGGCTGCTTTTAATGGGTACAGAGGCCGCTTTTAATGGGCACAGTGGCTGCTTTTGATGGGCACAGTGGCAGCTTTAGATGGCACAGTGGCAGAGTTTGATGGCACAGTGGCAGAGTTTGATGGGTACAGTGGCAGCTGTTGATGGGCACAGTGGCAGCTTTTGATAGGCACAGTGGCTGTGTTTGAAGGGCACAGTGGCAGCTTTTGATGGGCACAGTGGCAGCTTTTTATGGGCACAGTGGGCATTTGATGGGCACAGTGGGTGCTTGATGGGCACAGTGGCAGATTTTGATGGGCACAACCTACTTAAGTTACACTTACTTGAGGCCGGCCTGGTGCAGTGCAGGGGAGTCACTCACTCACAGCAAGGCAGCTGCTCTCTCTTCAGAAACGCTCCACTCCCTCTGAGCCACGCTGTCTAAAAAACATAATAGAGGTGGGCAGAGCTTGTTCACTAGCCACGGAGGTGGCTCACTATGAATGCTAGGGCAGCCGGGGCACGCTCTGAATGCTGGGGCAGCCGTGGCCTCTGACTGACGTCGCTGGTTGCTAGCTAGACACCGGGTGTCCGGCGATTCTAGCAAGTGAGCAACCAGTGCAGACAACTTCAAGTGAGTGCCCCAGACAGCTTCGGTGCCCCTCTTCTGCAGTGGATTGCAGCACTGGGGCATGGTGCACCCCGTGCACTCGCCCAGGATCGCCCTTAGTGCAGCGGTGGGGGGAGTTACAAGTACCAATCTCCCTGTATAGCTTTCAATAAAGCAGCTGAACGACACTTCTCCTCCTCTCCCTCCTGCGGCTTTTACCTGCTTTATTGAAAGCTATACAGGGAGATTAATGTTTGTAACTGGCCCCACAGGCTCACCAATCACCCCTAACTGTCCCCTGTGTCCTACTCCGGCTCCCCGGGTCCTCCTTTGGCTCCCAGTGTTCTCCTCCGGGTCCTCTGGCTCTCCAGGTTCTCCTCCGGTCCCCCCTTATCTCAGATCTATCAGGATGGAGAGCAGAGGAAGGAGCCAGTAAATCCATGATCACTGACTGTCTATTCATAACTGAGCATCGTAAACTGTTTACGATGCTTCCGTTTATGAATGAACAGGAGCCTCCATCTCTTGTCCATTCATCTTCAGTGCAGCTGTGGCTGCAGAGAAAGGGATTGGGGAATCTGTTTCCTCAGTGCCTTTCCTTGTCTCAAAAGAGAGATATCAGGGGTCTGGTAAAAATAAAGAATTGTAATAAATAAATATTTAAAGGTTAAATTGTAAAAAAAAATAAAACATAAAAAAACACTGACTATATTAAAACACTGACAATATAAATTGTAAAAAATAATTTAAAAAAAAATTGTAAAAAATAAAATGAAAATAAAAAATTACTGATACAGTCCATGCCTGATCAGTGCCTATCAGTGCCACCTATCAGTGACCATTAGCGCTGCATACTAGTGCCACTGTCACATGACATTAAAAAAGTATCGGTAATCGGTATTGGCGAGTACTTAAAAAAAGTATTGGTACTTGTACTTGGTCTTAAAAAAGTGGTATTGGTGCAATCCTACAACACACACACACACTGTTAGTTCAGTAACTTTAGATAGTTTAGGATAATGAAGATAGCAAGTAACTAAATAACTTGTTTTGTTAGATCCAGTTCATGTGACAACTGAAGATTGTTGAATTTTTTTTATCACTTTCTGTACTAGTGGTAATGGTCACCAGTACTAATAGTGAGAGTGAATCTCCTCATTGGGGTCACAAACAGAAATAAAACCTGGCAGGGGTTCTAACATTTCATCCAAAACTAAAAAAAAAAGTTTTTCTTTACATACACTTTAATGTATGCAAAGAGTAGGTGTTTTGGCAACTAAGAGGAGGATGTGTGCATGTAGAGTGTTAAATATACTATATGCTTGGCGCATGACCTTTAACCACATGCCGACCGGGCCATAGCCGAAAGACAGCTACAGCACAGTCGGCTTATTCTGGGAGGGCGTCCATGGACGTCCTCCCAGAATCTTGCTCCTGCGCACCTGGGAATATCCGTGACCGCCGGGTCCGCATCACGGGTCACGGTAAATAGCCGCTTGGCAGAGCGGCCGTTTGGCAGAGCTGCTATCATTAACATGAACATTCTACTTAGAATTCTATACCTACTACAAATTGTCCCGATAAAACTTCCAACCACCTTCTTCTCAACGTACCAGAAAGCACGTACAGACTTCATTTGGGGCACGTCACGTCCGAGATTAAGCTACTCTAGCCTTACCGTCCCTAAACTCAAAGAAGGCATAGGTCTCCCAGACCTACGAAAATACCACCAAGCTTGCCATCTAGCTAGAATCATCGACTGGAACATCCACTTCAAGGTTAAAGCTTGGGTTCAGCTAGAACATTATACGTCCTCTCTCCCGCTGTTCCAAACCCTTTGAATAGCCCCAAAACACACCTATCTGAATTGCAAAAATCACCCACTCATTCACCCAACATTAATTTCCTTCCGTGAAACTTGACGCAAGCATAAAATATCATTGATGTTAGGCCCCATGACTCCACTACGCCACAACCCAGACTTTTCACCAGGGACCTTCAAATCCTTTCTAACAGAATCATGGCCACACCACACTGTTCGAGGAGAACATTTCTTCGAAAGGGGCCATCCCATCCCCCAATCCAAACTAGCTACACAAATGACAAATGGCACATTCCCTTTTTGGACATACATACAAATAGGCACTTTCTTGACAAACCCAAACCACGACCTGACTGGTCGAGACAACTCACCCCCTTCGAATCGCTATGCTTGAAAACTGAGTGTCAGGTCACCTGTATCCAGGTGACAGATGCACCCCGTTGGGATCAGGAGTGCACCGCAAGGTAGTGGACCCTACGGCCGACTGCTGCGGATTGAACCCTGGGAGGTTCAGGAAGCAGGTCTACTGGATCACTGACAAGGATCCCACTGGGAGCTAGAGCATAGATTCCCCAGGGCGCGGAGTCTAAGAGCCAGCAGGTGTTCACCAGAGCCCTTAATGGTAAGGATGGACTGAGCTACAGTCTGGTTCCAGGTCGCGGCCCCCAGGGTCTCACAGCTCACGCTCACGGTAGACTACAGGAGAAAAGGAAGGAGGCAGCAGGCTGGAACAACAAGGAAAGTAAGGGACAAGCCAAGGTTGGGGCCACAAGCAGACAAGGACAACAGAGTACACGCCAAGGTTCAGGGTCACAGGCAAACAGGGATGGTTGGGAACACGCCAAAGGTCAGGGTCACGAGCAGACAGGAATAGTTAAGAACAGGCCAAAGTCGGTAACAGGAATCAGACGTAGGAACACAGCAAGTACACACAGAGGCTAACACACAATGGCTGATCAGCACTGCTGGCTTGCAGTGCACAGGTTAATATAGGGTTCACTTATGGGGCCTGGGGTGGGGCCATGCTTAGAGGAGAGGTTACAAAAGCAGTCAGGTGAGGGTCAGCTGTTCTCTAGAGATGAACACATGGAGACAGGTATGCTGATCGACAAACTCTATTGCTTAACCATGACAGTACCCCCCTCTTAAGACCTCCCCCTCCCCCACCTGTGCCCAGGCTTAAAGGGAAACTCGGATGGAACCTCCTCAATAGACGAGGAGCAAAGACCTCAGATGCAGTGATCCAAGACCTCTCCTCAGGACCAAACCCTTTCCAATGTACGAGGTACTGAAGAAAGCCTCTACGGCGCCGGAAATCGAGAACATGACTAACCTCGTACTTAAGATTATCCTCAGAGACCGAAACCGAGGTAGGGAGAGGACGAGAGGACTTATTGAGGGCTAAAGGCTTCTTAGGAATGGGTAAAGGCATAGGAAGACCATCAGTAGTCTGAGCAGGGTCCCCCAGACCCTTAAAGATGAGCTGGACATCCAACACAGGATCATCAGACTGGACAGAAGTCAGTGGATCGCTGAGGCCAGGTTGTTTAGAAAGTGATGTGTCACAGAAGTCAAGCTGGATAGCTTCACTGGGCATAGTCTGAACTGGTGCAGAGGCCGACTGAACAGCATTGCCAGGTGCAGCGACCACCAGAATCGCATCACAAGGTGTAGCGACTGTGGAACTGGTAGACGAGTCAGCCTGGGTGTGCATCCAAGGAGTTCCAGGAACAGGCAAAGGTAAATGACCATGCAAACTGGAGTGAATGATCGGCTCAAGTTTACAGGTGGGCTCCTCATCCAGAGTGCCACATGACCCAGAGAATGCCTCAGCCCGACTATTGCAAGAGACATTCCAGAAATCGCTATATGCAGCGGGAAGAGCAGAAGATACTGGAATGGTGGCAACAGGAAGTTTCTCTTTTGGGGTAACCTTGAGTAGGCAGGAAGAGGAACAGGAGGAACCCTAAGCCAGGATCCGTCCAGCATCCCAGTCAATGTGTGGAGAATGGAACCATAACCAAGGAAAACCTAATATGATAGGAGATGAAGCTTTAGGCAAGACAAGGAAGGACATCCACTCCTGGTGGAGTGTCCCTACCGACATCTTAACAGGAAGGGTCTGGAAGCAGATAGGACCCCCTGGGAGAACAGTGCCATCAATCACCAATACCACCAATGGCATTGAAAGGGGCAAAAGGGTAAGTCTCATGGAGGATGCAGCTTCCCAATCCATGAAATTGCCAGCGGCTCCAGAATCCAGATGTGCCGAGACCGAACGAGAGGAAGCGCCGACATGAAGGAACACAGAAAGAAGGAGACGAGAAGGTGAAGGTGATACTTCAGGGTCTAATACTCCACCTTCCAGATGTATTAGCCCCGATCGTTTTTCCGGACGAAGAGAACAAGTGTCACGAAAATGACCTTTGGCCCCACAATAGAGGCACAGGCCCAGAGTTCTGTCCTCTCCTTTTCATGCCCTGGAGTCGCTTTCTGTTTTATTGAGTACAGTTTTTCATAATATTTTTGGAAGACACCTGCTATCTCCTTTGTTATAAATACCATTTCCTCAGTGCTACTTTGGATTATCTCTATATACTTTTTAGTTTTTTTTTCTTTTTTAGCATTCTGGCCAGGGACTTCCCAGTCTTGTTCCCCCTTAGATACCTTTTTTTCTCAATCCTGTTAAAGATCTGTTCTATTAGTTTTTTTTAATTCATCCCTTTTTAAGGTGAGTGTGTGGTATACTTCTTTCTCTACATTTCTTTTTTGCTGCTGTTCTAAATCGTAAATTCACTTTGTTAGTTCTTACTCTCTTTTTTTTTTTCCACTCCCATTGCTGTCAGGATTCCTTTTATGTGTTGCAACTGATACTTCTCCGGTATAATTAGTTTTAAAATAGTGTTCTAACTCGTTTTTTATCCTATCTTCTGCTCCTTTTCCCTGGATTAGTTCTTCATTTAATCTCCATAAATGTGCCCTATTTTGGGCCCTGATTATCTTCATTTTCATAGTCACTGGGGCATGGTCTGAGAAGGATATGACTTCTATATTTGTACTAATCACTGACTCTAATAGCCTATGTTCAATGAGGAAATAATCAATTCTTGAGTACGCCCCATGTACAGGGGAGTGGAATGTATAGTCTCGTATTTTAGCATGCTGTATCCTCCATGCGTCCATCAGCTGGTTCTGGTGCAGTTTTTTTTTTTAGTATCTTCAATTGAGCATTCCCAGTCCCTTCTACCCGGGATGTACTATCAATCTCAGGTTCCTTAGAGAGATTAAAATCTCCTGCCATTATTATTCAACCTTTCTTAAACTCCATTAGTTTCTCGATAACCACTTTTAAATATTTTATTTGGGTTCTTATTTGTACAATAAATGTTTGCCAGAGTGCAGTCCACCTCATTTAGTCTTCCCCTCAGGAACAAATAGTGCCCTTCAGGGTCCACTAACCTCTCCTCTAGAGTAAACCTTACCCCTCTGGCAAAACAGATGGTCACTCCCTTAGCCCGTTTTGTTGTGAAGTCTCCATGGGAGATTTGGGTCACCTGCAGGAAGACTACCTCTCCAGAGAGTTGGTTAATTTCTCTTAATTATATTATTTATTTTTGTATATGTATTTAACCCACGCACAGAAAGTTCACTGTTGTCATCTTTGCTCGCTGGGCTCCCTTCTCCTATTACTGTCTTCTTTGCTCCTCCCGACTCCTAGGTCAGGGTAGTTATATCCACTTACTGAGGATTTCTATTTTGGTGGGGGTTCAGCGAGCCAAGAGGAGTCAACAGCTCGAGGGCATTCCTTTATTTGATTGTGAGAGGTTCTTCTATCCCCCTCCTCCTTTTGGGGAATTTTGGCCATCTCTTGACCAATGATCCAGGGCATTCCACTCCCCCCTGCATTGCGATTCTCTCCCCTTGAGGTTGAGCTCTGAGTTAGCACTCCGATCAGAGCCTCTATCCCCTATACTTAGAGGTGCCCCCAAGCCCACCCAGCTTCCCCAGTCCCGTTTTTCTTCTTTACATCATTTTCTTTTCCTCCCCCCCTCGACCCCCCCTCCGTCGATGCTCTTCTTTTCATTCTGTTTTCTTCTTTGTTGAGGCTTTATTCTTCTTTGTTATGACCGAGTACCATTGTTGTTGTACCTCACTATGGGATCTCTATAATTGGCATATCTAGTCTTTTACAGAATTTATCCATTTCTTCTGGAAACCTTAAAGTTGCTGAGCGGCCTTCCTTACGCCCTATTAAACAGGCCAGGAAGCCCCATGAATACTGGATCCCATGATTCTTCTTTGTTCTAGTAAGGGTTTTCATACTCTTCTCCTTTCTAATGTTTCTGATGCCAGATCTGGAAATACTTGTAATGCTGTTTCTTCATGTTGTGCGGGGTGATTAGCTTTAAGGCTTTCCCATATCTGTTGTTTATCTTTGTAATTACGCAATCACACCTCTTGGGACTTCTCCTGCCATGTCCGCCGGTTTCTTATTCTGTGTATTCTTTCAAACATCATTTTTTCTGTTGTTGATCTTCCCAACAATGGGCCAAATACTTTGTCCATTTTATCTTGTAAGAGTTCTCCCTGTGTTTCAGGTAGGCCCCGAATTCTTAAGTTTTTCCTTCTATTGCGATTTTCCTGATCTTATATTTTATACCTCATATGCCTCTGCTCTCGCTGCAACCCCTCCATCTGTTCATTAAGTTCTTTCATTTGCCACATGTTTATCCAGTTTTTCCGCTGTTTCTTCCACTCTTTTTAGAATCTGGTTCAGGTCTCCATGTAAGGTTGCCATTTCTCCTTTTAGGGATAGTTCCAGTCTGGAGAACATTTCTGCCATTTCACCCTTAGTTGAAAGTTGGCTTTTTGTTCTTAATTCTGCGTCATTCTCTTGCTCTTCATTTATGGTCATTGAGCTGTCTACTTCAGCGGATAGTCTGCTATGTCCAATTTTAGAAGCCCCGTTTGTTTGCCCGGGCTTTCCTTGCCTCCTTCTTGTGTCATGTAATTCTTAATTGTACCTGGACTAGCATTTACTTTGGAGGGGTTCGCCCCTGCACCTCTCACTGACTTACCCCTCATAGTGCTGTTTTATGTTTGAGGTATTTGAGGTATTCTGCAATTCCCAGGCCCCCCTGACCCCTTCCACCTCTCCCAAGGTCTCTCCTTCAAGTCAGTCTCTCTCACAGACTGTTTCTTGCTTGTAACCGGGCCTAGCCTTAGATGTATATTTTGGTTCCTGCAAAAACACTCCCCTTTCAGTCAGCCTCTCTCACAGGCTGTTTCTTGGTGTTGCCTGGGTGAGCCTTTAAGGGTATGTCTTTAGGGGTGTTTTTACAGTTCCAACAAGAGTAGTAGAAGACAGCTGTAATATTACTGAGGTCTAACTCCTGATTTACTGCCAGGTCTTACCGTCCAACCGATCCCAAGGCCCCCTTCTCATATATAGGAGGTATATAAGGGTATATAGAAGTATTTAGTGGTATATAGAGGATGTTAGAAGGGGGTCCACCATGAGTAAGACTTCCCCTCTCTCAAAGTCTCCTACAGTCTCTTTTCTAAGCCAGTCTCTCTCACAGACTGCTTATTTTCAGGGACCAGGTATGTCTTCAGGGGTAGGTTACAGTCCAACAATAACTTTATAGTAACAAACTTGACTCACCCCCTCTGCAGCTGGAGTCTTGCTGATGCCAGACTCAGGGATTTCTTTCCAGCTCAAGCTGTTCCTTCTGGTGGACCGTCTGCTGCCTCCTCTCTGTACCCAAAGCGGTGCTAGGTTCAGGACCTGGGCTGGGAGCCAGTGGCTGGTATCTGGAGGGTGAGAGTGGGGGTTTGGCCCTTTCCCAGAACGGTTACATACCCCCCAGGTTTAAGCTTGAGGCTATCTGCTCCTCTGTTGCCGTCTCTATGAGTGGCATTTCCCAGAACGGTTACATACTCCCCAGGTTTAAGCTTGAGGCTATCCGCTCCTCTGTTGCCGTCTCTATGAGTGGCATTTTTCCTCTCTCCTCTTTCTCTCTCTCTCTCTGCATCTCTCTCTCTCTCTGCATCTCTCTCCTCTCACTCTTCCCCTTCTCTGGCCTCTGGATCTCGCCGCACACTCGCTCTCTCTCACTTCTGCATTCCAGCTGATTGGCGGCACTCCCCGCTCTCGCCGCCTCACTGCTCCCCGCTGCTACTCACAGCCCATCCTTCATTATTGTTCCCAAGTGTCTCATGACCGGCATGCACCAAGCTGTCCTTCATGGGGCGGGTTATCAGGCACAGGGGCACTGGGGGAACAGGGAGGGGGGACGCTGGGTGAAGCCGGGCTTCTTACTCTGCTGTCCACATACGGGTGGAGGGCTTTCCCGAGCTCAGCAGCAGCTCCTGACCGGCGCCATCATCAGGCTCCTCCCTTCTGAGCTTTCTCAGCCAGGGAAACATAAGCTAGCTGATCGATGGCGTTCCCAACCTTACATTGTTTGCCAATGACTGCCTGGGCTTCCTGTGTACCAGATCAGGCCAGAAGGGAAGACGGGGCACCTAAAGACTTGGCATCAGTATCATCTGTTACCTATCTCAGAGGATGTCCAGGTACCTTCAGCCCTTGATTTCGACCCCCTTCAGTCTCCAACACTGAGGCCTTGGGTCAAAAATCCTTGTCTTCTCATATCTCCGGAGGAAGAAAGCGATGATGAGGAAGCACCTCTGAATTGGCTGTGGGCCCACTCTTCGGGAGATGATCCCCTTGTCTCTGAAGCTGGAGAAGAAGACTGTTTAGGGACAGGCATTCCCATGTCTGATACTGGGGCCATGGCTTCCTACCCGCCTCTGGAAACTGAAGGAGTCAAGCTGAACATAGTGAAGTGTCTGATCCAGTTGATGCACTCACCCCTCCTAGTCACATAACGGAGAGGGAGATAGTCCTATAACTAGAACCTGCAATAGAACCAGAACCTGAAATGGAGCCAGAGACCGAGGTAGGGTCTGAACCAGACACCCTTGGAGAAAACTCATATGAACTCATACCCACTGCTTAAGGCCCCAGTCAAGCACATGCCTCCTTTACTGAGTTTTTAGTGAAGCATGACCTTGATCCACCCTCTGACACTACTGGGTGGGCCACTGATTTACTCTTGGCTTGTCATAAACTTAATATGACTTTCTCTTTTGTTGATGTATATAGTTTGTTATCAGATGATCCTTTAAGTCAGTTATTAGCTGTTGCAGCCTCTAGTTTAGTAGATTAATAATTGATTAGCTTCATTCAGTAAAGTGATTTTGGATTATACCCTGTCTTTAGGGACCAAAGACTTTCTAGTGGGGGGAGTATGTAGCAATATGGACTGTCAGCAGAAAGCATCATACCCTTTAGTGTTTCTAGACATTGCTTGTCCCTTTTGGTAATCAGTGACCACATATCCGTGCGCCCAACAAAGTGAATTATGGGACGTATAGTTCTCCATCAGACTATTACTTTGCAACCATGTACCCTAAGACTACACATACACATCTTCGCAGTGACATGAGGGTTGCTGGGAGTGACCATAAAAGGAGCAGAGCTCTCTTCCTCCTGGGCCTGACACAAGATGGACCTCTCTGTGTAACAGGGAAAAAGAGGTCATGGCCTACCAAAAGGGCCTAGCTCTGTTGGACATCCTGTCGCTAACAAAACTTGGATCGCCTGCCTGATGGTGTAGGTGCGTGGGGCAAGTTTCACTTCGGAAGACCGAGACATTGGATCCACTGCTCGAGTGCTGCTACACATGTTTCTGTCCAGAAGACCTTGGATCGATTTGGTCGTTGGTGAGAGGGTAAATTGCTTGACCTTTTATCTATTCATTGTCACTATTACCGAGCACTATGCACAGACATCTTTACCCCAAGAACACTTTGCTGCATTGCTTGAACACTGTCCTCATACGCCTTACATCTTCACCACTAGGAACCTATTGCTTTATCTACAACCAAACGGATTACAGTTTACGAGCTCCAACTAGCTAGCGAAGAAAATCAGATCTGCAACGTGGAACGCTTTGGTTATCACTCATAGGAAAGCCTATATATACATTACCTTCAGTAGACCTGCTAGGATAGCATAGGCTGGCTAGATAAGTTACATAGATAAGTCACATAAGTAGTTAACTTAAACATCTGCTAGGAGGTGACTTTGGATCTAAATATAGTGTTTATATATGTATATAATATTGTTTGTTGCTGAACCATTGTTTGTGTCCTTGGGAGGCATTTGTTTGCTGAGTTGGCACTGTTATCCTGGCTCAGCAGATTTATTACCTCCTTTTTGTGAAATAACTTCCTCTATTTGGTTCAAGTAAAATATTTCAGAACCTAATATTACTGGGTTGTTTGATTCTTACCGCACAGTGTTACAAGGATGTCTGAACCCAGAGTGTCAGGTGGGTTGAAAGGTTCACTTGGTCATTGACGTACAAATAAGAAGGTAATTCTCAGCAGTCCTCAAGGGGGCAGTGCTACATTTGTTATCTCCCAAATACTTACCTGAGCCCAATCTCAATCCAGCAATGTGCACACGACCAGTGGCACTATCCATTCTCTACCTCCTCAGTGAGGAGCAGTTGGACAGTGAGGCAGCTCTGAGAGCCATTGGGTCCTGATGCTGTCACTCATAGCTAGTGAGAAAAGAGCTGAGTTGGGGTCAAGCTGCACTCTGTGTGTGAATAGACACACAGAGTCAGCTTGGAAGCGAGTACACACAAGTGCCCCAGAACAAGCAGCTTACTATGGGGACACTTGATATGAGGGTAGAGCCAGGAGCACCGGCAGGGGCCCAAGAAAAAGAGGAATTATGACATATAAATATGACATGTTTGTTTTTTTTTTGGTTTTTTTAATTACCTTCAGAATCACTTTAATTTCCTCTAAGATAGAAGACATTACTTAATCTGACCGCTCTTCTATAGTTTTAGACATATTAATATTAGTGGAAAACATGCCACTGGTGATTGATTATGACACTCTTTTCATATAAAGACATTTAGGAACAACTTTTCTAGGCAATATTTCAACCCCAATGGAGACTCATGCTAAATGATAAATCCTGGGCTGAGAGCTGAATTGTAAACACAGGAAAGGTGGCTGATGTATTTGACCAAATGTGGTCATGGACATTGACTAAATATGGCCATGGCCATGGCTGTGTGGGGATACAGCACTGGTTTCTTGGAAGCCAAGGGCTGGCTCTCAAACAATTATCCTGAGCAGAAAGCGGTCAGATTTAGCAGCGATAGCAATATTGCTGCTAAATATTTCACTTTGCTCTGCAGCCAGAGGCTCAGCTTGGTGGGTGGAGGAACATCCAATTTAGTTCACCCATCTGCCAAACACCAAATAAGCAAAAGTTGCACCAAGTTCAACTTCAGTGTGCACCCAAAAGTTTTTTTTTTTATACATGAGTTTTCATCTATTGGGGGGGGGTGGACGGTGGGATAAAAGAGGTTGTGTCAGATGAGATTGCCACATGAGTTCTGCTAGGTGCACTGATGACAACCAATCTTTAACAACAGGCCCTTCTAAACCTCCGGATATTTCAAGGTACTTCTTTATAGATGTGAGTTTGACACCTGAACAACTGGAGGAGGTGGTTTGGACATGTATAGTTCTTCTAAGTGAGGAGATGGGGATGGAGTAATCACTCTGCATGTGCATTTACCAATACATGTACAGTATGTCTGATGTAGAAAATGCACTGCCGATAATGAATTGCCAGAATTAGTGGTCATTCATGGTGCTGAAAATGCTTCAAAGGTACAGTATCTGGATGCCGAACACGGGGATGGCACCCATAACTCCTTTCTTGCTTTTACTCAGTGGACTCAGACTCTGCCAAGCTTCAGTTGCTGTCTTCATTCACCAATAGAGAGTTGACTGGGACTTGTATTGCCACTGTTGAGCAAGAGCTGCAGACTAACCTTAGTCTGGAGCAGACCAGAAGCCCAACATCTAGCTCTCCAATGGAGGGAGAGGAACAAAAGTTTTAACTGGACAATGGGTAGCTGCACAGGGTAGATTTGTCCAGGATCTGCCATATCAGATTGGACTTATTTTTCAAATAATGCAACTTTTTGCATGATCCTTTCAAGATGGGGGGGGGCTCCTCCAAGGAACCAGAAGAAGAGTCTTATTTGTGGTGATAGTAAAGGGGGAACTGTCAGTGCAGATATGTCTGCAGCTTATTACCATCCCTTCACACCTTGAAAAGGCTTGAGGCTTAGGTGAGTCTAATATACTTGGCAAATTATTGAAAATAGCACAGCTGATTGGGTGAATTAGGATGGGTGAAGCAGTGGAAAGGGGCTTAATTGTTCCCAGAGATGGGTTTTAAGCAAGGGTAGATGGTCACACTCGCAACTAATTAATTCTCAGGCGGTATATTAATTTACCAAAGGCAAATAGACTATGCACTTTGCAAGTGCAGTTTCAAGCATTTTCCTTAGTGAATGTAATGTGGTAAAGCTTCACTTTGTAAAACTATAAAGTTTTTACACCCTCCTAGTCAGAGGGCCAACCTGAAAAGATGCAGAGATGATTAATTTATTTTAAAATTCTATGTAACTCCTAAATCAATTTTTCAGGTACATTTGGTATCAAATTACAAAACAACAAAAAATTGTGGCGCTAAACAATGTCCCATACAACTGTAAATAAGCAATAAAAAGATCAATTATATCTGCTTTAAACAAGTAGTCCCCATATGGACATTAAAGATGCGTAGTCTATATAGCAATATGTTATAAACAGAATATTGAAGACATCTCGACTAAAAATCCGCTCACTACCACCAAGAGTTGAAGAGGCTTACCAGATGAGGTGGACCCAATGGAGCATATGCCGGATTGGGTCGGACAAGGCTTAGGTGGTAAGTGGCTGGGTGTACTCCGAGAAGAATGCGGTCTCGCGGGTTTGCTATATTCCTCCAGATAGTACCAGGAACTTGAGAGCTGTACGCAATCTCCCGGATGAGGGAGGTCATGTAGATCATAAGGGAATGGTGGGGTGTTCCGTAAGTGAGCCCCAGATGAGGTGGACCCAATGGAGCATATGCCGGATTGGGTCGGACAAGGCTTAGGTGGTAGGTGGCTGGGTGTACTCCGAGAAGAATGCGGTCTCGCGGGTTTGCCAAATTCCTCCAGATAGTACCAGGAACTTGAGAGCTGTACGCAATCTCCCGGATGAGGGAGGTCATGTAGATCATAAGGGAATGGTGGGGTGTTCCGTAAGTGAGCCCTTTAGATCTGCTGTCAATACAGGCACCCACATGTGAGTGCTGCTATATCGTGAATGACAGAAGCTGATATCAAGATATGTTCAGCTATCCATGCTAGTTGCGAGTAAATGTACTTGTTTTTAAAGGAATACACAACTGTATTAAATGGTGCTTTATATCAGCCCAAAATTCCTCTTAAACACATTACTGAAGTTCCAGTATTACTTTTACCTTTTCTTTGTAAAATGAACTAGTTCCCATAATGGTATTCTCATTATTGAGGTTTGTAAAATGTTTGAAATGTTGCAAAAAGAGTTGTAATTAAAGTGTGAGAAGTATTTCAAAGTAAGTTTAACAAGGTTTGTTAATATTGCATATATTAATACAATAATCCATGTTACCATGATGTAGAAGAGCAAAAAGTGTGCTAAATCTGTAGCAGTTATTGTACTCTGAGGCCGAGGGTTATAAATGCAACACACTAGGGTTGCACAGATATCGATAATAGTATCGGTGCTGATACCGAGCATTTGCATGAGTACTTGTATTTGTGTAAATGCTCCGATGCTTAATCCGATACCTTCCGGCATCCTCAGCATAACGGGGGGCTGGGCAGCCCAGGGCCGATCCTAGAGTCACAGGCGCCTGGGTGCAGAAATATTTTTGGAGCCCCCACATTGGCGTAGTCATCTTACTAACCCCCCCTTTACTGAAATGGACACAGTGGCTGTGTTTGATGGGCACAGTGGCTGTGTTTTATGGGGACAGTGGCAGCGTTTGATGGGCACAGTGGCTGCGTTTGATGGGCACAGTGGCTGCATTTGATGGGCACAGTAGCTGCATTTGATGGCACAGTGGCTGCATTTGATGGGCACAGTGGCTGCTTTTAATGGGTACAGAGGCCGCTTTTAATGGGCACAGTGGCTGCTTTTGATGGGCACAGTGGCAGCTTTAGATGGCACAGTGGCAGAGTTTGATGGCACAGTGGCAGAGTTTGATGGGTACAGTGGCAGCTGTTGATGGGCACAGTGGCAGCTTTTGATAGGCACAGTGGCTGTGTTTGAAGGGCACAGTGGGCATTTGATGGGCACAGTGGGTGTTTGATGGGCACAGTGGCAGATTTTGATGGGCACAACCTACTTAAGTTACACTTACTCGAGGCCGGCCTGGTGCAGTGCAGGGGAGTCACTCACTCACAGCAAGGCAGCTGCTCTCTCTTCAGAAACGCTCCACTCCCTCTGAGCCACGCTGTCTAAAAAACATAATAGAGGTGGGCAGAGCTTGTTCACTAGCCACGGAGGTGGCTCACTATGAATGCTAGGGCAGCCGGGGCACGCTCTGAATGCTGGGGCAGCCGTGGCCTCTGACTGACGTCGCTGGTTGCTAGCTAGACACCGGGTGTCCGGCGATTCTAGCAAGTGAGCAACCAGTGCAGACAACTTCAAGTGAGTGCCCCAGACAGCTTCGGTGCCCCTCTTCTGCAGCGGATTGCAGCACTGGGGCATGGTGCACCCCGTGCACTCGCCCAGGATCGCCCTTAGTGCAGCGGTGGGGGGAGTTACAAGTACCAATCTCCCTGTATAGCTTTCAATAAAGCAGCTGAACGACACTTCTCCTCCTCTCCCTCCTGCGGCTGTTACCTGCTTTATTGAAAGCTATACAGGGAGATTAATGTTTGTAACTGGCCCCACAGGCTCACCGATCACCCCTAACTGTCCCCTGTGTCCTACTCCGGCTCCCCGGGTCCTCCTTTTGGCTCCCAGTGTTCTTCTCCGGGTCCTCTGGCTCTCCAGGTTCTCCTCCGGTCCCCCCTCATCTCAGATCTATCAGGATGGAGAGCAGAGGAAGGAGCCAGTAAATCCATGATCACTGACTGTCTATTCATAACTGAGCATCGTAAACTGTTTACGATGCTTCCGTTTATGAATGAACAGGAGCCTCCGTCTCTTGTCCATTCATCTTCAGTGCAGCTGTGGCTGCAGAGAAAGGGATTGGGGAATCTATTTCCTCAGTGCCTTTCCTTGTCTCAAAAGAGAGATATCAGGGGTCTGGTAAAAATAAAGAATTGTAATAAATAAATATTTAAAGGTTAAATTGTAAAAAAAAATAAAACATAAAAAAAACACTGACTATATTAAAACACTGACAATATAAATTGTAAAAAATAATAAAAAAAAAAATTGTAAAAAATAAAATGAAAATAAAAAATTACTGATACAGTCCATGCCTGATCAGTGCCTATCAGTGCCACCTATCAGTGACCATTAGCGCTGCATACTAGTGCCACTGTCACATGACATTAAAAAAGTATCGGTAATCGGTATTGGCGAGTACTTAAAAAAAATATTGGTACTTGTACTTGGTCTTAAAAAAGTGGTATTGGTGCAATCCTACAACACACACACACACTGTTAGTTCAGTAACTTTAGATAGTTTAGGATAATGAAGATAACAAGTAACTAAATAACTTGTTTTGTTAGATCCAGTTCATGTGACAACTGAAGATTGTTGAATTTTTTTATCACTTTCTGTACTAGTGGTAATGGTCACCAGTACTAATAGTGAGAGTGAATCTCCTCATTGGGGTCACAAACAGAAATAAAACCTGGCAGGGGTTCTAACATTTCATCCAAAACTAAAAAAAAAAGTTTTTCTTTACATACACTTTAATGTATGCAAAGAGTAGGTGTTTTGGCAACTAAGAGGAGGATGTGTGCATGTAGAGTGTTAAATATACTATATGCTTGGCGCATGACCTTTAACCACATGCCGACCGGGCCATAGCCGAAAGACAGCTACAGCACAGTCGGCTTATTCTGGGAGGGCGTCCATGGACGTCCTCCCAGAATCTTGCTCCTGCGCACCTGGGAATATCCGTGACCGCCGGGTCCGCATCACGGGTCACGGTAAATAGCCGCTTGGCAGAGCGGCCGTTTGGCAGAGCTGCTATCATTAACATGAACATTCTACTTAGAATTCTATACCTACTACAAATTGTCCCGATAAAACTTCCAACCACCTTCTTCTCAACGTACCAGAAAGCACGTACAGACTTCATTTGGGGCACGTCACGTCCGAGATTAAGCTACTCTAGCCTTACCGTCCCTAAACTCAAAGAAGGCATAGGTCTCCCACACCTACGAAAATACCACCAAGCTTGCCATCTAGCTAGAATCATTGACTGGAACATCCACTTCAAGGTTAAAGCTTGGGTTCAGCTAGAACATTATACGTCCTCTCTCCCGCTGTTCCAAACCCTTTGAATAGCCCCAAAACACACCTATCTGAATTGCAAAAATCACCCACTCATTCACCCAACATTAATTTCCTTCCGTGAAACTTGACGCAAGCATAAAATATCATTGATGTTAGGCCCCATGACTCCACTACGCCACAACCCAGACTTTTCACCAGGGACCTTCAAATCCTTTCTAACAGAATCATGGCCACACCACACTGTTCGAGGAGAACATTTCTTCGAAAGGGGCCATCCCATCCCCCAATCCAAACTAGCTACACAGATGACAAATGGCACATTCCCTTTTTGGACATACATACAAATCAGACACTTTCTTGACAAACCCAAACCACGACCTGACTGGTCGAGACAACTCACCCCCTTCGAATCGCTATGCTTGAAAACTGAGTGTCAGGTCACCTGTATCCAGGTGACAGATGCACCCCGTTGGGATCAGGAGTGCACCGCAAGGTAGTGGACCCTACGGCCGACTGCTGCGGATTGAACCCTGGGAGGTTCAGGAAGCAGGTCTACTGGATCACTGACACAGATCCCACTGGGAGCTAGAGCATAGATTCCCCAGGGCGCGGAGTCTAAGAGCCAGCAGGTGTTCACCAGAGCCCTTAATGGTAAGGATGGACTGAGCTGCAGTCTGGTTCCAGGTCGCGGCCCCCAGGGTCTCACAGCTCACGCTCACGGTAGACTACAGGAGAAGAGGAAGGAGGCAGCAGGCTGGAACAACAAGGAAAGTAAGGGACAAGCCAAGGTTGGGGCCACAAGCAGACAAGGACAACAGAGTACACGCCAAGGTTCAGGGTCACAGGCAAACAGGGATGGTTGGGAACACGCCAAAGGTCAGGGTCACGAGCAGACAGGAATAGTTAAGAACAGGCCAAAGTCGGTAACAGGAATCAGACGTAGGAACACAGCAAGTACACACAGAGGCTAACACACAATGGCTGATCAGCACTGCTGGCTTGCAGTGCACAGGTTAATATAGGGTTCACTTATGGGGCCTGGGGTGGGGCCATGCTTAGAGGAGAGGTTACAAAAGCAGTCAGGTGAGGGTCAGCTGTTCTCTAGAGATGAACACATGGAGACAGGTATGCTGATCGACAAACTCTATTGCTTAACCATGACAGTACCCCCCTCTTAAGACCTCCCCCTCCCCCACCTGTGCCCAGGCTTAAAGGGAAACTCCGGATGGAACCTCCTCAATAGACGAGGAGCAAAGACCTCAGATGCAGTGATCCAAGACCTCTCCTCAGGACCAAACCCTTTCCAATGTACGAGGTACTGAAGAATGCCTCTACGGCGCCGGAAATCGAGAACATGACTAACCTCGTACTTAAGATTATCCTCAGAGACCGAAACCGAGGTAGGGAGAGGACGAGAGGACTTATTGAGGGCTAAAGCTTCTTAGGAATGGGTAAAGGCATAGGAAGACCATCAGTAGTCTGAGCAGGGTACCCCAGACCCTTAAAGATGAGCTGGACATCCAACACAGGATCATCAGACTGGACAGAAGTCAGTGGATCGCTGAGGCCAGGTTGTTTAGAAAGTGATGTGTCACAGAAGTCAAGCTGGATAGCTTCACTGGGCATAGTCTGAACTGGTGCAGAGGCCGACTGAACAGCATTTCCAGGTGCAGCGACCACCAGAATCGCATCACAGGGTGTAGCGACTGTGGAACTGGTAGACGAGTCAGCCTGGGTGTGCGTCCAAGGAGTTCCAGGAACAGGCAAAGGTAAATGACCATGCAAACTGGAGTGAATGATCGGCTCAAGTTTACAGGTGGGCTCCTCATCCAGAGTGCCACATGACCCAGAGAATGCCTCAGCCCGACTATTGCAGGAGACATTCCAGAAATCGCTATATGCAGCGGGAAGAGCAGAAGATATTGGAATGGTGGCAACAGGAAGTTTCTCTTTTGGGGTAACCTTGAGTAGGCAGGAAGAGGAACAGGAGGAACCCTAAGCCAGGATCCGTCCAGGATCCCAGTCAATGTGTGGAGAATGGAACCATAACCAAGGAAAACCTAATATGAGAGGAGATGAAGCTTTAGGCAAGACAAGGAAGGACATCCACTCCTGGTGGAGTGTCCCTACCGACATCTTAACAGGAAGGGTCTGGAAGCAGATAGGACCCCCTGGGAGAACAGTGCCATCAATCACCAATACCACCAATGGCATTGAAAGGGGCAAAAGGGTAAGTCTCATGGAGGATGCAGCTTCCCAATCCATGAAATTGCCAGCGGCTCCAGAATCCAGATGTGCCGAGACCGAACGAGAGGAAGCACCGACATGAAGGAACACAGAAAGAAGGAGACGAGAAGGTGAAGGTGATACTTCAGGGTCTAATACTCCACCTTCCAGATGTATTAGCCCCGATTGTTTTTCCGGACGAAGAGAACAAGTGTCACGAAAATGACCTTTGGCCCCACAATAGAGGCACAGGCCCAGAGTTCTGCGCCTAGCGTGTTCTTCAGGAGACAACTTGGTCCAGCCCAGCTGCATAGGTTCCTCAGCGGGCAGGGGGTGCTCCTCGGACCGAAGAGAAGGGACTGGGAGCTCAAGCTGCCTAAGGAACGGAGAGTGCTGGCATCTTTTTTCCAGAGCCCTCTCCTGAAAGCGAATATCGATCTGGTTACACAAGGTGATGACACCGTCCAGATCAGCAGGAAGGGATCTTCCTGCTAATTCATCCTTCACTCTATTAGAGAGGCCATGTAAAAAGGTTGCAACTAGGGCCTCATTATTCCAGCTCAATTCAGCTGTGAGGATACGGAACTGAAGAGCACACTGTCCCACAGAAGCGGACTCTTGATGGAGACGTAAAAGAGCGCTAGCTGCTGAGGAGACACAACCCGGTTCCTCGAAGATATTCCAAAAATGTTTCAAGGAATCAGACAGGCTAGAAACCACTGGATCATTCAGTTCCCACAGAGGGGCAGCCCAAGCTAGCGCCTCGCCGGACAGAAGGGATATAATATAGGCTACTTTTCGCCCGATCAGACAGGAAGTTTTGGGGCTGAAGTTCAAAATGAATCGTGCACTGGCTAAGGAACCCCCTGCAAGCCTTGGAGTCCCCAGAGAAACGGGCCGGAGCTGGCAGTTGTAATGAATGTGTGGCTGCGACTGGTGCGATAGGTGCAGCAGCAGATAGCGGTTGAGGTTTTTGAACCGGGGGTCCTATTGAGGCCTGAACCTGTTCAAATCAGGATGCCAAATCTTGAATGAATCGCATCACTTGGGTCTGATGTGATTCCTGGGTCTCAAGTCTGCGAACTAAGCCCGGCAACGGATCATGTGCGGGTAGCGGCACATCAGCCGGGTCCATGGCTGATCAAACTGTCAGGTTACCTGTATCCAGGTGACAGATGCACCCCGTTGGGATCAGGAGTGCACCGCAAGGTAGTGGACCCTACGGCTGACTGCTGCGGATTGAACCCTGGGAGGTTCAGGAAGCAGGTCTACTGGATCACTGACACAGATCCCACTGGGAGCTAGAGCATAGATTCCCCAGGGCACGGAGTCTAAGAGCCAGCAGGTGTTCACCAGAGCCTTTAATGGTAAGGATGGACTGAGCTGCAGTCTGGTTCCAGGTTGCGGCCCCCAGGGTCTCACAGCTCACACTCACGGTAGACTACAGGAGAAGAGGAGGGAGGCAGCAGGCTGGAACAACAAGGAAAGTAAGGGACAAGCCAAGGTCGGGGCCACAAGCAGACAAGGACAACAGAGTACACGCCAAGGTTCAGGGTCACAGGCAAACAGGGATTGTTGGGAACACGCCAAAGGTCAGGGTCACGAGCAGACAGGAATAGTTAAGAACAGGCCAAAGTCAGTAACAGGAATCAGATGTAGGAACACAGCAAGTACACACAGAGGCTAACACACAATGGCTGATCAGCACTGCTGGCTTGCAGTGCACAGGTTAATATAGGGTTCCCTTATGGGGCCTGGGGTGGGGCCATGCTTAGAGGAGAGGTTACAAAAGCAGTCAGGTGAGGGTCAGCTGGTCTCTAGAGATGAACACATGGAGACAGGTATGCTGATCGACAAACTCTATTGCATAACCATGACACTGAGCCCCAATATCACTTAATTTCCCATACATACGCTTTGCTATTCACAGACCAAAATCTCAAATCTTACTGGGCCAGCCATAAATGGGAACAAGACCTATCAATCTATCAGACTAAGACTGGGAAAATATATATAGATGTACACACAAGGGAACAGTAAATGTGTATGCACAAGAGAATGCATTCAAAATATTCTCAAGAGGGTATAGAACCCCTCTTAGGTTGCACAAAGTCTTTCCATCACTTTCCTCAAAATGTTGGAGATGTGAGGGGGAGCTGGCATCACTTTTACATATCTGTTGGACATGTCCTAAATTACAACCTTTCTGGAAAGAGGTTCACTGACTTACAAACTAGATAACCACTTACACGCTTGACTACTCACCAGCGCAAATTTTGCTACATCACTCCGTATCCCAGCTAAAAGGTGCTCCCCAGAACCGCCATCTGTAGCAGACTGGCTTAGATGCATACAAAAAAAGTGGAAATGGAGGAACTAGTACATCAAGCAAAAGACACCCCCTCTAAATTTAGCAAACTTTGGTCTTGCTGGTTACACTTCATCACGACGGATGAATACAAGCAAGCTCTAACCTGAAATGAAAAAGGAAAATGAGAAACTGAGAAATACTGTCTTTAATTAGAAGCACTTACATGCATATATAAAATACAGCAGATAGCAGAGCAGCTGGGGGATGAGGCAGAGGCCGGTCCGTCACTCGATATGTGATACAGGAAGTGCGGCGTGCGTCTCAGCTGAAGGAGGAAGCGGAGAGCTCCTGTATCATGCATGTCAAGCCTCAATTTCGATGCATTTCGCGCTCAGGTGCGCGTCATCAGGAAAATGTACCGGGAATTACTATCTACTGGAGAGTATCATTGTCTCATTGTCATTTTTTCATGTAAATTGTTGTTTTTTGTTTTTGTTGTTTTCTTTATATGAACCCTGTTTCCCCGAAAATAAGACCTAGTGTGATTGTCGGTGATGGCTGCAAAATAAGCCCTACCCCCCAAATAAGCCCTAGTTAAAGTCCTTGTAGGTCTTATTTTCAGGGTAGGGCTTATTTTCGGGGAAACAGGGTAGGGCTTATTTGGGGGGGTAGGGCTTATATTGCAGCCATCACCGACAATCACGCTAGGTCTTATTTTCGGGGAAACAGGGTATGTACACTCTGTAAGATTCTTGATGATTTTTAATATCGATCACTCCTTTTGATCGTAAACTTTTATGTATATTCAATAAAAATCAATTATTCCGCGCTTAGGAGGAGAAAAGAACTGCAGCCCCCCCGACACCGAATATCACCTAGGTGAAATTCAAAACAAGCAAAAATCTATAATGAGGGAATTGGCGCTGTTCAAACACTTATACAGTAGGTATTGATCATAAATATAAAGATGAATAAAGAATGGTGAATAGATATAATAAATGGATAAAAAAAATATATATAAGTGAAAATATCCCCTAAAATGTACACTGTACCATAAAGTGCAAAAAAGTGTGTGACCTCACATATATCAATAAAATATAATCCACAAAAATTCTTTAACAGTGATGTAAAATACCAAACAACAAGTGACAAAAAATCATCTAGAACCACTCTAAACCACTGTGATGAAGTGTCCAGCAGGTGGTACTGGTGTGCAAAGTAATGAAAAAATCCAGTGTCCTACAAAAACTCAATATAGTCTGAAGAACTGTGACATATCAGTCCAAAAAATATTCTTGATGTAACAGGTGCTCCCCTTCTTCCACTGCCCCCCCAATAGGGATGAGCTTCGTGTTCGAGTCGAACCCATGTTCGACTCGAACATCGGCTGTTCGGTCGTTCGCCGAATTGCGAACGATATGGGCCGTTCGCGCCAAATTCGTGTGGCGCGTCACGGCCCATAATTCACTGCGGCATCGCAGTGCATTGCTGGCTGATGATTGGCCAAGCATGCACTATGACCCGCATGCTTGGCCAATCACAGCGCCGTCAGTAGAGAGAGCTGTAATTGGCCAAAGCCAGGGTGGCTTTGGCCAATTATGGCTCAGGGGATTTAGTACACACCCCACACTATATAAGGCCGCCTGCACGGCGGCCCTGTGTAGTGTGTGTTCCGGTGTGCTGAGAGATAGAGAGAGAGAGAGAGACAGTGTCATTTGATTTGAGTTAGATAGATTAGGCAGAACAGTCAGTCAGTTAGCTGCACTTACAGTGTATTGTGTATATATATGCATCCCAGGTGTTGCATATATATATATACACTGTATTCAGTTTAGCTAGATCCGTTCCTGTTATCTTCTATCTAGACTATTTACATTTAGTGCAGTGTGTCCTGCTCACAGTGTTCAGCTAGATCCGTTCCTGCTATTTACATTCAGTGCAGTGCGTCCTGCTCACAGTGTTCAGCTAGATCCGTTCCTGCTATTTACATTCAGTGCAGTGCGTCCTGCTCACAGTGTTCAGCTAGATCCGTTCCTGCTATTTACATTCAGTGCAGTGTGTCCTGCTCACAGTGTTCAGCTAGATCCGTTCCTGCTATTTACATTCAGTGCAGTGCGTCCTGCTCACAGTGTTCAGCTAGATCCGTTCCTGCTATTTACATTCAGTGCAGTGCGTCCTGCTCACAGTGTTCAGCTAGATCCGTTCCTGCTATTTACATTTAGTGCAGTGCGTCCTGCTCACAGTGTTCAGCTAGATCCGTTCCTGCTATTTACATTCAGTGCAGTGCGTCCTGCTCACAGTGTTCAGCTAGATCCGTTCCTGCTATTTACATTCAGTGCAGTGCGTCCTGCTCACAGTGTTCAGCTAGATCCGTTCCTGCTATTTACATTCAGTGCAGTGCGTCCTGCTCACAGTGTTCAGCTAGATCCGTTCCTGGTATTTACATTTAGTGCAGTGCGTCCTGCTCACAGTGTTCAGCTAGATCCGTTCCTGCTATTTACATTCAGTGCAGTGCGTCCTGCTCACAGTGTTCAGCTAGATCCGTTCCTGGTATTTACATTTAGTGCAGTGCGTCCTGCTCACAGTGTTCAGCTACATCCGTTCCTGCTATTTACATTCAGTGCAGTGCGTCCTGCTCACAGTGTTCAGCTAGATCCGTTCCTGCTATTTACATTCAGTGCAGTGCGTCCTGCTCACAGTGTTCAGCTACATCCGTTCCTGCTGTTTACATTCAGTGCAGTGCGTCCTGCTCACAGTGTTCAGCTAGATCCATTCCTGCTATTTACATTCAGTGCAGTGCGTCCTGCTCACAGTGTTCAGCTAGATCCGTTCCTGCTATTTACATTCAGTGCAGTGCGTCCTGCTCACAGTGTTCAGCTAGATCCGTTCCTGCTATTTACATTCAGTGCAGTGCGTCCTGCTCACAGTGTTCAGCTAGATCCGTTCCTGGTATTTACATTTAGTGCAGTGCGTCCTGCTCACAGTGTTCAGCTACATCCGTTCCTGCTATTTACATTCAGTGCAGTGCGTCCTGCTCACAGTGTTCAGCTAGATCCGTTCCTGCTATTTACATTCAGTGCAGTGCGTCCTGCTCACAGTGTTCAGCTACATCCGTTCCTGCTGTTTACATTCAGTGCAGTGCGTCCTGCTCACAGTGTTCAGCTAGATCCATTCCTGCTATTTACATTCAGTGCAGTGCGTCCTGCTCACAGTGTTCAGCTAGATCCGTTCCTGCTATATACATTTAGTGCAGTACGTCCTGCTCACAGTGTTCAGCTAGATCCGTTCCTGTTATCTTCCTACTGACAGGCAGGCTTGTCTGGTTACAGTATATAAAGCTACCTGAAGAAAATTACAGGTGTTCTTTTTGATCCTATTAGTACCACGGTCAGGCAGCTAGACTATTTACATTTAGTACAGTGTGTCCTGCTCACAGTGTTCAGCTAGATCCGTTCCTGTTATCTTCCTACTGACAGGCAGGCTTGTCTGGTTACAGTATATAAAGCTACCTTAAGAAAATTACAGGTGTTCTTTTTGATCCTATTAGTAACACGGTCAGGCAGCTAGACTATTTACATTTAGTACAGTGTGTCCTGCTCACAGTGTTCAGCTAGATCCGTTCCTGTTATCTTCCTACTGACAGGCAGGCTTGTCTGGTTACAGTATATAAAGCTACCTTAAGAAAATTACAGGTGTTCTTTTTGATCCTATTAGTAACACGGTCAGGCAGCTAGACTATTTACATTTAGTACAGTGTGTCCTGCTCACAGTGTTCAGCTAGATCCGTTCCTGCTATTTACATTCAGTGCAGTGCGTCCTGCTCACAGTGTTCAGCTACATCCGTTCCTGCTGTTTACATTCAGTGCAGTGCGTCCTGCTCACAGTGTTCAGCTAGATCCATTCCTGCTATTTACATTCAGTGCAGTGCGTCCTGCTCACAGTGTTCAGCTAGATCCGTTCCTGCTATATACATTTAGTGCAGTACGTCCTGCTCACAGTGTTCAGCTAGATCCGTTCCTGTTATCTTCCTACTGACAGGCAGGCTTGTCTGGTTACAGTATATAAAGCTACCTGAAGAAAATTACAGGTGTTCTTTTTGATCCTATTAGTACCACGGTCAGGCAGCTAGACTATTTACATTTAGTACAGTGTGTCCTGCTCACAGTGTTCAGCTAGATCCGTTCCTGTTATCTTCCTACTGACAGGCAGGCTTGTCTGGTTACAGTATATAAAGCTACCTTAAGAAAATTACAGGTGTTCTTTTTGATCCTATTAGTAACACGGTCAGGCAGCTAGACTATTTACATTTAGTACAGTGTGTCCTGCTCACAGTGTTCAGCTAGATCCGTTCCTGTTATCTTCCTACTGACAGGCAGGCTTGTCTGGTTACAGTATATAAAGCTACCTTAAGAAAATTACAGGTGTTCTTTTTGATCCTATTAGTAACACGGTCAGGCAGCTAGACTATTTACATTTAGTACAGTGTGTCCTGCTCACAGTGTTCAGCTAGATCCGTTCCTGTTATCTTCCTACTGACAGGCAGGCTTGTCTGGTTACAGTATATAAAGCTACCTTAAGAAAATTACAGGTGTTCTTTTTGATCCTATTAGTACCACGGTCAGGCAGCTAGACTATTTACATTCAGTGCAGTGCGTCCTGCTCACAGTGTTCAGCTAGATCCGTTCCTGGTATTTACATTCAGTGCAGTGCGTCCTGCTCACAGTGTTCAGCTAGATCCGTTCCTGGTATTTACATTCAGTGCAGTGCGTCCTGCTCACAGTGTTCAGCTAGATCCGTTCCTGCTATATACATTTAGTGCAGTACGTCCTGCTCACAGTGTTCAGCTAGATCCGTTCCTGTTATCTTCCTACTGACAGGCAGGCTTGTCTGGTTACAGTATATAAAGCTACCTGAAGAAAATTACAGGTGTTCTATCCCAGCTTAGTGCAGCTACAGGCCATTAGTATGTCTGGAAGGCCAAGAAGGAGAGGCAGACAGTCACAAGCCAATAAGAGAGGGCAAGCAGGCTCTGTGTCTAGTGCTGGTCGTGGAGACGGTGCATCCTCATCAGCACGTGGCCATGGGACACGCTTGGCCTTTTTTTCGGCAGCTGGCCGTGTTGAGCCGCAACATGCGGAAGACTTGGTCGAGTGGATGACCAAGCCGTCCTCATCCTCCTCATCCTCTCTCACCCATGCCCAGGGTGCTTTGTCTGGCAAAGCAGCGGCCTCTTCCCTCAGCTCAATGTCATCAGTGACTCCTTCCCTAGCTCCACCATGTCCTCATGAGGATTCCCTCGAACTGTTTGACCACAGTGTTGGGTACATGCTCCAGGAGGATGCCCAGCGTTTGGAAGGCTCTGATGATGATACTGAGCTCAATGAAGGCAGTAACATGAGCACGGACAGAGGGGGTGCCCAAGAAGGACAGCAATCTGGCAGTCATGCTCCCCCTGCTGCAGCATACTGCCAGGTTTGCTCCAGTGATGAGGAGGGAGGGGATGATGAGGTCACTGACTCAACGTGGGTGCCTGATAGGAGAGAGGAGGAGGAGGAGGAGGAGGAGGTGGCACATCACCAACTAGGCAGGATGCCCTCCAGGGGCCAGCCTAAGGGCAGCACATTGACTGCATCACACCCCAAAGCTCCACATGTGCAGGGCGCTGCAGTCTCTGCGCGTTATTCAAAAAGTTCTTTGGTGTGGGCCTTTTTTGAGACGAGTGCATCAGATCGCACCGCTGCTATTTGCAACATATGTCTCAAGCGTATCTCGCGTGGCCAAAACATCTCCCGCTTGGGTACCACATGCTTGACCAGACATATGTTGACCTGCCATGCAGTTCGTTGGCAAGCGTATCTAAAAGACCCACACCAAAGAACAAAGACGATCTCTCCTTGCTCCTCATCAGCTGAGATTTCCAACCCCACTAGACCTTCAGTCCTCTCTGCGACCTGCAGTGAGAGGAATGAAGGTGTAGAATTAGGTGTGTCACAGCCAAGTACTTGTGGGCAATCTGCTTTTGGTACACCGACGTCAGATTGTACCAGGCAAATTTCCCTGCCCCAGCTGCTGCACCGCCGAAAGAAGTTTGCTCCCAGCCATCCACATGCCCAGCGGTTGAATGCTAGCTTGGCAAAATTGCTAGCACTTCAACTGCTGCCTTTTCAGTTGGTAGACTCTGCCCCCTTCCGTGAGTTTGTGGAATGTGCGGTTCCTCAGTGGCAGGTACCCAAACGCCACTTTTTCTCACGGAAGGCGATTCCGGCTCTCTACCGGCATGTGGAAGGCAATGTCCATGCCTCGCTGGACAGGGCGGTCAGCGGTAAGGTGCATATTACCGCTGACTCATGGTCCAGCAGGCATGGACAGGGACGTTACTTAAGTTTCACGGCGCATTGGGTGACTCTGCTGGCAGCTGGGAAGGATGCAGGACAAGGTGCAGTAGTGTTGGAGGTTGTTCCGCCACCACGCCTCCAAAATGCTGATTGTGACACACCTCTCTCCTCCACCCCCTCCTCTTCTTCTTCCTCCATGGCCTCTTCCTCGGAACCAGCGGTGCTCCGTAGGCGTTCAAGGGGCTACGCAAGTACGCAGGCCAAAAGATGCCATGCGGTGCTTGAGCTGGTGTGCTTGGGGGACAGGAGCCACACTGGGGCAGAGGTTCTGTCAGCTCTGCAGGGGCAGGTTCAGAGGTGGTTGACGCCACGCCAACTTAAGGCAGGAATGGTGGTTTGCGACAATGGCACCAACCTCCTCTCTGCCCTCCGACAGGGACAACTGACCCATGTGCCCTGTTTGGCTCACGTCCTTAACTTGGTGGTGCAGCGGTTCTTGGGCAGGTACCCGGGCTTACAGGATGTCCTGAGGCAGGCCAGGAAAGTCTCTGTGCATTTCCGCCGGTCATATAATGCCAGTGCTCGGCTGACGGACCTCCAAAAGGAGTTTAACCTGCCCAAGAACCGCCTAATCTGTGACATGCCCACCAGGTGGAACTCGACGTTGGCCATGCTGCAGCGGCTGCACACGCAGCAGAGGGCCATCAATGAGTACCTGTGCGACTATGGCACCAGGACAGGGTCAGGGGACCTTGGTTTTTTTTCCCCACGCCAGTGGGCCATGATCAGGGATGCATGCACTGTCCTGTCACCATTCGAGGAGGCCACGAGGATGGTGAGCACTGACAGTGCATGCATCAGTGACACTGTCCCCCTTGTCCACCTGTTGGAGCACACGCTGCGTGGAATAATGGACAGGGCACTTGAGGCAGAACAGAGGCAGGAAGAGGAGGACTTCCTTAGCTCTCAAGGCCCCCTTTATCCAGACAGTGTTCCTGCGTGCCCGCCGATCACACAGGAAGAGGATGAGGAGGAGGAGGAGGAGGAGGAGGAGGAAGATTGTGTCAGTATGGAGGTGGAGCCTGGCACTCAGCATCAGCAGTCTTTAAGGGATCAGTCCCAAGGAACACATGGACTTGTACGTGGCTGGGAGGAGGTGGCTGCGGACGTTGTTGTCCTTAGTGACCCAGAGGACTCCGGACCGAATGCCTCAGCAAACCTACGCTGCATGGCCTCCCTGATCCTGCAAAGCCTGCGTAAGGATCCTCGTATTCGTGGTATCAAGGAGAAGGACCAATACTGGCTGGCAACCCTCCTTGATCCACGTTACAAGGGTAAGGTTGCGGACCTTATCTTGCCATCGCAGAGGGAGCAGAGGATGAAACATCTTCGGGAGGCCTTGCAGAAAGGTCTGTGCAACGCGTTCCCAGAGACTGGGAGGTTACAAACTCCTGTTTCTGGACAACGTGTTGCTGAGGCTTCGGTCAGTCAAAGAAGGAGCGGTGGAGAAGGTGGCCGTCTGACCGATGCGTTCAGACAATTTTTTGGTCCGCAGCCCCAAGGTATGATCGGTTCCAGCAACCATCGCCAGCGTCTGTTTTACATGGTGCAGGAATACCTAGGGGCAAGATCAGACTTGGACACCTTTCCCACCGAAAATCCTCTGGGTTACTGGGTCTTGAGGATGGATCACTGGCCAGAGCTTGCACAGTATGCAATTGAGCTACTGGCCTGTCCTGCATCCAGCGTTCTTTCGGAACGCACATTCAGTGCTGCTGGAGGCGTGGTAACCGATCACAGGGTGCGTCTGTCCACCGACTCGGTCGATCGGCTGACCTTCATAAAAATGAATCAGTCTTGGATCACCACCAGCTACCAAGCACCTGATGCAGATGTAACCGAATAATTTTTTTTGAAATCTCAGATCCCTTCAAAGACTGCCTATGCTGATGCTGAGTGACTATCCCTGAGTAATTATCCTCTTCCTCCTCAATCATCACGCTGATAGCTTGTAAGAACATTTTTGGTTCTGGGCGCCACCACCAGTGCCTAAGGCACAATTTTTCAGCCCCTGTTTAACAGGGGCGTGTAATTACAATTTTTGATGTAATACTTTGCAGCAGGGCTCGTTCCTGCATTCCAACTAGAGTGTCTGTGAGGGGTTGCAGTGTTGTGGCACCAGCACCAGTGCCTAAGACCCAATTTTTCAGCCCCTGTCTAACAGGGGCGTGTAATTACAATTTTTGATGCAATACTTTGCAGCAGGGCTTGTTCCTGCGTTTCAACTAGAGTGTCTGTGAGGGGTTGCAGTGTTGTGGCACCAGCACCAGTGCCTAAGACCCAATTTTTCTGCCCCTGTCTAACAGGGGCGTGTAATTACAATTTTTGATGCAATACTTTGCAGCAGGGCTTGTTCCTGCGTTTCAACTAGAGTGTCTGTGAGGGGTTGCAGTGTTGTGGCACCAGCACCAGTGCCTAAGACCCAATTTTTCTGCCCCTGTCTAACAGGGGCGTGTAATTACAATTTTTGATGCAATACTTTGCAGCAGGGCTCGTTCCTGCGTTCCAACTAGAGTGTCTGTGAGGGGTTGCAGTGTTGTGGCACCAGCACCAGTGCCTAAGGCCTAATTTTTCAGCTCCTGTTCAACAGGGGCATGTAATTACAATTCTTGATCTAATATTTCACAGCAGGGCCCTGTGAGGGCTTACAGTGTTTTGGCCACAGCAACACCTAAGGCCCAAATTTCTGCTGAGTATATAGGGCAGGACCCTACTTTCAAACATCTAACTTACAAACGACTCCTACTTGCAAACGGAAGGAGACAACAGGAAGTGAGATGAAATCTACCCCTAAGGAAGGGAAATTCTCTCCTGTAAGAGTTAATATGGGAAAACAATTTCTCCTTTCCACTGATGCTTTCCAATCCTTGTTCCACAAAAAAACCCAAATTTTCCAAAAACATTTTTCATTGGGACAAAAAAGTGAGGTGAAATCTTCTGAAGAGGAGGAAAGACGCAAAACAAATGTCACAGGGGTGATAACCCTTCCCTATGTTTTCCAAAAAGCTTAGAAAAGATTTTTTGGCCTGAGCTAAACACATTAAAAATGTTCAAAATTACAAACAGATTCTACTTAACAACAAACCTACAGTCCCTGTCTTGTTTGCACCGCCTGAATACTGCTGTTCAGAGTATATAGGGACCTTTCCTTATTTTAATTTGGGTGCGGGGTTCCCCTTAATATCCATACAAGACCCAAAGGGCCTGGTAATGGACTGGGGGGTACCCATGCCGTTTGTCTCACTGATTTTCATCCATATTGCCATGACCCGACATGACATTAAACCCGCAAGCAGTTTTAAATGAGATTTTTTCCTTTAAAAATGACATTTGGTGCAGGGACTGTTCTAAACATGGGAAACACGCGTCACTTTACAGGCATACTATAGACACCCCCCAGGTACGATATTTAAAGGAATATTTCACTTTTTTTTTTTTACTTTAAGCATCATTAAAATCACTGCTCCCGAAAAAACGGCCGTTTTTAAAAGTTTTTTTTGCATTGATACATGTCCCCTGGGGTAGGACCCGGGTCCCCAAACCCTTTTTAGGACAATACCATGCAAATTAGCCTTTAAAATGAGCACTTTTGATTTCGAACGTTCGAGTCCCATAGACGTCAATGGGGTTCTAACGTTCGTGCGAACTTGCGGTCCGTTCGCGGGTTCTGGTGCGAACCGAACCGGGGGGTGTTCGGCTCATCCCTACCCCCCAATCATGCCCTTACTCACCAGAATGCCCAACCCCTGCAGGGGTAACAGGCATGTAGGTTAGGATCCAGTAATGATGTACCAAGGATATCCATCCCCACAACATCCATGCGTGAATATAGAGAATGGAAAGAGCAGGAATCCAGAAAGAGAACCGGAATATCTACACAGAGGCAACGAAAGAAACAGACAAGAGGAAAACGAGGGAAGAAGAAAAAGAAAAAGGGAGTATTAGGCCAGGGAATTTTCAATTTAAGTGAAGCATTTTTTCAGATGACGAACTGAAGATACTGGATCTAGGATTAAAATACGCACCAGATAAGAGTATTGACAAATTTGAAGTTTACATACAGAAGTTTATTAGGAAGCTGAAAATAAAAAAACATTATGCCCTGAATAATAAAGTTACACCAGTGGCTGAACCTGATGTTTATGTTCACACCAACCTCAGGAATAATTCAATTTTCAACCCCAAGGTCCCAGGGGACCAATGCATAGGTGCTTTTAAATGGATGGTGGAAAGTGATTTGGCCAAATTGGAGAAGAAAAAGTCCAAAAGCATTTACATCTGGCAAACGATCAAAGAAATTGGTAATAGAAAGGAAGTGGTGATACGACCCGGCGATAAGGGAGGTGGATTAGTTATATTGAACAAGAATGAATACGAGGAAGAGATGAACAATTTGCTGAGAGTTGAAAATACTTACAAAAAATTGAAGCGTAATCCCAAACCACAATATGAGAAGAGTTTAAAAAGACTTGTGAAAAAAGATGGGGAGGCAGGTATTCTGAGCAAGAAAGAAGCCAAATATTTAGTTCCAGAATCCACCAAAACTCCTGTTATATACTACCTGCCCAAAATACACAAGCGGCTGAAGAAACCACCGGGTAGGCCAATCATAAGTGGAGTGGACTCTCTGTTTTCGACACTGGGGGAATACATTGATCAATTTTTGAAACCCCTAGTGGTAAAAGGAAAATCCTATCTCAGGGATAGTACCCAACTCATTAATGAATTGAAGACAATCACAGGGGTTGGCCATTGTCTATTGACAACGATTGATGTCAATTCCTTGTATACGAGTATCACCCAGAAGGACGGGTTGAAAGGGGTTGAGAAAGCCTTATATGAAAGCTCAGATCTCAAACATGAACAAATTTGTTTTATTCTAGAAGGACTTGGATTGGCAATGGAGAGCAATTACTTCTGGTATCAGAAAGAATGCTATGTTCAGAAAAAAGGTGTGGCCATGGGTGCCAAGTATGCCCCAAGTGTGGCAAGTTTATTTATGGACATGTTGGAAGAACGTTATATATATGGCATCAGACGACCTGAAATAAAGTTTTACCGTCAATATATCGATAATGTAATCATACTGTGGGAAGGAGACCCAAAGTCGTTCCAGGAGTTCCTGGATGGATTAAACCAAAATGAATATGGTATTTCCTTCACTGGTAAATCTGATTATAATCTGATAGACTATCTGGATTTACAGATTTACAAACAGGGTGAGGAATTGTCTACAAAAACTTTTTTCAAGGCAACAGACCGTAACGGGTATATACCCACCTCCAGCTGCCATCACCCCAAGTGGAAAGAGAACATCCCTAAGGGACAGCTGTTGAGAATACGGAGGAACTGTCGGAATATTGAAGACTATCAGAACCAAGCCGATACCTTGATAAATAAATTTGTAGACAAAGGATATCATATTGATCCTTTGGTAAGATTAAAGAAGGAGATACAAGATCTTGATCGGGATTCCTTATTACCAAAAGATTGCAACACTAGTAAGAACTCTCCGGTGGATATAGCCTTTGTTATTGGCTTTACCAACCAATACCGCTCCATTGAACATATAGTGAGGAAGTATTGGCCTATCTTAAAAACTGATAGGACTTTAGGGAAAATTCTTACTAAAAAACCTTGTTTCATTTACAGGAGAGCACCAACCCTCAGAAATCATTTGGTCAATAACGTTATCGACCCTCCTAAGAATGTAAAATAGTTTTCCAGTATGAAGGGCTTTTACAGATGTCAGAAGTGTTTGGCCTGCAGGGTTAGCAAGAAGCAACATAAGAAAAGAACTTCCTTCAGATCAAGGAATGGTAAAGAATAAGAGATTAGAGAATTGGTCACCTGCAATACCACTCATGTGACCTACATTATTGAATGTCCGTGCCGAATGCAATATGTGGGTAGGACCACTAGACCCCTTTGTGTGCGTATCAGGGAACACATTAACAATATTAGAAAGGGGTTCCCTAAACACAACCTCTCCAGACATTTCGATGAATTTCATCATAGGGATCCATCTGGCTTGGTTTTTTATGGTATTGACACCATCAAGGACCATTGAAGGGGGGGTAATAAAAAGAATCTGATATCCCGGAATGAAACCAGATGGATATACCGTTTAGACTGTCTGGTCCCTAGGGGACTTAATGTGGAAATTGACTTAAATTGTTTTTTATCCAATTTCTAACCATTAGTGTTAATAAAGATCACTTCCTTTGTCCCCTCATAATTTTTAATATAATATATATACATATATATATTTTTTCCAATGTTTTTATCTTTTCTCATTTACTTTTCTTATACATTTACATGTGTAAGTTTAGTCACCATTAACCTATATACATATCTGTATACCATATTTAAGGTTGCCATAGGAAAAATATATATTCCCCACATTCATATGGCCTTGGAGAGTTTCACTTCTATCTGCTTTTTATATACTGGACACAAACGATGGAGGATTTAGTTATATAATACCACTTTTTCATACCTCCTTTTATTATTTGTTAATTTTAATTTTACTAATTTTACCAAAAATTTTTTTTTAATTTTTTCTTATTAATATTAGTATCACTATTTTTTATTATCATTTTTGCTTTTTCCATATCTTTTTATCAATTTTTCTTTTTCTCACTCAACACATTATTCTCCCTTCTTCGCTCTCTTTTTGATCTATTAGAGGAAATACATTGTCATGCTTGATTATGCATATGTAATTTTTTATGATTTACTGTCCATTTGCTGACTGTATTGTATACATGGAGGCGCCTACTATGATGTCATTATAAGAGTCCACTAGATGGTGCTCGGCACAAACCTTTTCATCCCAGAATACAGTTTTTTGCATCCGCTTGGTGGGTGTGATTATATACCTAGGCTTGTGATTGGAGACCAGGGCGCCTCCATGTACTATATATAGACGTATGGTGTACCAAGATGACCGCGCCTCAGATGACGTCTTGATGACGAAACGCGTAAGTCGTGGCCACGTGATACGTGATACGTGATACGTCGCTATCTGTGTGTGGTGTTACACTCTGGACTTCCGGTTTTGAGCTAGCAGGCGGTGGAACGCACGCCACTACCACGCTGCTATTACGGCTATCGGCTTTGAGCCGGCCGGCGGAGCACTGTCAGCTCCTGTTTTTTAAACGTTTTTTTAAAAGTTTTTTTATAATAAACACTATTTTTCGGATTTACGCTATGAGGCTCTCTTCTTTTCTATAATATATGGATGCTTAACGCTGGGGATTTACAAGAGGATATCGCTGCCTGAGAGAAGGGAAGGACGGCAACCGGGCTGAGGATTATCACCAAGGAACATCATTACTGGATCCTAACCTACACGCCTGTTACCCCTGCAGGGGTTGGGCATTCTGGTGAGTGAGGGCATGATTGGGGGAGCAGTGGAAGAAGGGGAGCACCTGTTACATCAAGAATCTTTTTTGGACTGATATGTCACAGTTCTTCAGACTATATTGAGTTTTTGTAGGACACTGGATTTTTTCATTACTTTGCACACCAGTACCACCTGCTGGACACTTCATCACAGTGGTTTAGAGTGGTTCTAGATGATTTTTTGTCACTTGTTGTTTGGTATTTTACATCACTGTTAAAGAATTTTTGTGGATTATATTTTATTGATATATGTGGGGTCACACACTTTTTTGCACTTTATGGTACAGTGTACGTTTTAGGGGATATTTTCACTTATATATATTTTTTTATCCATTTATTATATCTATTCACCATTCTTCATCTTTATATTTATGATCAATACCTAATGTATACGTGTTTGAACAGCGCCAATTCCCTCATTATAGGTTTTATGTATATTCAATAAACTATTTTTTTCATAATAGATTTGTGTATGTGGCCTTTAAAGTCCCATTGAAGGGGGATCTTTTCTTTGTTTACACACACATGAACTTTAATGGCAGCCCAGTCTTAGTCCATAGCTTTAAAAATTGATTTGGTCTACCCTGTGCAGCTAGAACAGCTTCTGGGAGGCTAGCAAGGCTGTCCATAAGGTTTAGTGTGTCTATGGGAATGTTTGACCATTCTTCCAGAAGTGCATTTGTGAGGCCAGGCACTGCTATTGGATGAGAAGGCCTGGCTCGCAGTCTCTGCTCTAATTCAGCCAAAAGGTGTTCTATCAGGTTGAGGTCAGGACTCTGTGCAGCCAGTCAAGTTGCTCCTCCCCAAACTCGCTCATCCATGTCTTTATGGACATTGCTTTATGCAGTCATGTTGGAACAGGAAGGGGCAACTTACAAAGTTGGGAGCATGAAATTGTCCAAAAAGTCATGGTATGTTGATGCCTTAAGAGTTCCCTTCACTGGAACTAAGAGGCCAAGCCTAACCCCTGAAAAATAACCCCACATCCTAATCCCTCCTACACCAAATGATTTGGACCAGTGCACAAAGGAAGGTCCATAAATGAATGAATGAATGAATGAATGAATGATTTGTGAAGCGCTGCAAATGCGAACTAAATCGCCTCAAGGCGCTAATGCGTTTTGTGCTGTCATCCTCTTAGAAGAGGAAGGTCTTGAGTTTTCTCCTGAAGGCGAGATAGTTTTCTTCCATGCGGATTTAAGTCGGAAGAGCGTTCCATAAAGACATGGGTGAGTGAGTTTGGGGTACTTTGAGGAACTTTACTGGCCTGGACAGAGTCCTGACCTCAACACAACAGAACACCTTGGGGATGAATTAGAGCGGAGACTGTAAGCCATGCCTTCTCATCCAACATCAGTGCCTGACCTCACAAATGCACTTGAAAGAATGGTCAAACATTCCCATAGACACACTCCTAAACCTTGTGGACAGCCTTCCCAGAAGAGTTGAAGCTGTTATAGCTGCAAAGGGTGGGCCAAATTAATTTTGAACCCTACGGACTAAGACTAGGATGTCATTACAGTTCATGTGTGCTTAAAGGCAGGTGTCCCAATACTTAGGCCAATATATTGTATATTGCTTGTGACACTGAGCATAGCTATGGACTTAGGGTTGGTTCACACCACAGAGATGCAGAGATCATGTATGATGCTACCTGCTGGCTAAGTGGGTAGCAATTCTGTCTAGCATCACTGGGGTTGCTGGTTCAATTCCCCAACATGCTAATGCTTGTGTTGAAGTTTATATGTTCTCGCTGTGTGGGTTTCTCACCACAATCCAAAGACATGCTGGCATATTATTTGTCTCCTGTCGAAATAGGCTCTAATTTAACAAAGTTATTTTTGGATTTTAAATTGGAAACTCATTGCAGCCAGGGACTGATGTTAATGTTTATAGCTTAGAAAACTGTTGCTTTGTTTATGTGGATGCAAATGGACTTCGATCTTTGGCCTGTAGTTGGAGATTTGATGCACATAGCCAAGGGCTAACACCGTTGCAAATACTATTATGTGTTCCTGCTCATCAGGTACAATCACTTTAGACACACGAAGAGACAGATTGAAAGATACTGGTGGGCGTGTACTTCTATTGTGCGTGTGTCAGTGTGCTAACAATACAACCTACCTTATATAAAGGGCTGCAGTAGGGGGTGGGGGTCATTTAGCCTGAGAAGGCCAGGTTTTTTTGCTGTGAATTTTGGGGGGGTTAGAAGGAATGATATTGTGCCTATTGACAAACGTCCAACTAGGGCTGTTTGCTGAAATTATTTTGCTTTTTTTCAATCAAAAGTGGGTTTATGTGGCCATGCTGTCATGTTGTGTGTGTATTGTTCCTGTATGACCATGCAAACATGGTTTGAGAGCAAGTGCCAACCTTCTACTCTTTGATCTCATTGCTTAATCATGTACACAGAAATGCAGGTCCCAGCAGAACATGGTCACCAATGTATGTATGTGTGTAGATTTGTGGAGTGGTGGTGGGTATTATATTTTGAACATGTGCCTTTTTTCATATTATGTTGAAATGCTTTGTAAGAATGACTGTTAAGTATGTTTTCTATAATCTTGTGGCTAAAAATGTGATGTGTTACCCATTATACATTGAAAGTAAAGCTGTGTCCACTCTAAGGTTTAGACACAATTTAGATTGTAAACTCCTATGAGCAGGGCCCTTAAAACCCAATTGCTAACTGTTTTGCTAAATGTAGCACCATGTATCCTGTAGAATTTCTTTTTTTAAGCTAGTAAATGAATATACATAATTTTGTTTCTGATGGCAAAATATATTATTGAGCTTGTTTGTGTTTTTTTTTTTTTCCTCTTTTCTTTCATCTTTTTAATTAGTTTTGGGGGTGGTGGTTTTGGGGAAGTGCAATATCTTTTATATCTTATAATTTCTAAATGTATTTGTGCACCAAAAAAGCTAATCTCTTCAGTACACCTGCAAGTAAATTATAAAGGTGAAATCTTTATATATCTAACAGCTGTGGAGAATTGCATGTAATGAATTCAGCTGGTGGAAAGGTAGTGTTGTATGTGTCAGCCATGGTTTACATTGGTGCGATTTGACATGTCAAATCGGTGACAATTGCACCATTCTAATTGCACCGTTCTAATCCCTGCATTTTGGACTGACAGGCGGAAATGGAATTGTGTAAGTTGAGCTGAACGCGCACGATTTCCTCCCGCTGTCAGTGTGAACCAGGGCTCAAACTGGGCCTTTGTCTTTGTAATTCACCCTCTACTATCCCAGGGACACCATTTCTTATCGAACTCTCTTAAGTGTACCTTCAAATATCATTATATGTAGAAATACAGATATGCATATCTGCAAATAAACAAAAATAAAAAAAATTTTAATCATAGTTGCGATCAAAAGAGACCATGGTTTCACCTTCTGACCCCGAAATTAGTCATTGTATTCACCCTAAAGTTCCTGTGCTGGTCAGGATCTCCATCTAGGTGGACATGACGGGGTCCCTCTTGAGCAAAGAGGAGGTGCTGCTGATTTGCCGGGTAAGTGTAGGATACTTGTGCTTACTCAATGTGGGGTTAGATTTGATGTGGGTGGGGTTCATTGATTTGTTTGGCATCATCACACATTTGCTCCTGGCCCATGTGCACACATCACTTACTGCATTTGTTCTGATGATGTAAATCAGTAAGGACTATGCAAATATAAATGAGAACTCCTTTCTATTAAAATATGTATGACTTGTTTCACAGTTGGGTGACTTTTCCAGCAAATTTGGACCTCCGAGTTGCATGACAAGTTGTACCCCATGAATCTCAATGATAACTATTCGTATCTATGCTACTTCAAGTTGCAACAACTTTAAAGTAGTCCCTGTACTACTTTGATGTGACTTTCATGTGACTTGAGGTAAATAGGGTGCAATATTACACAGGCATTCCTAGAAATTGGGGCCAAGTTGCAGCAAAATAGTGTGACTTTCAGGTCGCAGCAGTGTGAATGAGATTCATGGATAATACCTTTGAATTAGGCACTATTCTCACTTGTGCATCCTGCAAGTGGGTCAAATTCGTCCCTGCACTACTTTGGTTTGACTTTGATGCGACTTGAGGTCCATATACAGCAAGATTACACAGGCATTGGTCACACAAGTGCAAATGGTGCCTAATTCAAAGGTGTTATCAATGAATCTCATTAGGTTTCTTTCACACTTGGCCGACTTTTCATACAACTTGAGGTCCATAAGGACCCTTTCACACTTGTGCGACCTGAAAGTCCCACGATTTTGCAGCGCTTTTTGCCGCAAATGTGATGTGATTTGAAGCAATGCTAGTGTAATCTTGAGGTCTATGGATGCAGGAGTCGCAGGAAAAGTTGCACAAGTGTGAAAGGGGCCTTAGGGCCAGTTCACACTGCTGTGCTGTCCGACATCGGATATGATTTCCCTCGCACTGCAAATCACATGCAATGTCTGTGTGATGCAAACCTAGCCATACAGATTGTATGGTTGAATTTGCATCGTATTCGGACCAAACTCGCACAGGACCCTTTTTTTGGTCCGCAGCAGAATCAATCGCATGGGTGCTGTCTGAATTTGTAGTTCACTCTGTGATATGCAAACTGATTTGGGGATGTCATTAGCTTTCTACTGACACTCCCAGCAGTTCGCATATGGCAGTGTGAACTGCCTGTGAGTTGTATGCGATGCGGGAACCCGCACTGGATTCGCAGGGTTCCCGCATCGCTCCAGTGTGAACTGGCCCCAACCCTAGGTTCACACCTATGCATTTTTTAGTGTGTTTTGCAGTTTTCAGAAACACTTTACAGTCCATTTAACATGGTTTCCTATGGTACTAGTTCACACCTATGCGTTTTGCGGTCAGTGCGTTTTTGGAAATGGTCAGGGACTTTTTTCATGCGATTTGCAGGTAATAGATTTCAATGGAACACCACCAGAAAAGCAACTGTTGCGTTTGTGTTGAGATTTTTGATGTGTTTTGCGGTTAATATTTTAACACGGTATATAGCTGGTTGCTAACCGAGGGGCTGGGAAGCCAGCTGCCGCGTCCTTAACCAATGAATCTTCAGCTGTCAGCAGCTTCCTCACTGAAAGTAAAAAAAAATGCCAGCCAAAAAAATCGGAAAAAAACGCATGGGTCCCCCCCCACAGGTCTATACCAGGCCCTTCAGGTCTAGTATGGATTCGGAGGGGACCCCCCCACACCAAAATTTAACAAAAATGGCATGCTGGTCCCCCCCCCAGTCCATTACCAGGCCCTTTGGGTCTGGTATGAATATTAAGGGGAACCCCACATCAAAAAAAAATTGCATGGGGCCCCCCCAAAATCCCTACCAGGCCCTTCAGGTCTGGTTTGGATATTAAGGGGAACCCTGCGCCAAAATTTGAAAATTAATTGACGTGGGGGTCCTCCCCAAAATCCATACCAGACCCTTATCCGAGCACAGAACCTGGCAGGCCGCAGGAAAAGAGGGGCCCCCCTTCCTCCTGAACCGTACCAGGCCACATGCCCTCAACATGGGGAGGGTGCTTTGGAGTCCCCCTAAACACCTTGTGGTTTGGGGTCTGCAGATGGGGGGGCTTATCGGAATCTGGAAGCCCCCTTTCCCACCCCACCTTATGTGAATGGGTATTGGTTACATTATACCCCTACACATTCACCAAAAAAAGCAGTGAAATGTGACAAAAGACAATAGCTGGTTTTTGACAATTCCTTTATTAAAAATTTCTTCTTCTTCCCCGCTTCATCTTCCATCTTCCTCCGCTTCTTTCTCCGGTCTTCTCCATCTTCCTCTGGCTTCTTCTTCCCCCACTTCATCCTCTGGTCTTTCTCCTCCGCCGCTCCCAACCACCTGAACATGAAAACAATGAACTCCAACGCTGTGGCCAGCCGATCTGTCTGCTTCCATAGCACACATATCATACAGTGGGGACGGAAAGTATTCAGACCCCCTTAACCACTTGCTGACCGCCTAACGCAGATATACTGCGGCAGAATGGCACGGGCAGGCAGAATCACGTACCCATACGTGATCTGCCTCCCGCGGGTGGGGGGTCCGATCGGACCCCCCCCCCGGTGCCAGCGGCGGTCGGCATTTGACTGGGAGCATTCCGTGATGAGGGGGAGGCCATCCGATCGTGGCCCCCCCCTCGTGATCGCTCCCAGCCAATGAGAGACATCCCCTGCCTGTGTATAGTACACACAGGCAGGGGATGTGATGTCATCTCTCCTCGGCTCGGCAGTTTCCGTTCCAGCGCCGAGGGGAGAAGACATGTAAGTGCACAAAACACACACACAAACACAGTAGATAATGCCAGGCACACAAAACACCCCCAATCCCCCCCCGATCGCCCCCCGATCCCCCTCCCCATCACCCCCCCCCTGTCACAAACTGACACCAAGCAGTATTTTTTTTTTCTGATTACTGCATAGTGTCAGTTTGTGACAGTTAGTGTGGTAGGGCAGTGAGTGTTAGCCCCCTGTAGGTCTAGGGTACCCCCCTAACCCCCCTAATAAAGTTTTAACCCCTTGATCACCCCCTGTCACCAGTGTCGCTAAGCGATCATTTTTCTGATCGCTGTATTAGTGTCGCTGGTGACGCTAGTTAGTGAGGTAAATATTTAGGTTCGCCGTCAGCGTTTTATAGCGACAGGGACCCCCATATACTACCGAATAAATGTTTTAACTCCTTGATTGCCCCCTAGTTAACCCTTTCACCACTGATCACCGTCAATGGCGACCCTAGGGGGGGGCAGAGGGGGCCCTGACCCCCCCCAACATTATGCTGTGCCCCACCATGTGCCCCCCCCACCCCCCCCCCCCCAAAAAAAAATTTTTTTTTTCTTTTTTTCTACAAAAAATCAATGTCTAAGAGGGAGAGAGTCCCCAGTCAGCTCCTGCGGGTGATTCCTCCCCCCTCCCCTGCTTGCTGACACTGCATAATGCGAGCGTTCACACAACTACGGCCGCCTGATCTGCTCGAGCCAGCGAGTTGCAGGAAGGACTCCACCAGGACTTTCAGTTACTGTAAAAACAGACTGATTTCTCCCGTCCTTAGGACAGGAGGACCAGCCTGTAAATTCCAAGAGATGCCAGACCAGAGCTGTCAATAGCAGGGGCAGGACAGCAAGAGGAGGCTGGGGAACCCCACAGTGGCAGAACACCAGGGCCCGGAGGCAAGACAACCTTTGCAACCCTGATAGTTCTCCCACTGCTTTGGATCCTTATATTTTCTTGATATGCTGGTGACATATATCTCTTGTTTTCTGCCACCCTGGGGGGGCCCCAATACAGTAGGAAGGGAGCTCACTGCAGAACATGTGAAAGGGCCCGTTGTGGGGTCGTAGTAAAGGGCCCCAGGATATATATAAATATATATATATATATATATATATATATATATGCATTTTATAGTTGCCCCCCTACTTTTGTCCCTGTCCCCCCATGTGCCCCCCCTAAATTTGAAAGCTGGAGACGCCACTGATCACCGTATAACTGTTACGGGTGACGCTGGTTAGTTCGTTTATTTTTTATAGTGTCAGGGCACCCGCCGTTTATTACCGAATAAAGGTTTAGCCCCCTGATTGCCCGGCGGTGATATGCGTCGCCCCAGGCAGCGTCAGATTAGCGCCAGTACCGCTAACACCCACGCACGCAGCATACGCCTCCCTTAGTATCTGTACGGATCAATATCTGATCCGATCAGATCTATACTAGCGTCCCCAGCAGTTTAGGGTTCCCAAAAACACAGTGTTAGCGGGATCAGCCCAGATACCTGCTAGCACCTGCGTTTTTCCCCTCCGCCCGGCCCAGCCCACCCAAGTGCAGTATCGATCGATCACTGTCACTTACAAAACACTAAACGCATAACTGCAGCGTTCAGAGTCAGACCTGATCCCTGCGATCGCTAACAGTTTTCTTGGTAGCGTTTTGGTGAACTGGCAAGCACCAGCCCCAGGCAGCGGCAGGTTAGCGCCAGTACCGCTAACACCCACGCACGCACCGTACACCTCCCTTAGTGGTATAGTATCTGAACGGATCAATATCTGATCCGATCAGATCTATACTGGCGTCCCCAGCAGTTTAGGGTTCACAAAAACGCAGTGTTAGCAGGATCAGCCCAGATACCTGCTAGCACCTGCGTTTTGCCCCTCTGCCCGGCCCAGCCCAGCTCACCCAAGTGCAGTATCGATCGATCACTGTCACTTACAAAACACTAAACGCATAACTGCAGCGTTCGCAGAGTCAGGCCTGATCCCTGCGATCGCTAACAGTTTTTTTTGTAGCGTTTTGGTGAACTGGCAAGCGCCAGCGGCCTAGTACACCCCGGTCATAGTCAAACCAGCACTGCAGTAACACTTGGTGACGTGGCGAGTCCCATAAGTGCAGTTCAAGCTGGTGAGGTGGCAAGCACAAGTAGTGTCCCGCTGCCACCAAAAAGACAAACACAGGCCCGTCGTGCCCATATTGCCCTTTCTGCTGCATTCGCCAATCCTAATTGGGAACCCACCGCTTCTGCAGCGCCCATACTTCCCCCATTCACATCCCCAACCAAATGCAGTCAGCTGCATGAGAGGCATTTTCTTTATGTCCTCCCGAGTACCCCTACCCAACGAACCCCCCCAAAAAAGATGTTGTGTCTGCAGCAAGCGCGGATATAGACGTGACACCCGCTATTATTGTCCCTCCTGTCCTGACAATCCTGGTCTTTGCATTGGTAAATGTTTTGAACGCTACCATTCACTAGTTGAGTATTAGCGTAGGGTACAACATTACACAGACTAGGCACCCTTTCACAGGGTCTCCCAAGATGCCATCGCATTTTGAGAGACCCGAACCTGGAACCGGTTATAGTTATAAAAGTTACAGTTACAAAAAAAAGTGTAAAAAAAAAAAAAAACACATACAAAAATATAAAATAAAAAAAAATAGTTGTCGTTTTATTGTTCTCTCTCTCTCTCTATTCTCTCTATTGTTCTGCTCTTTTTTACTGTATTCTATTCTGCAATGTTTTATTGTTATTATGTTTTATCATGTTTGCTTTTCAGGTATGCAATTTTTTTATACTTTACCGTTTACTATGCTTTATTGTTAACCATTTTTTTGTCTTCAGGTACGCCATTCACGACTTTGAGTGGTTATACCAGAATGATGCCAGCAGGTTTAGGTATCATCTTGGTATCATTCTTTTCAGCCAGCGGTCGGCTTTCATGTAAAAGCAATCCTAGCGGCTAATTAGCCTCTAGACTGCTTTTACAAGCAGTGGGAGGGAATGCCCCCCCCCAACGTCTTCCGTGTTTTTTCTCTGGCTCTCCTGTCTCAACAGGGAACCTGAAAATGCAGCCGGTGATTCAGCCAGCTGACCATAGAGCTGATCAGAGACCAGAGTGGCTCCAAACATCTCTATGGCCTAAGAAACCGGAAGCTACGAGCATTTTATGACTTAGATTTCGCCGAATGTAAACAGCGCCATTGGGAAATTGGGAAAGCATTTTATCACACCGATCATGCTTTGAGGGCAGAGGAGAAATCTAGGGTCTAATAGACCCCAATTTTTTCAAAAAAGAGTACCTGTCACTACCTATTGCTATGATAGGGGATATTTACATTCCCCGAGATAACAATAAAAATGCTTAAAAAAAAAAAAAAATGAAAGGAACAGTTTCAAAATAAGATTAAAAAAAAAATAATAATAAAGAAAAAAAAAAAAAGCACCCCTGTCCCCCCGCTCTCGCGCTAAGGCGAACGCAAACGTCGGTCTGGCGTCAAATGTAAACAGCAATTGCACCATGCATGTGAGGTATCACCGCGAACGTCAGATCGAGGGCAGTAATTTTAGCAGTAGACCTCCTCTGTAAATCTAAAGTGGTAACCTGTAAAGGCTTTTAAAAATGTATTTAGTTTGTCGCCACTGCACGTTTGTGCGCAATTTTAAAGCATGTCATGTTTGGTATCCATGTACTCGGTCTAAGATAATCTTCTTTATTTCATCAAACATTTGGGCAATACAGTGTGTTTTAGTGCATTAAAATTTAAAAAAGTGTGTTTTTTCCCCAAAAAATGCGATAGAAAAATCGCTGCGCAAATACTGTGTGAAAAAAAAATGAAACACCCACCATTTTAATCTGTAGGGCATTTGCTTTAAAAAAATATATAATGTTTGGGGGTTCAAAGTAATTTTCTTGCAAAAAAAAATTATTTTTTTATGTAATCAAAAAGTGTCAGAAAGGGCTTTGTCTTCAAGTGGTTAGAAGAGTGGGTGATGTGTGACATAAGCTTCTAAATGTTGTGCATAAAATGCCAGGACAGTTCAAAACCCCCCCAAATGACCCCATTTTGGAAAGTAGACACCCCAAGCTATTTGCTGAGAGGCATGTCGAGTCCATGGAATATTTTATATTGTGACACAAGTTGCGGGAAAGAGACAATTTTTTATTTGTTTTATTTTTTTTTGCGCAAAGTTGCCACTAAATGATATATTGCTCAAACATGCCATGGGAATATGTGAAATTACACCCCAAAATACATTCTGTTGCTTCTCCTGAGTATGGGGATACCACATGTGTGAGACTTTTTGGGAGCCTAGCCGCGTACGGAACCCCGAAAACCAAGCACCGCCTTCAGGCTTTCTAAGGCCGTAAATTTTTGATTTCACTCTTCACTGCCTATCACAGTTTCGGAGGCCATGGAATGCCCAGGTGGGAAAACCCCCCCCCCCAAATGACCCCATTTTGGAAAGTAGACACTCCAAGCTATTTGCTGAGAGGTATAGTGAGTATTTTGCAGACCTCACTTTTTGTCACAAAGTTTTGAAAATTGAAAAAAGAAAAAAAAATATTTTTTTCTCGTCTTTCTTTATTTTCAAAAACAAATGAGAGCTGCAAAATACTCACCATGCCTCTCAGCAAATAGCTTGGGGTGTCTACTTTCCAAAATGGGGTCATTTGGGGGGGGGGTTTATGCCATCTGGGCATTTTATGGCCTTCAAAACTGTGATAGGTAGTGAGGAGTAAAATCAAAAATGTACGCCCTTAGAAATCCCGAAGGCAGTGATTGGTTTTCGGGGCCCCGTACGCGGCTAGGCTCCCAAAAAGTCCCACATATGTGGTATCCCCATACTCAGGAGAAGCAGCTAAATGTATTTTGGGGTGCAATTCCACATATGCCCATGGCCTGTGTGAGCAATATATCATTTAGTGACAACTTTTTGTAATTTTTTTTTTTTTTTTCCTTATTCAATCACTTGAGACAAAAAAATTAATATTCAATGGGCTCAACATGCCTCTCAGCAATTTCCTTGGGGTGTCTACTTTCCAAAATGGGATCATTTGTGGGGGTTTTGTACTGCCCTGCCATTTTAGCACCTCAAGAAACGACATAGGCAGTCATAAATTAAAGGCTGTGTAAATTCCAGAAAATGTACCCTAGTTTGTAGGCGCTATAACTTTTGCGCAAACCAATAAATATACACTTATCGACATTTTTTTTACCAAAGACATGTGGCCGAATACATTTTGGCCTAAATGTATGACTAAAATTGAGTTTATTGGGTTTTTTTTAGAACAAAAAGTAGAAAATATCATTTTTTTTCAAAATTTTCGGTCTTTTTCCGTGTATAGCGCAAAAAATAAAAACGGCAGAGGTGATCAAATACCATCAAAAGAAAGCTCTATTTGTGGGAAGAAAAGGACGCATATTTTGTTTGGGTACAGCATTGCATGACCGCGCAATTAGCAGTTAAAGTGACACAGTGCCAAATTGTAAAAAGTGCTCTGGTCAGGAAGGGGGTAAAACCTTCCGGGGCTGAAGTGATTAATTTTTCACTCTTTGTTATATTGCAGCCATTTGCTAAAATCATTTAAGTTCATTTTTTCCTCATTAATGTACACACAGCACCCCATGCTGACAGAAAAACACAGAATTGTTGAGATTTTTGCAGATTTATTAAAAAAGAAAAACTGAAATATCACATGGTCCTAAGTATTCAGACCCTTTGCTCAGTATTTGGTAGAAACACCCTTTTTGAACTAATACAGCCATGAGTCTTTTTGGGAAAGATGCAACAAGTTTTTCACATCTGGATTTGAGGATCCTCTGCCATTCCTCCTTGCAGATCCTCTCCAGTTCTGTCAGGTTGGATGGTAAACGTTGGTGGACAACCATTTTTAGGTCTCTCCAGAGATGCTCAATTGGGTTTCAGTCAGGGCTCTGGCTGGGCCATTCAAGAACAGTCACGGACTTGTTGTGAAGCCACTCCTTCGTTATTTTAGCTGTGTGCTTAGGATCATTGTCTTGTTGGAAGATAAACCTTCGGCCCAGTCTGAGGTCCTGAGCATTCTAGAGAAGATTTTCATCCAGGATATCCCTGTACTTGGCCACATTCATCTTTCCCTCGATTGCAACCAGTCGTCCTGTCCCTGCAGCTGAAAAACACCCCCACAGCATGATGCTGCCACCACCATGTTTCACTGTTGGGACTGTATTGGACAGGTGATGAGCAGTGCCTGGTTTTCTCCACACATACCACTTAGAATTAAGGCCAAAAAGTTCTATCTTGGTCTCATCAGACCAGAGAATCTTATTTCTAACCATCTTGGAGTCCTTTTTTTTAGCAAACTCCATGCGGGCTTTCATGTTTCTTGCACTGAGGAGAGGCTTCCGTCGGGCCACTCTGCCATAAAGCCCCGACTGGTGGAGGGCTGCAGTGATGGTTGACTTTCTACAACTTTCTCCTATCTCCCAACTGCATCTCTGGAGCTCAGCCACAGTGATCTTTGGGTTCTTCTTTACCTCTCTCACCAAGGCTCTTCTCCCCAATAGCTCAGTTTGACCGGATGGTCAGGTCTAGGAAGGGTTCTGGTCATCCCAAACATCTTCCATTTAAGGATTATGGAGGCCACTGTGCTCTTAGGAACCTTAAGTGCAGCAGGAATTTTTTGTAACCTTGGCCAGATCTGTGCCTTGCCACAATTCTTTCTCTAAGCTCTTCAGGCAGTTCCTTTGACCTCATGATTCTCATTTGCTCTGACATGCACTGTGAGCTGTAAGGTCTTATCTAGACAGGTGTGTGGCTTTCCTAATCAAGTCCAATCAGTATAATCAAACACAGCTGGAAGGTGTAGAACCATCTCAAGGATGATTAGAAGAAATGGACAGCACCTGAGTTAAATATATGAGTGTCACAGCAAAGGGTCTGAATACTTAGGACCATGTGATATTTCAGTTTTTCTTTTTTAATAAATCTACAAAAATGTCAACAATTCTGTGTTTATCTGTCAATACAGAGTGTTGTGTGTACATTAATGAGGAAAAAAATGAACTTAAATGATTTTAGCAAATGGCTGCAATATAACAAAGAGTGAAAAATGTAATTGGGTCTGAATACTTTCCGTCCCCACTGTATATAACTATGGGGTGTGGCCGCCAGATGATGTCATCAGGATACCCCACCCCCTTGTGACATCACTGACCCATCATGCTCCATGCGGTAAAGTCACAAGGGGCGGGGTCTCTGAGTGACATCATTTGCCCCATCGCAGCATCGGAGGAGGTTAGTTTTTTGAATGTTCGGCGGGAGCGGCAAAGGAGAAAGACTGGAGGATGGACCAGGGAAGATGGAGAAGACCGGAGGAAGAAGGGGAGGAAGATGAAGAAAGAAGCAGGGGGAAGAAAAAGCTGAGGGAAGATGGAGAAGACCGGAGGAAGAAGCGGGGAATGAAGACATTTTTAATAAAGGAATTCTCAAAAACCGTCTTTTGTCTTTTGTCACATTTCACTGCTTTTTTTGGTGAAGGGGTACAATGTAACCAATACCCATTCACATGGGGGGGGGCGGGATCTGGAGGCATTACCGCACTGTTTCATGTGGGAAATATTGCAAAAAAACACGGCCAAATACCGCATGCAGCATTTTAGTAGCGTTTTTTTGTGAATGCCAAAAATCTTTTTGAAAAACACTGAGCGTTATTTTACAGCATTTCTCGATATCACTTTGTAAATGGAGCCCAATATTACACTGCTGTATCCTATGAAGTATCTAAATTCTTGTAGTGAAGTCCTAGCATGTGCTTTAACTATAGTAAATTTAGATCCAATCTTGCTATTTAAAATTGTCCATTTTGACATGTCAGACATTTCTCCTTCATTAAAAATGTTGCTGACCAATTTTACACTGCTGTATCATCTGCTGCCTCTTAATTGTTATTTAGAGTTTGATAAACATTGACAAACAGCAGTCCCATTTTGCATTTGCCAGAACCAAAACATTCACAGTGAACTGCTGGCTAATTTCTATCTGCCAGTCAAAAAGGGCATATTACAAATTATAAAAAAAAAAAAAAATGCCACTGCTAAAACTACCTGAAATAAAGCCCCTTTTCAAATTAATCATGTGAGGGTGCCAAATATACAGTGCCAGTGTATGCTATCACTGAGACTGTCCATGAAGGTAATACTGTTCCATAACCACAAGTAAAGCTTTAATGCCACCCCCTAAGTATTCAAGGATTTCTGTATTTTGAATTTTCAATTGTGCCTTTGAAGCTACATAAAAGTCCCTCTCCGCCCTGTCCAGTATTTGTTTATCACACTTGTACATGTCTCTTGTGTAACTCCTCAGCTTCCCATGCTTTTTTGACAGTAGTTTGCCTATTAGTCCTAAAAATGGCAGAATTTAAAAACAAGATTCTCCCCCCCCCCCCCATTTCCCAAATAGACTTACATCTTAGATCACATCTAAGTTTAGGTTTGCCACATCTTGTTTGTTTGAACAAGATTTGCTCAGCCCTCGATGAATCGAACTTGATCAGATTTGCCCATCATTAGTTTTTGCCTTTTTAATCCATCTTGTGATCTCTTGCAGTTGCTATGGACATGCATTCTCTCCAGCAATGGCTGCATGACATTTCTGAAAGTGTGTTTCCTGATCATGACAACAATGCTTCATGTCTTGTGATAAAACAAAATCTTGTACAGATGCACAAATCTTGCCTGGGGTAAGCAGCCCCCTCTACTTTCAGCTCACTGATCCATTACCTCAGGAGGAAGAAAGACAATCTTCTCAGGGCTCCAAAATATTTAACAGCTTTCCTAGCCATCATCTGGTCATTTCAATTCTCCCTCCCCAACTTCCAGAGGGAGGCAGAGGGAAAAAAACTAAAACTTCCAGCCAGTGCAGCACTGAGCAAACCAGAATAAATAATCATTGCTCTTTTGGCTACAACAGGAGCCAAATCTACATTTGTCTTGCAGCCTAACGATGAGGGTGCTACAAATGTATTATTGGTGTTTTGCTACAACAGTGTGCTGGTGATCATGTTTGAACATTTGGACCACTTTCACACTAGATTTCCCCCATGCAAAATGAGAGTTGGGAAAAAGATTATGCACCACCAAAAACCAAACAACAATGGTGGATAAGGAAACATTGGGGTTGATTTACTAAAGACAAATATACTGTGCACTTTGCAAAGTGCAGTTGCACTCTGCGAGAGCAGTTGCTCCAGGGCTTAGTAAATGAACAGACGCTCTGCTGACCTTCATCATCTAATCATGTGCAAGCAAAAATGTAAATTTTTTTTTTCCTTGCATGTGATTGGGTATTCTTTGGAAAGTGAAGCCTTACGTCATTTACTTAGCTCCATAGCAATTGCACTTTGCAGCGTGCACAGTCTAGTTGCCTTTAGTAAATTAACCCCATTATGCTATGTATTTTTTTCTCTGAACCTAAAACAAAGTGTAAATCTCTGGACAATGGGGGTTATTTACTAAAACGCAAACCCACTTTGCATTACAAGTGCACTTGGAAGTGCAGTCGCTGTAGATCTGAGGGGGACATGCAAGGAAAATAAAAAAACAGCATTTTAGCTTGCACATGATTGGATGATAAAATCAGCAGAGCTTCCCCTCATTTTAGATCTTCCCCTCAGATCTACAGCGACTGCACTTCTAAGTGCAGTTTCAGTGCACTTGTAGTGCAGAGTCGATTTGACTCTAGTAAATCAACCCCAATGTGTCCTTAGAAAGAGAGAAAATTTAAACACAAAAGTCCCAAAAATCAAAATGAAGTAATAAAAGTTAATGCTGCCATTGTCAATATAAAACATTAATGCAGGAATATCAATTACGGCTAAAGGCAACTGTAATTTGAGAACACCTGGGCTCAGCAGTGCTTTGCATAATGTAAACTCGGCAGACTTTTATGATGTTGTTGCCAAAGAGTGTCAAAGCATGTGGTAGATACAGGTCATTGTCTTTATTTGCCTCTATATAAACTATATTTAGCATTGAATAACATTAAAACTGTTTACTTTATACAGCTATTTGTTTTTACAGCTTCCATCTGGTTACCGTTGATCATCTTTATTTGTTTTTAGTTCATATCCTTGTGTTACGTTGTAAATTTATATAGATTAGAGCAACCGTTTTTATGGCATTGTAAAAACAGTACAACTAAAAATGGCACTGTGCCTACTGTACGGGAAGTGCCAATATTAGGCTAACAATAGGTAAATGCAGAAATAAAGAAGGGGGTGACCTACATGACAATGTCTACAGATGTCACAGCACCATGTCACAAGTAAACTAAGAACTATGTGATACATCCAGAATTAACGTTTAAAAAAACAAAAAACAAACAAAACAGTGACTAACTGCCTTCTGTAGGCTATTCACAGTTCCTAAGCACCTTCTCTTATCTCTGAGAGCCGCGTTGGAGGAACTCCTTAGAGCTGACTAGAGGTGCTGCAGAGTTGGCTGCAGAGGCGGCAGATCAGTAATTAGTAGAATGGCCTATCAGGGACGTCCAAATGACCCCAGGGTGGGACCTTAAATTAAAATTAAAGTGGAGGTGATGTGTAGCGCTTCCCTACGTAGGGGCCTGCTGGTGTATGTGGTCGTCTCCCACCCTGCACAGCCAGGTACATGAATTTCTACTCACTTCAGAGACAAGAAGCAGTCCTTGCAGCTTTGTTTGTTTGTTTTTTATTAGGGGAACTGAACTTGGATAGGGAAATGTTGATATGGGATGCCCATTTGATTAGTAGAACTCTTTAGGGACATGAACTATATACATCCAGTATACACTTTCTCTCCTCTTCTACCTTCAGCACAACTTGCTTGCAGACTGTTACTCCCAGGATCAGCTAGCACACTGAATGGAAATTTGATCCTCTTGTGGGACTTTAAAGGGAACAACCACTCATGAGATGAAATTAAAAAGACAATTATAAACCAATTGTGGAAACCATCATGTAATCAAGTATATGCGTAGACATATAAGGAACGTTACTTTGTAATACAGGTATGTAGTATACATATAATAAGGTACTGACCATATAGTATTGCTTGGGGGGGGGGGGGGGGGGCATGTGTCTGGTATCCATTAAAAACTCTCAAAGGTAGAGAGATGTTGGGGGGACATGACACCGCTGAACATGAAGGTATGGCCTGCTCTCAGTCCACATCCGGCAAGGCTTGTGTGCCCAATCCCGGTGGGGCCACCAGGGAGATGTTCCCCAACAGAGGGCGTAAAAAAGCCACCAATGACAGAGATGGTCCTGGAGGGGGGCTCCAATCTGCAAAGGAGGTAAAGGGGGGGAGGTTGTTGGGGAGGCAGTAGGTGTACCTCAAAAAGAGGGTTTGTTTTTGGTTGAGGAACCCCATAAATAATGCAACCCATCTGAATGAGAGTAATGATAACAAAAAACATATGAGTAAAAATATACATTAAAAAAAAAAAGTGTGGAGTACCTTGGTAGGCCCGTTAGTGTAGTGCTGGCGGGTATCTGAGGGGTGTGCAGGGAGAGTTGCACAGGATGAGCCTAAGCACGGTCCTGTGTAGTAAGATGTGACACCCCTGCCGGGTGACCCCCAGGGTCAGGAGGTCCCTGGTGCAGCAAGCAGGGAGATAGTGTGGTGCCGGCCGGTGGATTATCCAGGGCACTAGAGGATAAGTGCCCAACCAAAGGTCCAGGCCAGAGGAGGCTTGGGGGGTCTGGTCTGAAAGATATTAGATGGTGGATGAAGCAGGAGGGCTGGGTGTCAGCCATAGGGTGACGCAAGGCCATGCATGTGGCTATCTTACCTGGTGTGGTCTGGTTCAGGGATTGGGATCGGCGTGCCGTGGTGGGGGACGCCATGTAAAGGTAGGGTGAGCACTCCCCCTTAACATAGTAAGGCCGCGCTCACGATTGGTCACGGGCGCGGCCAATGGGTGGAGATGTAGATGCCCCCCGAGCCCGGGGCGTGCGCCGGCCCCATTGGAGACCACCGCTGGAGCGTGTTGAAGGCTCCGGGCGTGGTGATGTAATCCCCGGCGTGATGACGTGTGCCGCATGGGGTGGGACCGAGACCTGCGCCGAAGGCCCGCAGCGCAGGAGTCGGAGGAAACCGGAACGCGCGTACGATCCAGGATTGGAACACAGGAATTTGTAGGGATCAGTGGATAAAAAGCATATGGAAAGAAAACATGTTGGGCGTGAACCCAGGGGGAGCAATTATACATGATATACAACTATGTACAAGTTGAGAGAAATAAATAAAAAATAAATAAATAAATAAATAAATAAATAAATAAAACGTGTATAATGTAATATACAACACATGAAGTAAAAAACAGGTGGGAAATGGAACAGTCAATGCCTAAAGGGGTTAAACCAGAAGGGGGGGGGAAAGAGGGAGGAGTTTTGCCTAAGGGGGCATCTCGTCCAGTTTCCACTCCGAGCCCCCTGAGGAGAAACCATCCAAAAACGGTCTGAATGATATGCATGTATTTAATCCTGGGGGTTGAGTGGCTCTAAGTCTGAAGATCTACCTCTGTTCCAGTTGTAGGAGTGTTTTGTTAATGTCTCCACCATGCATGCTCGTGTGTACACGGTCCAGGATAATGAACCAAAATTTGGGGCATATGCCCTCATGTACCCTGGTGACATGACGGCCCAGGGGTAGGTCGTGGTTGCAGGTTTGCACGGCTGTAATGTGTCGATAGGCCCGGCGCCAAAATTCCTGGGTGGTTTTCCCTATGTAGAAACATGTGCATTCACATGTAAGTAGGTATACTACCCCGCATGTTTTGCAATTCACGTAGTGCCTAGGTCTGAACCGTTCACCATTTGGCAAGGTAACATTCTTGGAGGTGTTGAGGAACCTGCAATAATTGCATCCGCCACATGTAAAGGTACCTTTATTTTTGCAGGGGTCATGTTTGCCCCCGCCTTTGAATTCACTACAGACCAGCTGGTCTCAGAGAGATCCAGCCCGCCTGTAGGTGAATGCCGGTGCGGGGGGTACAAAGGGGCCAATGGACGAATCCATAGTGAGCATGTGCCAGTATTTTGATATGACTTTCTTGATGGCCGCATGTTGGTTGGAAAACCTCATAATGATGGAGATGGGTTTGGATTTGAGTTCTTTTGGTTGAGGGATTGTACAGTATGTCGCTGCGTGTTCTGGCGCAAACCCTCCTGTAGGCTTTTTTGAGGCAGAATGCCCTTTGCAGGCAGGGACCACGGGCCCCTTTGGGGCAAAAATAGAAGTCTATGGTGCTAGCTATCCTTTCTGTGGCTACTGCTCCCAGCACCAGCTATTCAGGCCCAGCCAGCCCTCCTGACTGCAGCTGCCCCCTTATCCTGCCAGTGCCACCACAGTCCTCCTGACTGGCTCTGCATAACAGGTACATTTTTTAAGTGTAGCTCCAGCCAAAAAAACTATTTTTAAGCTTTTTGGATAGCATAGGGAAGGGTTAACACCCCTGTAACATTTGTTTTGCTGTGTGTGCCCCTGTTCAGAAGATTCCACCTCACTTTCTGTCCCAATGACAATTGGATTTTGGGTTGTTGTGGAAACAAGCCTTGGTGAAAAACCATCAGTGGAGGTACCTTTTCCCCATAATAGCTCTTACAGAAGTGAATTTCCCTTCCTAGGGGTAGATTTCCTCTCACTTCATGTTGTCTCCTTCCATTTGTAAGTAGGAATCGTTTGTAAGTCGGATGTTTGTAACTAGGGCACCCCCTGTACTAGCACTCTAGCATCGCATCTGTACTAGGTCTCAAGCAAAACTTTTATTTTGAAAATATTTAAATGTTTGTTTCATATATCAACAGAGGGAACTCAAGATACTGTTGAGAAATCTCTAACCTGTCTATTGCAGTAAAGAGATACATTTCCTGATCTGAACTCATTATAAAAGAATGAAGACAGGAATCTAATCTTGACTGCCACATCTCTTGAGAACACTGCCTCCCAAAGTGATCTACATAGAGCTCTTTCAAAACTGGCCGTAACCGATGCCTCAAAAACCTTTACACTCCCCACAAAAAAGAATGAACTATAAAGTGCTCAAGATATACTGTATTTATTTATTTATTTATTTTCCAAGGATTAAAGAGATGGACTTTGACCAATGTCATTCAGCTGCTTTTCTATAACCAGTGTATGCAAACAACATTATTGTAATAATTTCCATCCCCTCAATCCGGACTCTATCTTACCTTTTTGTTATATTAACAATTTTATAATATTTTTTTCATCCATGTAACATTAACCACTTCAACCCCTTAGGACATACCTGTAAGTCCTCGGATTGAAGTGGGTGTAACAGGATGATGGCTGTAGTGATCATCTCAGTACCAAAATTTTAAACAAGTGATGTACTTTTCTGTAGAAGTGATCCGTGAGGCACTACAGCCACTCGATCACTTGTACAGGGTGTAGAAGGGGCTCCCCGCCGCTGTCTGCCACATTTACTGGGATCTTCTGAGCGATTTGGGGGCCACCGCCTCTCAGATCAGTGAAGTGCTGGGAGGGGTGGAAGGTATATCTGTACCTGCCTAACCTCTGTGATGAAAGAAATTGGAAGCCGAAAGATTTTGCTAATTACGGTTTCAGTTTACTGTTTACAAGCCGCTACCAGTTTGAATAAAATCTGTTTAAACCAATCTTGATGGGGGTGTGGCCTGCTACGGAGCCGGATGGCAGCATGATCTAGGAGCTCCTGCTATAACAGGGATTCAGCGGCACATAGCGACCCACCGGGACACCTTCCCACCCACCCTGCGATCTGACTCCAGGACACAAAGATGCAAAGGAAGTGTAAAGAACAAAGGGAGGCACAGCATCTGATGGACTTCTTTATACAGAGACAGAACGGAGGTAGGCAAGATGGCGGAGAGCCAGCATCCACAGTAGCGGCCCAAGCTCAGCACAGACCCAAATCAGGGAAAGTTACACAAAATGTTAGCTCCCCTGATAGCTCTCAGTCCTACCCTCCCTCCCCAACATCTGGCAGCCCAGCTAAGGCAAAATTCTGGCTGGGTGGAGCCGGATGCATCCCAGCACCCAGCCCTATTATGGACTCAGGGGATGACATGAGGGAACTGCCTGATTCGATCGAATCCTTCCCTACCAAACACCAACCAGTGATGGACACTGTCCCTTAAAAACATGCTCCTTTCCCTCAGAAGCTCTTTACAAGCAGACCTGATTAAATTCATGCACAGATTTAACAATGACATTCAGGCGGGGAAGCCAGAGTGGAGCACATTGAACAAAAAATGGGGGAGTATGCATCTACCATTAACAACCTGGTGGACTACACAGATGAGAGAGAGGGAGACACTGAGTGGATAAAAGCTAAATTAGTAGATATTGAAGACAGGTCCAGAAGAAATAACATGAAAATTAGGGGGATCCCTGAGTCTGTCCAGCAATCTGGCCTGCGCTCCTTCGCGTCGTCCCTATTTAAATCTCTCATCCCTGATTTCACCGATATGGATATCACCATAGACAGAATCCATGGCCTACCCAAACCAGCATACCTATCTGAACAAGTACCCAAAATCGTGATACTCCGTCTCTACTTCTTCCACACTAAAGAACAACTTTTGATGGTAATGCGCAAATGAGACTAAATATCAAAACAATATCAAAATCTGCAATTTTATACAGATTTGTCCCAATACACGCTGCAAAAGCGGAAAATTTTGAATACGATAACTAAAGCACTCAGAAACCACATAGATTGTGTACAGATGGGGATATCCCACTAAACTCACAATAGTGAAGGAGGGACACACATACAATGTTGAAACTCTGGAGAAAGGACTTTCTCTATTGGAGGAATGGAAAATCCTCCCAGAACAGGCGGATGATCGTGCCAAAGCTAGACCTGCAAAGCAGGTGGACCCTGATTGGAAAAAAGTTACTAACAAAAATGCTAAATTGCATACATGAACCCAGAGGGAATGCAAAAGAATACCTTGAATCCCAAGGAGATCACCCAGGAAAGCCTATGGGCTTGAACTTGAAGGGAAAAACCCTAATGCCGCGTACACACGATCAAATATTCCAAAAATAAACCGTGGATTTTTTTCCGACTGATGTTGGCTCAAACTTGTCTTCCATACACACGGTCACAAAAATGTTGTCGGAAATTCCGAATGTCAAGAACGCGGTAACGTACAAGACGTACGCTGAGCCGAGAAAAATGAAGTTCAATAGCCAGTGTGGCTCTTCTGCTTTATTCCGAGCATGCGTGGAATTTTGTGCATCAAAATTGTGTACACATGCTCGGGATTTGCAAAAACAAGTTTTGTTGTCGGAAAATTTGAGAACCAGCTCTCAAACATTTGTTGTCGGAAATTCCAACAGCAAATGTCCGACCGTACACACGGTCGGATTTTACGACAACAAGCTCACATCGAACATTTGTTGTCAGAAATTCCGACGGTGTGTATGCGCCATTACACATGTTTCCAGTTTACCAGTTTTATGGTTACCCTAACCTTTTGTCTCTATGTTTCTATGTTTTGTTTCCTCTTCTTTCCTACATTTACACAGTCAGCAAAGTAAAGAATCCTACTACGAATGCCCAGCTTCGCATCTCAGATCCCTCTGGAAGGATCCCTACTGGACTAAGAACAAAATTCCACAGGAACCTGCAATCTTTCACAAACAGTGACTACATTACTTCTACCATTTGCAAAATACATGCTGCCCGCCATACTCACCTAGACCACAAGAGGGAGCCCTAACCCTAAAAACGAAATTATATTATGCAGATAACATCAGCACACCACCCTTTCCAAAATGGGAATTAAGTTTCTATCTGTAACAGAGGCGGATCTCTAATTAGGCAAAAAAGGCAGTCGCCTAAGGCCTCGCACTTCCAGGGGCCTCGCTGCTGTCTAATTTGCCTGATTTGTGCGTGGGAGAATGGGAGGGAATGTCCCCGGTCAGTGTCTTCAAGCTGGCAGGGTGAGCGGGCCGGACTGGTAAAGGATCGTCGAGGACGTGGAGGCGGAGCTGCCGGCCGCTGCTGAACATGCCAGGAGGTAGGGGCAGACTTGGCCGGGGGGCAGGGGAGGCCTCGTAAAAATGTGCGTACTCCGTGACACCCGCCGGCTGCCGCTACACTGTCTGGGTTATATTTGCAGCACAAAGCGGTGCGACCGTGCGAGTAAGCAGCTTAGTGATATGACATGAGTCCAAACGAACCGATGCATTCACTGTCTTCCCTGTCAGGCAGAGTGATCTCTGCCCGACAGGAGTTTAATAGTCCCGCCCAGCGTGATGTCATTCACAGACCGGGAGGCGGGAAAGTGCTGCTGCAAAGACCTGCGAGGAGCCAGTGAAGCACCTGCAAAAGCAAGTAAGTTTTCAGAGGCTAAAAACCTAACCTAAGCCAGTGTTGTCACAGTGGCTTTGCTGTGTTAACTGCCTGAAGTGAGTAACTCTTTGGGGGGGGTTAATTTACAATGGTATTTTTAATATGCAGCATGGAGGGGATTAATGTACTGCCACTGGTCACTGATGCATTACTGATCAGTGGCAGTTAATTAACCCCTTTGTGCTGCATTAGTGACAACAGTGTCAGTGTTAATTGACCCCTATTTGGTACAGCATGAAAGGGTTCATAAACACTGATACTGGTGTCACTAATGCAGCACAAAGGGGTTAAATAACTGCCACTGATCACTAATGCATCAGTGACCAGTGGTGTATTTGATACTGCTCACCTCCATACACTCCGTACCCCTCTCATATACATACCACCCACCTTTATACACTCCGCACCCCTCTCATGTACATACCACCCACCTCCATACACTCCACACCACTCTCATGTACATACCACCCACCTCCATACACTCCGCACCCCTCTCATGTACATACCACCCACCTCCATACACTCCGCACCCCTCTCATGTACATACCACCCACCTCCATACACTCTGCACTCCTCTCATGTACATACCACCCACCTCCATACACTCCGCACCCCTCTCATGTACATACTACCCCCACCTCCATACACTCCGCACCCCTCTCATGTACATACCAAGCACCTCCATACACTCCGCACCCCTCTCATGTACATACCACCCACCTCCATACACTCCGCACCCCTCTCATGTACATAGCACCCACCTCCATACACTCCGCACCCCTCTCATGTACATAGCACCCACCTCAATACACTCCACACCCCTCTCAAGTACATAGCACCCACCTCCATACACTCCGCACCCCTTTTGGTTTCTTTAGTGAGATATCAGGGGTCTAAACGGACCCCTGAAGTCTCACTATTGAGACAGAGAAAGGGACTGAGGAAACACATTCCCCAGTTCCTTTCTCTGTAACCTCAGCTGCACTGCAGATGAATGAACAGGAGACAGAGGCTCCTGTTAATTCATAAACTAAAGCATAGTAAACACAGTTTACTGTGCTTCAGTTATAAATGAACACAGTAAGTGATCAGTATCGATCACTCACTGTTCTGTAAGTAAAGATAGGGGCTGGTAAATGACATTTACCAGCCCCTTTTTCCCGCCTCCATCCTGAATATCCCCCACAGCAGTCAGCAGGAGAGCAGAGGAAGGAAGTCGGCAGCGCTGTGGGGGGGCACACCGTTATTTTTTATCGCTTGAATTATTTTTCCCATTATGGGCGTGAGTGGGGCCTCATGTCCAAGTTTTGCCTAAGGCCTCACAAAGCCTAGAGCCACCTCTGATTCTGTAAACTCTAAAGACCTCAACCTCCCAGTGAAGAGAAAGTCCCTGTGGAAGGAAGCAATGTCCTACAATTGCGATATCCTGTGTGCACAGGAAACGCACTTCAGCAACCTATTGTCTCCCACCTGCTCACATAAGCAATTCCCCCATGTTTTTGTAGCAATAACTCTCGGTGGAGCTGCTGGTTTAAGCGGGCCTGTCCTCTATGCTCTTCACCCTTCTTAAATTATTCAATCCCCTTGACACAAATGTAGTGCAGTGTTGTAATTATATGAATATCAACTTTAACCCACAATATACACTTACAGTTATAGTTACCTCTACCTGGGTGCTGGTAGCTCAGCCTGCAGGAGAAATGGCAACACCGCACACAAACTTCAGTAATGACCAAAAATAACTTCTTTCTTTGGGTAAATAATATATTTATATAAAGAATTATTACAATGACTATACTATCATACCAACGTAGTGTAACAGTATAAGAAATGATGGTGACAATCAGTATCAGACACAAATATATCTAATTATATATAATTATACCCAGGAGCTCCCCAATGCTCTAGACCTTAAAGTCACTATCCTTTGTAACTAAATGCAGGGCCCTGCAATGAAAAAGTAGTCCTGACGTCTTCAGTCTTCGCTAGCTTTTATAATTGTAATGCGCAAAGGGTTCCTCCAGGGGGGTTGCGCAGTGTAATATGACACACTAAAACAATTGTAATCCAGCAGATTGACTAAGTGTTCTTATATGAGGAAACCAGACATCTAGCATCCGTTCTTGAATACTGGAGTCTATTCAGATGTAAAGTTCTCCAACTTAACTTGTTCCGTGGGACTATCAGTCCCAGCAACACTCTGTAACAGTTCTAACTGTGTATGTAGTAGTTAAATAAACTTCTGGGTGTTAACCCTCTCACCACATGGGATTCGGGCAGATGGATGTCTCCGTTTCAGCAGTTCTCAGTCCGTCTCGAGACACCACCACGCCGTCACACTGTTCCGTTTACAAGCGACCAGGAGTCCTCGGTTATCTCCCCACGGGTCTCCGGAACGATCACTTCTGCTGCTCCAGCACGCTGTGATGTGATGGCAGGATCCTTGTGGCTGCTCCGCTCCTTCGCAAAGTAGGCCGCAACCCTGTAGGACACACACACCCACAGGGTTCTGCTGGCAGGCCACGCGTCCCAGGAACAAGAGACCTAAAATGGCCGCTCCTTACCCTTTTATATCCTCCCACAATGCAGTTCAGTTCTCACCTTGTCCAGGAGCATTGTGGGTGGGTCAGAGCTAAAGTTCTGAAGTAAACAATGAATCACTTCCATGTCATTTACTTGATCATTAAACGTAAAGGTATTGTACTTTCTCAATTGTCCACAAGATGGCACTAACACAACCTATGCACTGCATAATACACATAAAGCTAGAAACAAAGGTTGTCAGCGCTACATTTTCATCGCTAATGTCGAAACAAAAACAAAAGGAGTCCTGATGGCTATTAGGGACTCTGTGGCGTTCTCCCTGCACGAGGAAATCAAAGACTCTCAAGGCTGCTTCCTAATCCTAATATGCGATCTCAACTCGGATACTTATACAATAGTTAATGTCTACTCTCCTAACCAGCATAGCTCCCAACTGTGCCTGATTTCGAGAGACTGTCCCTAATTTGGAGCAATGTCCCTCTGTCCCTCATTCCTCCTCATTTGTCCCTCATTTTGGTCTGATCTATATAGATGTATATAAAATGCACTTTTTATCTTTCAAAAAGTGTTTTCCAGTGCTAAACCTTTCATATAAATTCTAAATTGTTGCATTTGTAAATTTTAAAAGTCAATATAAAGGAATAGTAGTAGAAAAAAAAACCTGCATGGATTTAATTAACCTTTTTTTGTTAATTCTCCTTAAGGGGGTGTGGCAGGGGGCATGTCCTATGCCTACATAAGTTTGCGAGCAGGTGTCCCTCATTCCCATCTCAAAATGTTGGTAAGTATGAACCAGCATCAATTGCGCTTTTTCCATAAACTATAGAGGAAAGTACGCTCTCATCAAAAAGGACTTCTGGTGCTTTGTGGTGATTTCAACATGACCCTGGACTCCTCTATACACAACTTGTGGGGTTAAGAACATAGGCCCCTCCCTGCTAACACCTATCCATAAACAGAAGTTATACAATGCATGGAGGTGCCTACATGCAGGGGAGAGGGACTTTATTTTTGTTTCCTCCTCCAACAGGGCATACTCATGGATTGATTTATTTCTAGTTGATCAATAGATGCTGGCTAAGGTGACCTCTGCTTCTATAAACAACATCACCTGGTCAGACCACACTTTCATTACGTTATCCATAGAGGACTCTGCGGCTAATACCGCACCTCCAGTGTGGAGGGTTAACTCACATCTTCTGCAACAGATTAAATATAGACAACATATAGAAAAGCACTTAAAAGAGTTTTTTGCAACTAACGAGTCCTCAGTAAGGGACCACTTTGTACTATGGAATGCTCATAAGGCATATATAAGAAGGATACTCATACAATTGGGGGCAAGGTCCAAGAGGCAGCGACAACAGCGTATAAAAGAGCTAACAACTAAAATCTTTAAGACAGAAACAAGCAACAAACAAAAACCCTCGCCACAATTATCCCTCAAAGTATCGCAATTAAGACAAGTCCTCCTACTGGAGAACTTCAAAAAAGCATCTAGAAAACTGAAAATATCATATTATGCCACAGGAAATAGAGCGGGTAAATTATTAGCGCAGCGATTAACTTCTCCAGCCCCGGAAGATTTTACCCCCTTCCTGACCAGAGCACTTTTTGTGATTTGGCACATAGTCTCTTTAACTGACAATTGCACGGTAATGCGACGTTGCACCCAAACAAAATTGACATCCTTTTTTCCCACAAATAGAGCTTTCTTTTGGTGGTATTTGATCACCTCTGCGTTTTTTATTTTTTTTCTTTATAAACAAAAAAGAGCGACAATTTTGAAAAAAAAAGCAATATTTTTTTACTTTTTGCTATAATAAATATCCCCCAAAATATATAAAAAAAACTCATTTTTTCCTCAGTTTAGGCCAATATGTATTCTACATATTTTTTGGAGAAAAAAATGCAATAAGCGTATATTGATTGGGTTGTGCAAAAGTTATAACATCTATAAAATAGGTGATAGTTTTATGACATTTTTATTATTCATTTTTTTTTAATAGTAATGGTGGCAATCTGGGATTTTTATCGTGACTGCGACATTATGGCGGACACATCGGACACTTTTGACACTATTTTGGGACCATTGTCATTTATACAGTGGTCAGTGCTATAAAAATGTACTGCTTACTGTGTAAATGATACTGACAGGGAAGGGGTTAAACACTAGGGGGCGATCAAGGGGTTAAGTGTGTCCTAACTTTGGGGGGTACCATACCTAATCCACCCCCACATCAACCTTAAACTACACCATCCCCAAGATATAGCAGATGCATTTAGCCACTATTATAGTACTTTATACAATTTAAACATGCCCTTCAAATTACTAGAGATCTATAAAGTAATAGAATCCCTAACAGCGAATAAATCTCCAGGTCCAGACGGATTTAACGGAGAATATTACAAGACCTTTAAGCTACTGCTCACCCCTTATCTGGAACATACCTTTAACGCTGCTGCTGCCTCTCCCTCCTTCCCACCTGAAATGCTAAAAGCGCTCATTGTAACACTGCCGGAGCTGGGGAAGGAGCCACCTCCAAATTTTAGACCCATCTCCCTGGTGAATATAGATGTGAAACTGTATGCTAAACTTATCGCTACCCGTCTGATTGACATACTTCCCCTTCTTATCCACCCAGACCAGACAGGTTTCACCAAAGACAGACAGACCTAGCAGGGCTTCGAAAAGGACCTTCTCCGCTGTTGGCATTGGACACAGAGAAGGTCTTTGATCGAATCCACTGGCAATGCCTCACTCAAGTATTGATGGGGTTTGGATTCTCCGGCCCTATCATGTCGCCAAAGACAGACAGACCTAGCAGGGCTTCATAAAGGACCTTCTCCGCTGTTGGCATTGGACACAGAGAAGGTCTTTGATCGAATCCACTGGCAATACCTCACTCAAGTATTGATGGGGTTTGGATTCTCCGGCCCTATTATGTCGTCAATTCTGGCCCTCTATTCTAAACCATCCGCACAAGTATATACCTCAGGATTGTTATCCAAGCCCTTCAATATTTCCAACAGGACCCGTTAGGGATGCCCCCTTTCCCCCCTGATATTTAACTTGCTAACGGAGCCTTTGGCTACCTATATCCACACACACCCTGATATTAAGGGATTCCCAACACAAAATTCTACCCACACCATACGTCTTTTTGCGGACGACATCATCATGGCACTTACAGAGGTTGAAACTTCCCTGGCTTCAGTACAATCTGCATTAAAAACGTTTAACCGGGTCTCATATTACAAGGTAATGAGAGTAAATCATATATATTGGGACTGGGTGTTGACCTACCTTTAAGAGAAAAACTCAGGACACAATTTCCTTACACTTGGAAAGATGATGGAATAAAATACTTAGGAATAATCTTGACAGCTTCCACTGAACACATAGTTAAGTCCAACTACATCCCATTCCTCAGTGTACTTAGTAAAAAACTACAAGACTTGGCGAAAGTAGAATTATCATGGTCTGGACGGTTAGCAGCCTTTAAAATGGTACTTCTACCGCAGCTACTTTATTTGCTCAGAACACTTCCAATACCAGTTCCAAACTCCTTCTTTTCCAATGCCCAATCCCTTCTAAATAAGTATCTGTGGCAAGGTAAAAGAGCAAGATGTGCACTCAAGAAACTGGTGGCATCTAGGAAAGCAGGCAGAGTAGAACATGTAATTTTAAAAGACTATCACACTGCCGCAATTCTCACACAGACAAAGTCCTGGTTCCACCAGTGGCAGACATCTGACACCAGATGGCTGGAATTGGAGAAATCACAAATTCAGGGTCTGGACTTATATGACCTGTTGTTACCCAGCAGATTTGATCTGATCTGATCTTTCACTCACAATGGTGGCCACACTACAATCATGGAATTTCCTTTCAGATATGCAGTTCGGAGATACCACAACTAAACCTTTGCCACTGACCATATCTAGTATACCCATGCTCATTCCGGACATACACAAATCACACTGGGTGAACAAGGGCATAACAGTAGTAGAGGACCTTATAGTAAGCCCCACACTAAAAACATTTAGATCCATTCAATTAGAACACGGCATAGAGGACCATGACTATTATAGATATCTAAAAATCACTAATTTCCTCCGTACTGATCCACATACCACTACTTATCTACCGTGGAGAATGATCCTATTCTTCACCAACCCCCTAACCAAAATTAAAGGTATTTCATTGTTTTATATTATGCTATACAACAATAATGTATTCAAAAAATCCACACCCATTAAATCATGGGAACAGGAAATAGGTATTTACAGCAGAACAGTGGCAAAAAACATTACACACCACATATGCAGCCACCAAGAGTGTCAACTTATGGGAACTGACTCAGAAAATATAACTACCTTGGTACTTGACACTTTACCAAAAATCCAAGTTTGCCTCTCAGGATTCCCCTCTGTGATGGAGAAACTGTGGATGTAATGGTACGCTATACCATATAATGTGGACATGCCCAGCCATACAAACTTTCTGGTCCAGTATATTTCAACTGATTACACAACTCAGAGATGTCGGTTCCACTTTCCGCTGGAATGGCTATTCTGTCCTTAGGAATAGAATCCATCCCAGCGACATCAAGGGTTATGGTAACTCACATCCTTCTCAGTGCTAGACTGTCAATAATGAGACACTGGAAGGATCTGAGACCACCCCCGATTGCAGAGGTAGTGGAGACAACAGACATCAATGCCACATACGAGATTATGTTTGCATCAACACAAGGCAACCACCAAACTATGTGCTCCAAGTGGAAACAATGGGTAGAATGGTATAGCCAAAGCAGCAGCGGTAAGAACAAGCAAAAATTTACTGTCTGAACCCCACCCTAGAACCAAATGACTGTGTACTTTTGTAACTTTCCTCTCCTTCTCATGTTTTTAGTTTAACCAAGTTATCAGTATGACTATGTTTTTTCTGTTATAATATGTTCTAAGTTTTTATAAGTGAAGACATAACTCTTAATACATACCTGAAATACCCAGCTAAATGCAATATATTGTCATATCCTATACAATCTGTAAACAATATTGGAGAATGTCTATTTTGCAAATACTATACGCAACATTTTAACTGCATGTCTTGAAACTCAATAAAAATATTGAATTAAACCGATCTTGATTTGATGAGATGCTTTGGAGGCCACAGGAGAGATCTGGGGTCTAATAGACCCCAGATCTCTCCATAAAGAGGACTTATCACGGCTCAGGCTATCACAAGGGATATTGTTCATCCCTTGTGATATTCATAAAGTTGATCTAACAAATTCTCAAAAGAGACAGTGTAAAAAAGTTATAAATACTTTTTTTTAAAAAGTTAAAGCCCTCTGCCCCTTCATGCACATGTGCAAATGCGAAAGCATACATACAGTAGGTCCTGCATGCATTTGCAAACAATGATCACAACACTTATATGAGGTATTGTCGGGAACGTCAAAGCGAAAGCAATAATTCTAGTGCCAGACCTCTTGTGCAACTCCTAAACTGGTAACTTGCAAAGGCCTTTTAAAGCATCGCCTATGGTGATTTTAATGTACTGTAATTTGACACCATTCCATGGGCGTGCGCAATTTTAAACCATGACATTTTAGGTATCCATTTACTGACCGTAAACTTATCTTTCTTATTTTACCCAAAATTAGGTTATTATATTGTGTTTGTGTGCACTAAAATTTATTAAAGTGTCAAGTTTTTCCTAACAATTTGGCTTTTAAAAATGGCTGCGCAAAAATCATGCTACATAAAAAATTGCAACATCCACCATGTTAATCTCCAGGGTCTCTGCTTTCAAAAATATATAATGTTTAGGGGTTCTAAGGAATTTTCTAGCAAAAAAAATGCTAATTTTTACATGTTTGTAAGAAGTGTCAAAATTGGCCTGGGCGAAAAGGTAGTTAAAAAGGGAAAAAATGCTCTCCCATACAATTGGGCGGACATAAAGTAGAACTAAACAATCAACAAACAATAAACAATCTCACAATCAACATGAAAGATTTGTAAGCCTTTTGCTACTAGCTTTAGTAAAAAGATAGAAAGGTATATTATACTTACTTGTTTTAGACTTTTTTATTACATTTCTTCACTTGTTTCTGGTTTCCTGTCATACATCCCATGAGTCTTCTTTGGCATTTTTTTTCTTTTATCTAGAGGAGGGAAGGAGGGCTTTTTCAGCTAAGCGCAAGCTCCTACATGTATGCCTGAGCAAAGGGCAGATGGATTTCAGGAAGTAAATGCTACATAAATCATTTGCCCTTTCACAAGATGGTCGTGGCTATAAATGCCAGGAGGGTGTTTTTCAAAGGGATTTCTAAACAAAAAAAGCATGGAGACATGGATGGATGTGTTAGTTTGCTTTGACTATTAAAAATGATGTAATTAAATTTTCAGTCTGTAGTGATCAATTAACCGATTCCCGATCGGCGCACGCCAATGGTACGTCGGCAGAATGGCACGGCTGGGTAAATGGGCATACCCGTACCTCCCTTTAAATTTGCCGCCATGCCATTGCTAGCGCAGCGCTGGCGGCGCTCGCGCTGACTGGGAGCTCCGTGAGACGGATCCCGTGGACTCAATCGCCACGAGGATACCCGCGATCGCCTCACGGAGCGGACGAACGGGGAGATGCTAATGTAAACAAGCATCTTCCCATTCTGCCTAGTGACAGTGTCACTGATCTCTGCTCCCTGTGATCAGGAGCAGAGATCAGTGATGTGTCACACGTAGCCACGCCCCCCCACAGTTAGAAACACTCCTCAGGGCATATTTAACCCTTACTCTGCCCACTAGTGGTTAACCACTTCACTGCCAGTGTCATTTACACAGGAATCAGTGCATTGTATAGCACTGATTTCTGTATAAATGACAATGGTCCCAAAAATGTGTCAAAAATGTCCGATGTGTCGGCCATAATGTCGCAGTCACAATAAAAATCGCTGATCGCCACCATTACTAGTAAAAAAAATTAATAATAATAAAAATGCCATAAAACTATCCCCTATTTTGTAAACGCTATAACTTTTTCGCAAACCAATCAATAAACGCTTATTGCGATTTTTTTTACCAAAAATATGTAGAAGAATACGTATCGGCCTAAAATGAGGAAAAAAAGTGTTTTTTTTTTATATTTTTGGGGGATATTTATTATAGCAAAAAGTAAAAAATATTGTGTTTTTTCAAAATTGTCGCTATTTTTTGTTTATAGCGCAAACAATAAAAACCGCAGAGGCGATCAAATACCACCAAAAGAAAGCTCTGTTTGTGGGGAAAAAAGGACGTCAATTTTGTTTGGGAGCCATGTCGACTGCGCAATTGTCAGTTAAAGCGTTGCAGTGCCGAATCGCAAAAAGTGCTCTGGTCAGGAAGGGGGTAAATTCTTCCGGGGCTGAAGTGGTTAAATTATAACTTAAGGCAATTTTTTTTTTTTAGGTTTTAGATAGAGTAGAGCTTGATTAGAACCCCTATCAGTTTATATTGCTGTCTGTGCCCCCATTAAGTAGATTCACCCTCTCAAATTGTCTTGTTTACCATTACCAAACAAAGTGAAAGTAAAAGAAATTCTCAAATTTTGGGTTGTCTCCAGAAAAGTAATAGAGGGAAAATCTTCCAAAGGGGACACTAGTTCTGGTGACCTGGGAGCCCCAAAGGGTTTCCCCTTAATTTACAGCGATTTCCTCTCACTTCCTGTTTGTCTATGGCACAGGAAGTGAAGGGAAGTTTCCACAATGGGACACAGATGGTGAAAGAATCTGACAGTGGTTATAACCCTCCCTTATTCTATCCAAAATGAAACATAAGCTTTGCCTATAGCTTTACTTTAACCTCCCTGGCGGTTTTCCAGAGTGTGGCTCAGGGTGGTGTTTCAGAACCAAAATCGGTAACCCCGAGCCAGACTCGGGATCGCATTGCAGGATCCAGGTAGAGCTGACTTACATTGTCCCATGGATCCTGCGTTGTCTCCCCGCAGTGTGAGCGGCTCGTCCTCCGCTCGATTCATCACAGAGCCGGGCTCCATTCCCTGCGAGCGTTGCGACGCACGGGGACGGAGAACGGTGCCAATCTCAAAAAGTGAAACACACACAATACATACAGTATACTGTAATCTTACAGATTACATTACTGTATGAAATTATTTCACCTCCCTTTTGTCCCTAGTGGTTTCTCCAGTGCCCTGCATGCAGTTTTATATTATAAAAACTGTTCTTTCTGCCTGGAAACAGGAGATTGTCCATAGCAACCAGAATCGTCCATTTACATCAAAAGGGGTTTTAGACCAGCTAGAAAACAATGTTAGAAATTATCTGATCTCATATATCCTTTTAACTCACCGAACCTTCTCCTAGATACATAAGAGCAAATAAGAGGCGCTCATATCCCTAGTGTTAAAGATCACATGTGCTGTAATCCAATCAAATAATATAAAGTGTATAAATACATGCATACGCTTAATGGTGTAAACCAGCTCTGGTTAAACCATGCAATAATACATCCAATGTGTAAGTGAACCAAGCTGTGACAACAGAATAATATTAAATGGCCAAAAAACCCCAACCAATGTGATTCACAAAAATCCGTGATGAACAGTGCAAATCAAATTATAAATAAATTACAAAAAATTAATTTACAGAAAAATATTTCTTTAAAACATGAAAAATCAGTCCTTAAAAATCTTGTGACAAAAAATTGTATATAACGTGATTAATTTGTGACAAAAGAAATAATCGCACAAATCTTCTATGGTGCAGTGATCTTGAAAATGCTGAACTCCACGTGCCTTTCACCTCACCACCGTGAAACGTGAATCCACTCCCAAAGGAATCTCACTCACCGGATAATTTTGCCAGCACTCTCATGCACGGCAAAAAACGCTTAGTAGCCACACTCCAGAATAATCCAATATGCAGTAATTCCACAGTGTTAAGAATCAATCCACATGTAAAAAATGAAGAACTCACATAGCGTAAACCAGCACGGCACGTTTATTTAAAAACCACTACAATCTTCAATGGAAACACATACATTTTAAAAATTATAAACCAGCAGTAAAAACCATGTGATTCACAGCAACTTCAAATTAAGTGGATAACTCAGAATAACAGATGGTCACGGCGGACCCGAGGTGTATGGATGCTAGGACTCACGGTCTCTCTCACCCCCCTCCGTAGCGCGCTGTGACAGACTCTCCTCCATCTAGTATGGCTCTCAGCGTTGCTCGTCACTTCTCATAGCCACGCCCCCGACATGTTTCGTCATAGATCAGACTTATTCATGGGATTGGCTAACCAGGCTGCCACTCATCCCTTATATCTCCTCCTCCCTGGCCTCCCATAGGTTGGTGAGTCCGCATGCGCACATCTCGTGTCCCCGCTCCGCTAAATAGAATGGAGACTACGGCGCGCCGCTGTACAGGGATGCGGTTTGCCTTTATTCAACTGTGGACCGATTACAACATGGAACTTATATGGATGGCTAAACCTAATAAGATCTACATCGCAGTGTAAATGACCATAGTATTGCTGCCATGGTTACGTCTGAAGCATACCTCATTTACATATTCTGCACACCATTGTCAGTGATCACAGCAACCCTGCTATGGCCCCATCTGAAGTGTGCCTAATATGCATATACCCAACAATGTCTCATCATATCTAAAAGGGTTTATAATAACCTGAAGAGTTTACACCCCAAATATTAAAATAGCACCCCACTGGATGGACCCGTACCCCCAATAAATTACATGTTGGATATAATTCCAATAAGGTGTGAATGTACCAGAACTGCATAAAAATAATTTAAAATCATTAGAAAATCATTAAATAATCCTATGGCTGTCCCCTCCTTAACAGTTCAACAACATGGTGAGAATCTGATTAATTAAATACACTATATTAAAACTCCATATCATATAATGCATGGATGGTTGCAATGTCCCAACCATATATCTACACATATATAACGAAGCTGATGTTAACGGAAACCAGTTGAGCTCCTATAAAATTATCCCCTTCAACAGGGATATTGATTAAAAATGAAACTCAAATCTGGGCCATCAGTCTCCCCCACTATTCAGGGGCGCTTCGCCAATGAATACCTGAAATAACCTAACTAAAATTTCTGTATCGAAACCTATAAAACATTCTTTATCTCCAATAAAAATTAGATCTTAAATATATCACATATCCATTATCTTGTCACCATACTCCAGGGTGACAACACAAGAGAAATTTATAAGATAGTCACAACACAGCGACATATCTCCGAACCTACTACTGAAGTGTTCAGCCAGGATGCAGCACATCAATATTAATCACCCTAACTTAAAAATTATTTATGAAACAGTTTAAATCTAACTCGATGTTTAACCCCCTAGGGGTTAAACTTTTCAACAAAAAGATCCAGCGGGTTTCCCTCTGTGATAGGTCCCTAACCCTGTTGGAACCTCTCCAAGATGGATGGACCACATCGATTCCACAGAATTGTAGGAGCGAGGGGTCTTTTTGATGTTTCTCTTTAAAATGCAGGGAGACACTATGATATTTGTAACCGTTCTTAATGTTGGTTAGATGCTCCGAAATTCTGATCCTTAGCAATCTTTTTGTTCTGCCAACATAAAGTAGGCCGCAAGGGCACCACATCAAGTATACAACATAAGAAGAGTTACAAGTGCTGAATTCTTTAATTTCAAAGGATTCCCCCTCTCTATTCGTTACGCTTGTCACTCCTCTGTGGTTCACTTTGACGGTCCTGCAGCATATACATCTTCTGCAGCCGTAAAAGCCCTTAAAATCAAGCCTTAGATCATTATGCCCAGGTGGATCCAGGATTTTCCTTACCACATGATCACCAAAGCTTGGAGCCCTCCACATGATCACCAAAGCTTGGAGCCCTCCTGTAAATGAATCTCGGTTGATTCGGTAGGATTTGCCCCAAGTGTCTATCTTTACGTAAAATATGCCATATGCCAAAACAATGATAATAAATTAGAATCACTAGACAGAATTGAGCGATAGTGATTTGTGGGGCGATCCCTCATCAAACACTGAAAAGTAATGACAGTGACAATCCTGCTGAGCTGAACTGAGCAAATTTCAGTGTTTTTGATTTGATTACATTACTGAATAATTTTTATTATTATTATTATATTATTATTTGATATAATTATTTATAGGTATTTATTATAATATAATTTATGATTTCGTGTTTCAAACTTTATCATACCCGGGATGTCTACTAGACTCTGGTTTGGACAGATTTAAGTGAGTTATTCCTAAGAATTACAGGCCTACAATATAAAACGCCAAATTTCCATGCAAAATAATGGTACCGCTTTCAGCATCAAAAATATGAAATAATCATACCGCCAAGTATCGTAGCGAAGTATCCTTTTTTTAGTAGACAATTATTTTGGGGTTGTGTTTATTATGTAAAAGTATCATTAGGATTATAATAATATTCAAAAATACAGAACAATGTGCCCAAACTGCCATAAGACATGATAATAAGATTTATACTTTTGATCAACAAAATCTTAACAAATAAAGCAAGATTCAAGGCCTCCAAAAACAAGTAGAAGCAAATGAAACAAGATCCAGTTATAAAAATATAAAGGCAAGGTATAACATAAGAAATATTACAAGAAACAATAAATACTCAAGATCATTTACAGTATTTTCCCTTTTCCATCAAATATTTGTGTTCGGTTGCTGCCCCCTGCTGGTTAGTTATTCTCAACGTTCTCCTTAATAAATAGAACAAATGGTTTAAAGGAGTAATTTTCACACAATTACTTCTCTGAATACTTCTGCCACTTTAAAGGGCAAGAATGTGGACTGGCGGTGAAGAAACACAGATCATTGCTGCAAAGTTGCACTGCAAAGTTGCAGGTAGCAGCTATACAGTCTGTACAAATGGCATGTCCACCCTGGGTGCAAAATTAAAACTAAAGCACACACAGAGCTGGAATAATAATGTTAGGGTAAGTTTTAGGAGTTATTTTTTCAGCAAGGATAAAATGGCTGACCTTGCCCGCACTATTACTAAAACCTTGCACCAGCCTTTTGTGCTCTTAAAGTGGCACTAAAGGCTAAAAAATGCTCCTCCTACCTAACCTCCATAGCCTGTATAAAAATCTCAATGTAAATATTTTTTTTAAAATCCTGGTACTAAAATGTATATGTCTTATGTTCACACCACACCTTTGATAACAAACCTTAGCTGCTGTATCAATAATTATCCCCTGATATTTTGAGTACAAAATTAATAAAAATAGGGCAGCACTAATTATTTATCAGTGAGCATTATAATGTACACTATCACTTTCAGCTCAGTTCACATACACTATATTACCAAAAGTATTGGGACACCTGCCTTTACATGCACAAGAATTTTAATGGCATTCCAGTCTTAGTCCGTAGGGTCCAAGATTAGGTTGGCCCACCGTTTGCAGCTATAACAGCTTCAACTCTTCTGGGAAGGCTGTCCACAAGGTTTAGGAGTGTGTCTATGGAAATGTTTGATCCTTCTTCTAGAAGTACATTTGTGAGGTCAGGCACTCATGTGGATGAGAAGGCTTGGCTCGCAGTCTCCGCTCTAATTCATCCCAAAGGTGTTATATCGGGTTGAGGTCAGGAGCAGGTGCAGGCCAGTCAAGTTCCTATACCCCAAACCCACTAATCCATGTCTTTATGGACCTTGTTTGTGCACTGGCCTGCACAGAGTCATGACCTCAACCCGATAGAACACCTTTTGGATGAATTAGAGTGGAGACTGCGAGCCAGGCCTTCTTGTTCACATCAGTGTCTGACCTCACAAATGCGCTTCTGGAAGAATGGTGAAATATCCCTATAGACATGTTCCTAAACCTTGTTGACAGCCTTCCCAGAAGAGTTGAAGCTGCTATAGCTACAAAGGGTGGGCCAACTCAATATTGAACCCTACGGAAGTTTATGTGCATGTAAGGGCAGGCATCCCAATACTTTTGGTAATATAGTGTATATGCAAATTGGATGTGTTTTTAACCACATCCAATCCGCATAAAAATGTGAATTGGAAAGCCGGTTCACACATGTCAGGGCAGCAGTGGTCCATTCCTAAGGGTCCTGTGCGATTTTGGGTCAGATTTAGGTGCGAATTGAAGTAAAAATTTGCACCTGAATTGCTCTTGAAACGGTGAACAAAACCAGACCGGACTCTAGACTGCAAACTGCAGCCTGACATGTGTGAACCCAGCCTTTAACTAAAGTTCTACAATTAAAAGTGTCTGGACACCTTAGGCTTCTTAAACCATATTATATACTGTACATACATACAATGATGTGCAAATGAAAACAATTCTGTACAAAATACAAAAAGTCTCAATGAGCCCAAGTCCAGAAGCTGTGAATACACCAACACAGTCAATGCAGTGCTATGTATAATTCTCCAGTGGAATCTTCAATCGTATCAAAGGTGCAACCTTCAACAACTTCACAGTATCATACCTCCCAACTTTTGAACTTCAGAAAGAGGGACACTTATTGGAGGAAGCGACTGACCGCACGCTACGTGTATTGCGGCAAAAAGAAAGATTCTCACTGATGCATACAAAAACCCCAGCACAGTCATTTAAAAAAATAAGAATAAAAAGCTTCCATTACAAATGATTTTGCATAAACTATGGAAGTGTGCATTACACAAAGTGTGGAAGGATTCAGGAGTGCGTTATGTACAGAGTGCAGGGTTCAGGATAGGGCTAGATACAGAGTGCAGGGTTCTGGAGTGTGTTATACACAGGGTTCTGGAGTTACATATAGAGTGCAGGGTATTGATATGTGTTATGTACAGAGTGCAGGCACAGTGCATGGTTCTGGAATGCGTTACGTACAGAGTGCAAGGGTTCAAGAGCGCTAGGTACAGAGTGCAGTCATCCATCCACATGTCACTATTGCCCTTCTCCTCAACTATAACATCTGAACCCCCCTCCCTACACACACACACACACACACACACACACACACACATAACACACACCACACCACACACACACACATAACACACACCACACCACACACACACACACATAACACACACCACACACAGTGTGGTAATCAGTGCATTTTTATAGCACTAATTGCTGTATAAATGTCAATGGTGCCAAAAAAGTGTCAAAAGTGTCCAATCTGTCCACCGCAATTTTGCAGTCCCGCTAAAAATTGCAGATTCCCACCATGAATGTCAATGAACTGTCATTGGTTTCTGGGAAATCTGAGGTTCCAAGTCCAATGAGAATGTATACCTGTACAGTTTTTCTTCCAATGTGCTTTTATTTTATTGCTTTCAATTAAATTTTTACTAATCACTTGTCCCTATTAATAAATCAGCCTTCATGGCCCCTGTTATAAATATCACTTCGTAAGTCCCTATTACTGAAAACTCTTTACTGGACCCTATTACTAATATGATCTCATAAGTCCCTATTAGTAAGACAGACCACACTACTTAACCTGAAATAATGGTGGTCACACAAAATATTGACACGTTGGGCCCAATTTGGACATTTTCACTTTTTCAGGGGTGTACTCACTTTTTTGCCAGAGGTTTAGACATTAATGGCTGTGTGTTGACTTATTTTGAGGGGACAGCAAATTAAGACTGTTATACAAGCTGTACACTCACTACTTTACATTGTAGCAAAGTGTAATTTCTTCAGTGTTGTCACATGAAAAGGTATAATAAAATATTCACAAAAATGTGAGGGGTGTACTCACTTTTGTGAGATACTGTATGTTTTTGCTCCATTTATCAGTGTCAAGATTTAATTATACTCTTCTTCTGACACTCTGAGATGTACTTGTACATCCTGGATAGATGATTTATCAGAACCATATGGCAAAGTTTGCTTTCTCCCCTCACGTCTTTTCTGGTGACTTTCACTTATTCAAGAAAGTAAGAAGGATGACACACCCTATATACAATTATTCACATATTGTTCACATATGGAATGCATGTGCTAATGGTATAGTAAGCATCAACTTTTATTGTTATATCTATAACATAAGAGAAACATTCATTCATGCAATTATAACAATAATCATCAAACTTTTTTTTGTCAATAATTTTTATTAAAGTTTATTAAAGCCAAATTACGATCAAGACATGTCACATTGCCAATGGGGTTACACATAAAAACCAATGTTGACCCATAAACAAACAGAAAACCTATGATTACTTCTGAATATCAATATAGTAATTACTATTTACCCAAGAATTCCATCTGCTATCGAAAAGATTTCTGGTGGCTAAAATATGTGAATACATTTTCTCAAAAGAATAAACTATCAGTGAATCCGCGCTTTAGGATGTTAGAAACTGCTGCCCCCCCTATAAAACAGGAAACACCTAGGTGAAACACAAACAATAATGCAAAACTATAAAATAGGGAATGGCGCTGTTATATATGAAAAAATGGTGGATGTGTGTAATGGTACAATGACATCTGCATATAAATTCCAGACTAATCCTTTCTATTAAGGATGTAAAGTGGCAGGTGCTATTAGTGATGTAAAGTGGCAGGTGCTAGATATGTGCAGAAAGATATAAACCAATATGCGTTTTTTTAGTGAAAAGACAATCACTATAAACCAATATGCGAGTGAAAAAACAATCACTATAAAATAGAGAATGGTGCTGTTATATATGAAAAAATGGTGGATGGGTGTAATAGTGCAGTGACATCTGCGTATAAATCCCACCAAAAGTAATCCTTTCTATTAAGGATATAAAGTGCCAGGTGCAAAAGATATAATAAATATGTGCAAAAAAAATATATATAAACCAATATGCAAGTGAACGAACAATCACTCATTAAATTAATAATGCTAATCAATCCATATAGAACAAACTGTGCATTGTATATAAACATATATAATGTATTTATCTAATAAAAATAGGATAAAGTGTCCATAAAGGTAACATAATGTTCCATCCAATGTGTAAAAATTCTCTTTACAATAGGACATAGATAAAAGGTGCTGACATTGGTGACAGTATTCCCCTTATGTGTTTGCACTCACCAGAGCGCCCTACCCCTGCAGGGGTGCGAGCGTAAAGTGTTAATCCAGAGATTACGATATCCTTCCAGTTCCCAGCAGCAAGGCTCAGGGTCATCCAGCGGCAGAGAAGGAGTTTTTAATTTTTAATTTTTAATTTTCAATTTTTTTAATTTCAAACGTTTTTTAACATGTAGAATTTCCACCAGGTTTCTATTTTCCCACTTCTACACACATTTAAATTCTCACAGGAATCTTCTATCTATAGCACTGGCTATCCACAAACAGGTGCACACATTTTTCACTGCCCCATTGCACCTGATGCAGATTTTGGCATTATCAAACAGTCACATGATTCCCAGTGGATAATATAAATGTGGTCACATTTCTCTGATTGTTAGCTATGAGTAAGCACTTGGTATAAGTGCGAAACGCTTTAGCTGATTGCCTGTACTTTCTGCCACAGTGTTTTGTATGCTATATGCTCAAGAACTTATTACAATAAATAATTTTTGAACTACATCTTCCTGGAGTGCGGCTGTCCGGATTTTCTCATTCACCTTCAGATGTCATTGTACTATTACACACATCCACCATTTTTTCATATATAACAGCGCCATTCCCTATTTTATAGTTTTGCATTTTCTCATAATAGTAGTTGAGATTGACTAGATTAATGACTTCAGTGGGGTTTGCCTGTGCTTCTCCTTACTAAGTTATGGAAATGAGGAAAGGTAAACATATTCTGTAGTACTGTCCTAGGGTGACAATGCTCCTACATAGATACAATACAGTGACTGTTGCCACCATGGGACAGGAAGTGTGTTACTGGTGGGATTTCCACAAAAGGAAATATGAAAGAAGACCTTATAAAAAAGAAAATTAATGCAACATTTGCATGTAAGCATGGGAACGCTGTAATATATTGTACTTTTGTTGTTTAATTTAGATAAACCTTGAAATGCTTTTAATCATAAATAAAGTGTACAAATGACTAAGGGCCCCTTTCAGACAGACTTTCCAATGAAATCCGCCTGTCAGTTTTTTAGATGGATCTGATTGGAAGCGTCCTGCAGCTATATGGGCTGTATTGGCTCTTTTTCCAGACCTAACAGGCGTAATGGATCAGAGGTGATCTGATATAAACGGACACAAGTCTGTTTACATCCGGCCAACCATAGAGCTATCATGGGTCTGCCTCTGCCTGCTGGACACAAACCGAATAGGCACACATGTCAAAAAACTAAAATCTGTGCCTTCCAGCTCCAATTTAGCAGGAGATCCACTCACTGTTTTCCCCGCTGAGTGTTGCAGAGTCGGGATGGGCCGAACGACCCCCTGTTTGGTTCGCACCAGAACTTTTGAACATTGCAAAAGTTCGGAACCGAATAACCAACCCCATTGAAGTCTATGGGACCCGATTGTGAAAAATCAAAAGTGCTCATTTTGAAGGCTTATAGGCAAGTGATTACTTTCAATATAATGCCTAGGGGGTCCCCTTAGTCTACCTGTAAAGTGACACATATGTACTGCGTAAAGAAGCTGCTGCATAAATATTTGCATTTATAAAGCCAAAAAAATGACATTTTCCCTGCAAGCTTTCTGTATTTTGTAAGCAGCGGCTTGCGGAGCCAGTCTGTATGATGAGGCTACAATGTAGTGCACTAGGAACAAGATTAGAGATTTTTTGGAAACATTTTGGTGTCTCTTCCACAGACTTTGGATAGAAGTAAAAGGTGAGGAAAAATTTGTCTTTGAGTGCACTTGATATGCACTTGTCAAACAGGTGAGGAAAAATTGGTCTTTGGGTGTCGTTGGCGCCTTCACACTGTAACCCTATAGAGGTACTCCTGATGAAAGCAAGAATTTGCCTTGCTGTCAAAAATTCTAATGATATGCACCTGTCAAACAGGTACGGAAAAATTGATCTTTCTTTGGGTGTTAATTGTGCCCATGAAACCTACACCAAAAAATTCTTGCAGATGAAATCATCACCCACAACGCTAGGCAGCCTAGAAGTCCTGCAAAGTTTCCACATCCCAAAAACACTTAATCAATGACATTGGCATCAGGGGCTTCATAGCTGCTGGTAATCCAGGACTTTTTGATAAATGTCAGACAGTTCCCAGAGTCTGTGGACAGATGCGTTCTATTATCAGTAACAAAACCCCCAGCAACACTGAATGCCTGTTTGGAAAGCACGCTGGATGCAGGGCAGCCCAGCATCTCATTTGCATACTGTGCAAGTTCTGGCCAGTGGTCTATTCTCATGACCCAGTAAGCTAGTGGATGGTCGACTGGAAAGCTCATTGAAATATAATGATTTAAGCATGCACTGTGTAATGGAAATTTGTACGTTCTGTAAATAATTGTATTCTATTTTGTATGTATTGTACACTGCCCCCACTGTGCACACAGCACTACTAATGTTTTCAGTACATGTTTACATTCTTTCGAGTCCTGAATAGAATTAGCCTGCCTATGTAACACCCTTGTTACCATAAACGTACAATTGTAATAATAATGTGATACCTACGTAATCATGTGTATAAAAACCTTCAATTGCATCATAATAAAACAGAACAGTTATTTGGAAAGATGCTGAGCGTATCTTTTGTGTCTGTTCCCTACTGCAGTAGTTATTATTAATTTGGAACCACTAATCAATATGAGGATAGGAGTTGCCTATCATCAATTTAACCGAGTCAACTGCATTAAACGGCACGAAACCTACTAAAATATATGGCGCTAACTTTGCAGTAATGCACCGAAATGTATGGCGTTAAACTTGCAGTAACGTACTTATTTAAGCGTGCACTAACGCACAGAAATGTACTGCGTTAAACGGCACGTAACACACTGAAATATACAGCGTTAAACTTGCAGTAACACACTGAACTGTACTGACTTAAACTGAAGATAATGCACTGAAATATATGGTGTTACACTTGCAGTAACGCACTGAACTGTACGGCGTTAAACTTGCAGTAATGCACTGAAATATATGGCGTTAAGCATGCTGTAAAAGACAGAAATGCACTGCGTGGGGCATGGCCGGCAGCCAAAGAAAATGGCCGCTCAGTGATTCTGCTCCAGCTCCTCAGGATCTGACAGGTGACACTCGGCGGCTTAGAGTACCCCAAAAACGCAGAAAAAACCCAATGAAGAGCCAGAGAGAAGCCAGAGATATGAGGGGGAAGAGGAAAGAACGTGAAGGACCCTGCAGGCTCACAGACTTCTACAGCCTGACGGGATCACGGTCCTCACAAGATGGCGCCACCAGCGCAGCTCTCTCACAGAGGAGAACAGGGGTGGCAGCATCTATGAAGAATCCCTCTAGGCAGAATGTCACAAAAACCTCATCACTATTACCAAGATCTTGAGAAACAACAACATTCTCTATACATGGAAATTTCCGACTAAGTTGTCCATTGAACAAAATAACAAAACCTCAATCATATCCACTCTAGAGGAAGGTTTGGAGCTAGAGAAGTCATGGGGTCTCCTCCCATGCGATGATGAGGACATCTCGGACCCGTCGACTCATACCTGAGTTCTCAGGAACATACTTCAACCCAGCACTAAAGCCTCAAAAGTATAAGGCTCTGCTGGCACAAAGGAATCAACTGTACTGCATACCATGATCCTGTCCGGTTGGATGTTACAACCCCCTTGGATATGTGTACAGGAGTCACCTGTTAATTGACCTAAATGGAGCGACACCTTTTCATGTACTTGGTTTTTCTTCCCTTTTTTATTCGTTTGTTGTTTCAGTTACCATGTTTGCCTAATCCTCATCCAACAACATAATCACTATGACGTCAGATCAAACACTAGCATCCTAACCAAATTTGATGGTACTTAAGTTTCTATCATTGAATACTAAAGGGCTCAATAGCCCCTACAAAAGAAGGGGTCCTGTGGAAAGAGGCAGAAAACCATTTCTGTGACGTACTGTGTGTACAGGAGATCCATTTCCTGGCAAAAAAACGAAAGAAAAGAGGTGTTATGGTAGCAATAAGAGATTCAATATCCTTTAAGCTACATGCTTCACTAATTGATGATGAAGGCAGATACATAATTCTGATTGTAGAACTGAATGGAACCCTCTACACCCTAGTTAATATCTATGCACCCAACAGGCACCAAATAAGATTCATCAGAAGAACTTTGACCAGAGCTCGCTCAATCCAAAAAGGCCAATTACTTATTTGTGGGGACTTCAACATCCCAATTCCTGCTTCAGGAGAAACTCCATGACCCGTGGCGCTACCACAATACGTCAGAGAGAGACTACACATTCTTCTCAAATCCTCACAACACCTACTCAAGAATAGACTGCTTTATTACTGATAGAAACCTTCTTCAGGGAGTAAAAAAGGAATAAATTCACAATATTGTATGGTCCGAGCATGCCCCGATATCTCTTGAACTTTCAGAGAGACACGCAGGTAAACCTATGTCATTGTGGAGAAATAATACCTATATACTGTCACACCCAGGTTATGTATTGGAGCTGGAGACAAGGCTGGAGGAGTTCTTCACCTTCAATTCAGACTCCTCCAGCAGTGTCTTCATCCTCTGGTGCACCCACAAGGCCTTCGTAAAGGGATTTGTTGATACAGATGGCCTCCAGAGAGAGGAAAAAAAGGAATCTACACATAAATACCCTCTTTGCTGAAATTGCTATACTGGAAAACCAGCATAAAAAATCCCCCCTAAACACCGTACTGGCTAGAATCATGCTCCTCAGAGAGGACCTCAGAGCAGCTTTAATAACAGAACACAATAAATACATCAAAGGCCTTAAATTAGCAGCATACTCACAAAACAACAGAGCAGGGAAAAGGATGGCCTGGCAACTCAAACAAAAGAGAGCTAAGGAAAGAATTACACAACTTCAACATCACACAACAGGTAAAATTGCTCTAAATCCATCAGACATAGCTCAAACGTTCAGAGACTATTATGCCTCATTGTATAATCTGAAGGAGGATTGTTTCACTCCACAACCCAATGCAGAGGTAATCTCTAATTTCCTTAAAATAATTAACTTTATAATAATAATAATTAATTATTAGATGAAACCTTATTGAACCACCTCAATCACCCTATAGAAAAACAAAAAATTCCAAATATCATTAAATCCCTACCCCTAGGTAAATCACCCGGAATGTTGTTTTTAGTTTAGCCTCCTTTTGTTGACAATAAAACGCATAGCTTTATATATCACATTACCTTATCGGGTAACCAGAGCATTTTGGTATCTGTATCCTGTAATCGGCCTATCCCAATCACAGTATGATCCCATTATGGGGTGAGAGGGAAACCACCCCATAACCCCAGCAACGACCACCTGGGGATACAGAACCATAATTAGTTCATGACAGGTTATATTTTCTTAAATGTCATCTGTACACACGTTAGTACATAACCTTACTGTTATTAATCTATATGGTCTTGCGTGTAGAAATATATGTATGTGATTTCTGCTGTTATCAAATGTATTTAAATGTAAAACCCAATACAAATATTTGAAAGAAATGTACTGCGTGAAACGGCACGTAGCGCACTGAAATATACGGAGTTAAACTTACAATAACGCACTGATCTGTACTGTGTTAAACTGAAGATAATGCACTGAAATACAGTATACGGCATTAATCTTGCATTATATAGTTACATAGTAGGGACAGGGGGGCGTGACCGGATGCAGGTGTGAGCAGTGAGTGAGTGCTCTCTCCCGGCCCTGATGCTGCACTAGTGTTTCTGCCTGAATGGGATTGTCTGTGTGAGAACCCAGCGAGCTCCAGAGCCCTGACTATTGATGCATTGAGGCTTTCCTTGCTGGAATATTGTGAGACGGCAGGCTGACTGACTGGGGAGACAAGCGCCTAGAGAGAAGGATACAAGAAGGCTGAAGGAGACTAGTCGCTTTATCTCCCTGTTGTACGGCTGAGTTAAGCGGAGCTCGGGACCTGTGCTGGTGGCGTCGCTGGGTTGCTTAGCAACGCCACGCCGCAGCTGCGGGAGGCTTGTTATGTTGACTAGAAGTAAGTGAGGAGGCCGAGAAGATCAGCTGAGCGGTGCAGAGAGCCAGGAACGAACGCCGACGCCGTTCCCGTGGCTGTGACTGGCTGTGTTTGGCTGACTGGGGATATACTACTGACACTGTGGAAGGCTGGGACAAAACCCTGTTGAAGTACTGCTGAGGCCCTATAAGACCCCCCAAACGCCGATGGAAGAGAGGTAAAGACTTTGAACATATAACCATATATAACAGAGACTGTATAGTAGAGTGGGGAGCTTGGGATTTGTCCTTTGCTATATAAATACCGGTCTGCTAAAGTGAGGAAGGACTGTCTGCTGAATCTGTTAATCTGGTGGGTTACAGGCTGCTAAACTATTTTAGCTGGCTATGACCAAGAGGAAGGGGGAAGAACAGCTACAGCAGCCCCTAGAAAATATGCCTGTTCAAACCACCCGGGCAGCCAAAGAAAAGGAAAAGGGGTCTCAAAACGCATCTGCATTATCAGCTGCTGCGAAGCTGGAAAAATTTGCACACAGTGCTACGCTATCTCCAGCCAAAAATAATCAACTGACCGCGGGAAAATCTTCAGCGGGGGGTCTAGGGGATAGAAGGAGTCTGGGGAAAGGGCCGGATAGCCAGTCAGCCAGCACAAGAGCAACAAACAAAAAAAGCCCGGAGAGGGAGCAGCCCGGAAGAGCAGGGGATAGTAGCCCCACTGTAGATGTAGTTTGTGACCAAGAACCCACCTTAAAAGAGGTATTATGTGCCATAAATGCATGCAGAAGCTCGATAGGCGGGATGTGGGAAGAGCTGAAAGCTTTGAGCGAGGAGTTTGGCAGCATTAAACAAGAACTCCAGAAAACAGCCGAGAGAGTTAAAACGGTGGAAGAAAGGGTTAGCCAAGTAGAAGACATCGTAACCCCAATGCGACTTGAGTTCAAAAAAATGCAAGCACAGTTAGTCGCTAACAGCCTTAAAATGGATGAATGGGAGAATAGGTCCCGAAGACAGAACGTAAGAGTGATGGGTCTTCCTGAGAAAAGTGAGGGGTCCTGCCCTGAAGAATTTATGGAAAAGTGGCTTAAAGAGGTGTTCGGGGCTGAGGCGTTCTCACAGTTTTTCTCTATTGAGCGTGCCCACAGAGTGCCGTCTAGACCAGCATACTCAGGAGACCGCCCGAGACCAATGATTTTAAGATTTTTTTGTTACAAAGATAAGCTAAATTTGATGCAAAGGTCTAGAGAGAAAGGAGATTTTTTTTTCAATGGTGCTAGAATAGCGATATATCCAGATTATTCCCCAGACTTACAAAGAAGAAGAGCAGGCTTTCTGGATATTAAGCGCACATTACGGAACCATAACATCTCATATGCGTTATTGTATCCAGCACGGCTGCGCATAGAGGCTCTAGGAACTATCCGTTTTTTTGAATCTGTCAAAGGTGCTACGGACTGGTTTGAAGAGAACAAAAGGAACTTATAAAGCTGAAGTCGCATACAGATGACTGATGGTGTTTTTTTTTTTTTTGTTTTTTTTTTTTTTTTTTTTGCCGCAGGGCCGGGAGAGGTTGGGTGGATTATGTGTGGGATGAGAGTATGGTTTAGATTGATGATAGGTGTTATTGCAATCTTTGGGTCAGTGGATCCATTGGGGGGGGGGAGGGGGGAAGAGGGGGGAGGATGGTGGGATGAGGGGAATAGAGTGGTCACAAGGAAGGCTCCCAGGGCACGCCGAGTAAGGCAAGGGAGGGGGCAAAAGGGAGTATTTAAAGTAGGGGATAACACAGTTGTATTAAATAGATTTGTAATACATAGCACGTGGATAAAAATATTGGTTTATAACTATTTGAATTTTTTGAGATTGAACACAATGAGAAATTTATGTCGGTATGGAAGGGGGGGGGGGGTACGGGGGTAATATTCCTCTGGACCCACCTGGTCCCCTTCCCATAATAACAGCACTGAGTGTGGCAAGAAGGGGTATTATTGATTTGAAACAGAAGGTTAATAGGCTAGGGGGAAAAAGGGCACAGGTGGTGAACTGGTATGACCAGTCTAGATGTTGGAGACTTCCTCCTTGTAATTCTTTTCAAAAAAGCGCCAGGTTAAAACAGCATAACTGTATGCCTTTGAAGTATCGATCTATCAGCAGAAGGATGGACCTATTCCAGTACCTGCATAACTGGCATAGCTCTTTATTGAAGTACAATTTGAATGAAACCTAGATCATTTGGAATTAGTTCTTGGAACATTAGAGGTATGAGTGACCCTATGAAAAAAGCCACTGTGTTCCAGGAGCTAGAATCATGTGCTACTGAGGTGATATGCCTGCAGGAGACCCACCTGACTGACGAGACTAAGTTATTAATTAGAAGTAAAAAATTTCAATTACAATATCACTCTGTGTACTCCTCTTATTCAAGGGGAGTGAGTATTTTGATTAGGAAGGGTCTGGTGTTCTCCTGCAGGGATATCAGTATTGATAAATTAGGATGTTTTATTTTTTTGTATTGTTTGATTGAGGGAAGGCCTTTTGTTATAGTAAATGTGTACATCCCCCCACCCTTTAAAATGGAGGTTCTGCTTTTGCTACTGGGGTTCCTGGAGGATAAGAGAGAGGTCCCAGTGGTGATAGTTGGGGATTTCAACACAGTTCTTGATAGTAGGATCGACAGATTTCCGCCAGGGGTTAGTCGAAATAGAGGATCAGAGGGAAGGCTGGCACAGTTCCTTGAGGAGGTGGGGTGGTGTGATATTTGGAGGGCTCGTAATCCCACCAGTCAGCAATATTCTTGCTTCTCAGGATCCTACCAAACGCTTTCCCGTATTGATATGGCCATAGGTAATAATGAAATCCAACCCCTAATTCAAACGATCGAATACCGCCCAAGGGGAGTGTCCGATCATTCGCCACTGATATTGACAATAACCATGCGGGATAACGGGGGCCCGAGAATGTGGTCACTAAATCCAACATGGTTGGGACTGATAGGGAACAGGGACGAAATTAATGCAAGGCTGAAAGAATTTATTGACTTTAATACAGGTACTGCATCGGGGGGTGTGATGTGGGACTCTCTGAAAGCGTTTCTCAGAGGGCTGTTGATTCAACAGATTTCCAAGTTAAAGAAGCAAACAAGGGCAAGGGAAGAGAGTATTAGGGAAGAGGTTCGGGAATCAGAAAGAAAATATGTACTAGATCCAACTATGGAAAATCGAAACCAATGGGTACTGAAGCAGCAAGAATATAAAAATGAAGAATTTAAAAGAGCAGAGAATAGGAAGATTTTCCAGAGGCAAAGGAGTTTTGACGAGGGGGAAAGAGTTGGTCGGACGCTAGCTATGTTGGCCAAAACCAACTCTCCCTCTTCAACAATTCCTATGATCAAAACAAAGAAAGGGGACATCTCATCAGACCCGGGGATAATTTCTGATACATTTGTAGAGTTCTATAGGGATCTATATAAGAAACGCCACTCTCCTGTACAAGAAGAGATGGAGGAATTCTTGGGAGGAACTGTGTTGCCGGTGCTCTCGGACACAGACATGAATAGTCTGGAAGCCCCAATAACACTGGAAGAAATAGAGCAAGCAATAAAGAATATGCAGAGCCAAAAGTCCCCGGGCCCTGATGGATTACCAGTTGAGGTGTATAAACAATTTGGGGAGGTTTTGTCCCCAGAACTTCTGAAGGTATTTAACTGGTCAGCTGAAGCTGAGACTTTACCATTATCAATGTATGAGGCTATTATAGTACTGATCCAGAAGGAGGGGAAAAACCGGCTGGATACGTCATCATATAGACCAATCTCGTTGTTGGGCACGGATGCCAAGATCCTGGCAAAGGTCTTGGCCACCAGGCTCAATAAAAGTATACCTGGTCTGGTACACCCGGACCAGTCTGGGTTTATTCAGAATAGGTCTACTAGTAAAAATATAAGAAGAACCTTTCTGAACGTCCAGACGCCGGTAAAAATCGCAGGCTCCAGAGTTGTCTTGTCCCTGGATATTGCCAGGGCATTCGACTCTCTGGAGTGGGATTATTTATGGTGGGTGCTGGGAAAATTTGGGTTTGGTCCCCGGTTTATAAAGTGGCTTAAGATAATATATCATCACCCCAATGCCAGATTAAAAATAAATAATTCATACTCAGAGCGGATTTCCCTTGAGAGGGGGACTAGACAGGGGTGTCCTTTGTCGCCTCTGTTGTTCGCCCTGGCAATGGAACCGTTCGCAGAGGTAATAAGAAAGTCCCCAGGCTTACAGGGTTATAAAAGAGATGACGGTGAGGAAAGAATTGCACTCTATGCCGATGATGTGCTACTGTTCTTGGGGGATATGGGGCCGTCATTAGTTAGGGCGATGCAGTTGGTGGAGGGGTTTGGAACGATCTCAGGACTATCAGTCAACTGGGAGAAATCCACAATTCTCCCGCTTGACTCGACTACGGGTTCCTTTCCGCAGAAAATACCTCATCTTAGAGTGGTGGAGAACTTTAAATATCTGGGTATAGTAATAACTAATACCCCAACGCAGTATACTAGAGACAACTTAGTGCCGTTGCTAGAAAAGTTTAAAAGGAAAAAGGAGATCTGGTGCCGACTCCCTCTATCTATGGCAGGGCGCGTAAATTTGATCAAGATGATCTGGATGCCACAATTAATGTATATATTACACAATTCACCAGTTTGGATTGGGAGGGAATGGTTTATAAAAATAAACTCCCTCTTTCGTGAGTTGATCTGGAAGAAGGGCCAGGCCAGGATTAGTCTCCAGACGCTGCAGCGCCCTAATAGGGAGGGGGGACTGGCGGTGCCCCACCCATATAGATATTTTCTGGCGGCCCAGATGCAACATCTGGGGGGAAGTGAGTGTGGGGGAGAGCTGAACACATGTGCGAAAATCATGCTGTCAGGGAATCCGCATAACTCCCTGTCGGGGGCACTGGAAGCCGGGACACTGGGAAATGTACTCCCAACACACAAGCTGGTTACAAAAGTATGGCGGTCAGTGAAGATAGAAATGGGCTATGGGGGGCCCACGGAATTCTCACCTATTTGGCAGAATAGGCAGCTACAAGAACTGAACTCTATAGGAGTAAATAGGATCTGGGAAAGGGCGGGCATAAATAGACTGAAGCAAATATTTGATGACAACTCATTAAAATCTTTTACAGACCTAAGGCAGGAGTTCGGAATTCCCAAAGAAACATTTTATTTTTACCTCCAGGTTAGACACGCGCTAGAGAAGCAATTCAGGACTGCGGTACTGGAATGGTGTAGTGCACCTATGCTTAGTAGGGTGGTGAGGGCACCCGGCCTTAAAGGGCTGATATCAGGGACATACGCCCAGTTAACAGAAAGGGCAACTAGTTTGACCCCACTCTTGCGGGCAAGGGAGGGGTGGGAGGCCGATGTGGGGGAATTGAGTAATGACCAGTGGGAGAAAGTACTAGAGCTTGGCCCACTGGTATCTCTCTCCCCGTCGCAACAGGCATCGCACCTACTATTGACACACAGAGCCTATTATACCCCCAAGAAACTGTATAGATTTGGAAAAAGACCAGATGACAAGTGCCCTAGATGCCTGGAGACAGGCGACCTTGTACACATGATGTGGAGGTGTCCGATCATCATTTAGTAAAAACATGGGGGAGGATCACATAGGTATAGCAATAGTGCGGGGGCTATACCAGGCGAGGAAGTTGATTGCGAAGGCATGGTTATCAGCAACGCCCCCTACTTCGGAAGAATGGGTTAACACAATGAACGCGCTGGTCAGAACAGAGAGGACTATATACGGTAGAAGGGGGAATTATAAGAAATTTTCAAAGATCTGGGGTTTGTGGTGCCAGGGTAGAAATATATAATACTCTAGTGCTGGCAGGAATATTAATATCTATGAATAGAGATCCAAGGGAAACGGTATTTAGGAGTATGTACATGGTCGGTAATAAGGAGTGTTAAAGTTAAGAGATTTTTATATTCTTGGAAAGCAACTGTGGGGGTGGGGGGAGGGATTGGTTAAAAGAGGGTAGAGTAAGGGGTTGATATTTTCACTCGTTTTCTTACTTAACTCGATTTGGGACAATATATGTATCAATGAATTGTCCTTGATTGTCTGATTTTATAATGAAAATTGTATAACTTGAAAATTTAATAAAAATGACTTGAATGATATAGTTACATAGTAGGTGAGGTTGAAAAAAGACACAAGTCCATCAAGTCCAACCTATGTGTGTGATTATGTGTCAGTATTTCATTACATATCCCTATATTTTGTGGTCATTCAGGTGATTATCTAATAGTTTCTTGAAGCTATCAATGCTCCCTGCTGAGACCACCGCCTGTGGAAGGGAATTCCACATCCTTGCCGCTCTTACAGTAAAGAACCCTCTACGTAGTTTAAGATTAAACCTCTTCTCTTCTAATTGTAATGAGTGGCCACGAGTCTTGTTAAACTCCCTTCTGTGAAAAAGTTTTATCCCTATTGTGGGGTCACCAGTACAGTATTTGTAAATTAAATAATACAAAAACAGTGCTGCTCAAATAAGAGTCCTTAAATCAACATGTAGAAAAATGTGGTGACAGGATTAGAAGACAGGAACCATTAGTGACAATATACAGGCTGAGACCAATAACTGGATGGTGACCAATATCCCTCCACCGGACATAGATGGCCCCTCACCTCAGATATTCAACCTGAAACAGGTCACACCGCATATAATAGCTGTCCCGCCTACAGGACGTAACGCGTACGGGGGTCAGGAGCGCATGACGTCACCCGCGGTCATTCGACAGAGACGATCACAAGCCTGTCAGCCGGCACTCGGATCGGAGTGCCGGTATCTGTGAGTGTTTTTTATTGGCTTTTATCATTCAAATAAAGTAGCTACGGAGAGCACTATGCTGTTTGCCTTCTCATTTCATATGCATCTGTCGTTACTATGCTGAGTGCGGGGAAATGAAGGAGACACTACCATCCATACAGATTGATCCATTAATCCAGCTATTATATGCGGTGTGACCTGTTTCATGTCGAATATCTGAGGTGAGGGGCCATCTATGTCCGGTGGAGGGATATTGGTCACCATCCAGTTATTGGTCTCAGCCTGTATATTGTCACTGATGGTTCCTGTCTTCTAATCCTGTCACTACATTTTTCTACATGTTGATTTAAGGACTCTTATTTGCGCAGCACTGTTTTTGTATTATTTATGTCTTTGAGGTATTTTTTTGAATTGACCTTAGTGCCTGCTTGCATTTACTTTCTTGTGTCCATTTATTAGTCAGCGCTGAATTTAATTATACTTTTAGTATTTGTAAATTGAAATCATATCCCCTCTCAAGCGTCTCTTCTCCAGAGAGAATAAGTTCAGAGCTCGCAACCTTTCCTCATAACTAAGATCCTCCAGATCCTTTATTAGCTTTGTTGCCCTTTTTTGTACTCGCTCCATTTCCAGTACATCCCTCCTGAGGACTGGTGCCCAGAACTGGACAGCATACTCCAGGTGCGGCCGGACCAGAGTCTTGTAGAGCGGGAGAATTATCGTTTTATCTCTGGAGTTGATCCCCCTTTTAATGCATGCCAATATTCTGTTTGCTTTATTAGCAGCAGCTTGGCATTGCATGCCATTGCTGAGCCTATCATCTACTAGGACCCCCAGGTCCTTTTCCCTCCTAGATTCCCCCAGAGGTTCTCCCCCCAGTGTATAGATTGCATTCATATTTTTGCCACCCAAATGCATTATTTTACATTTTTCTACTTTGAACCTCATTTTCCATGTAGTCGCCCACCCCATTAATTTGTTCAGGTCTTTTTGCAAGATTTTCACATCCTGCGGAGAAGTTATTGCCCTGCTTAGCTTAGTATCGTCTGCAAATACAGAGATTGAACTGTTTATCTCATCCTCCAGATCGTTTATGAACAAATTAAATAGGATTGGTCCCAGCACAGAACCCTAGGGAACCCCACTACCCACCCTGACCATTCTGAGTACTCCCCATTTATCACCACCATCTGAACACACCCTTGTAGCCAGTTTTCAATCCATGTACTCACCCTATGGTCCATGCCAACGCACCTTATTTTGTACAGTAAACGTTTATGGGGAACTGTGTCAAATGCTTTTGCAAAATCCAGATACACCACGTCTTCGGGCCTTCCTTTATCTAGATGGCAACTCACCTCCTCATAGAAGGTTAATAGATTGGTTTGGCAAGAACGATTCTTCATGAATCCATGCTGATTACTGCTAATGATATCATTCTTATTACTAAAATCTTGTATATAGTCCCTTATCATCCCCTCCAAGAGTTTACAAACTGTTGATGTTAGGCTAACTGGTCTGTTATTCCCAGGGATGTTTTTTGGGCCCTTTTTAAATATTGGTGCTACATTGGCTTTTCTCCAATCAGCTGGTACCATTCCAGTCAATAGACTGTCTGTAAAAATTAGGAACAATGGTCTGGCAATCATCTGACTGAGTTCCCTAAGTACCCTCGGATGCAAGCCATCTGGTCCCGGTGATTTATTAATGTTAAGTTTCTCAAGTCTAATTTTATTTACGTCCTCTGTTAACCATGTAGGTGCTTCCTGTGTTGTGTCATGAGGATAAACACTGCAGTTTTGGTTACTGAAGCCCCCCGATTCACTCGTGAATACTGAGGAGAAGAATAAATTCAATACCTTTGCCATCTCCCCATCCTTTGTAACCAGATGTCCTTCCTCATTCTTTATGGGGCCAATATGGTCTGTCCTCCCTTTTTTACTGTTTACATACTTAAAGAATTTCTTGGGATTTTTTTTGCTCTCCTCCGCTATGTGTCTTTCATGTTCTATCTTAGCCATCCTAATTGCACCCTTACATTTTCTTATTGCATTCTTTATAAAGTCTGAATGCTGAGGATGATCCCTCAACCTTGTATTTTTTGAAGGCCTTCTCCTTTGCTTTTATATGCATTTTTACATTGGAGTTAAGCCATCCAGGATTTTTGTTCGCTCTTTTAAATTTATTACCCAATGGGATACATTGGCTAATGCCCTTATTTAATATGCTCTTAAAGCAAACCCATCTCTCCTCCGTATTCTTTGTTCCTAATATTTTATCCCAATTTATGCCTTTTAGCAAGGTTTGTAGTTTAGGGAAGTTGGCTCTTTTGAAATTCAGTGTCTTTGTGTTCCCTTCATGTTTCCTATTTGTGTGATTTATACTGAAACTAATTGACCTATGATCGCTGTTACCTAAATTGCCCCGTATTTCCACATCTGTGATCAGGTCTGTATTGCTGGTAATCAGTGGATCCAGTAATGTTTTATTTCTAGTTGGTGCATCTACCATCTGACCCATAAAATTGTCCTGCAAGACATTAAGGAACTGACGAGCCTTAAATGAATGCGCGGTTCCCTCCGCCCAGTCTATGTCTGGATAATTAAAATCCCCCATTATGATAACACTTCCCATCCTTGCTGCTAATCCAATTTGTGATAGGAGATCCGTCTCCACTTCCTCCCTCAGGTTAGGGGGCCTATAGCATACTCCCAGTATTATTTTCCCCTTAGCTTCATCCCTTTGGAGCTCTACCCATAAGGATTCCACCTCCTCCCTAGCTCCCTCAGTGATGTCATCTCTCACATTCACTTGTACATTATTCTTGATATATAGGCATACCCCTCCCCCTTTTTTACCCTCTCTATCCTTGCGGTATAGGGTATACCCTTGAATGTTTGCCAGCCAATCATGAGAGCTGTTGAACCAGGTCTCTGAAATTCCCACAAAATCCAAATCCTCCTTGTACAACAGTATCTCTAGTTCACCCATCTTGTCCGCCATGCTCCTGGCATTGGTGAACATGCCACATAGTTTAGACCAAATAAATGGAAGAGGAAGGAAAGGGATTTTTACGGTGCAATTTATTCAAATATAGAAAAGAAGGCTATATGTTTTTTTCTCTTTTGTTAAAAAACAGTTTTATTGTTTACATTAAAAATAGACACATATGTCAATAATTTGTGACAATACAATTAAAACAGCATGGTCAATAATGGAGAGTAACATATAGGATATACGCTACAAATTCACAGATAGTCGTTATTGCATACTAGCCCGACATGTTTCGCATTAGTCGCTTTATCAAGGGGTATGCAACTGAGTAGCGAATCATCCAATATTTTTAAATATTCTACAAAAGAAAAAAAAGAGTTTTACATATAGGAAAAATATTTTGCAATAATAATACAACATAAAATGAAATGAAGAATGTGTTGTCACTCTGAAGCACCCATAAAGGCTTACCCCCAGAAATAATTGACCCTAGATGGACTCGTCAGAACCAGCGTATGCAGACGCATATTTAGCCTCCCTTGCTGTCCCGCTCGGCTGCGTCTGCATACGCTGGTTCTGACGAGTCCATCTAGGGTCAATTATTTCTGGGGGTAAGCCTTTATGGGTGCTTCAGAGTGACAACACATTCTTCATTTCATTTTATGTTGTATTATTATTGCAAAATATTTTTCCTATATGTAAAACTCTTTTTTTTCTTTTGTAGAATATTTAAAAATATTGGATGATTCGCTACTCAGTTGCATACCCCTTGATAAAGCGACTAATGCGAAACATGTCGGGCTAGTATGCAATAACGACTATCTGTGAATTTGTAGCGTATATCCTATATGTTACTCTCCATTATTGACCATGCTGTTTTAATTGTATTGTCACAAATTATTGACATATGTGTCTATTTTTAATGTAAACAATAAAACTGTTTTTTAACAAAAGAGAAAAAAACATATAGCCTTCTTTTCTATATTTGAATAAATTGCACCGTAAAAATCCCTTTCCTTCCTCTTCCATTTATTTAATCTTTGTCTGGGATGAGGTGCCTATTCTGAGGGTGTTTCCCTTTTCGGAACCAAAACCTGTATAACATAGTTTAGACCAGTCGCATATTGTCCTCATATTGGGTGTTTCAAGATTGCAACTAGGACTTGCTACTATACTCACCTTGTGCTTTTATGCTTTGGTTAACCTACCACTAATGCCCCCAATACTACCCTCTGGAATATCTTCCGCGCTGGCTATCACTGTCTCTGGACCCACCCCCCCATCGCCTAGTTTAAAAACCCCTCTAACTTTTTGGCCATCTTCATTCCCAGCAGATCTGCACCCTCCTCATTTAGGTGCAGTCCGTCCCTTCTATAGTACCGGTTACCGACTGAGAAGTCGGCCCAGTCCTCCAGGAACCCAAACCCCTCCTTACTACACCAGCTTCTCAGCCACTTGTTTACTTCCCTAATCTCCCTCTGCCTTTCTGGTGTGGCTCGATGTACCGGTAGTATTCCTGAGAACACTACCTTGGAGGTCCTTTTCCTCAATTTAGCACCTAAGTCCCTAAAATCGTTCTTTAGGACACTCCATCTGCCTCTGACTTTGTCATTGGTGCCAACGTGCACCATGACAGCCGGGTCTTCCCCAGCCCCTCCCAGTAATCTGTCCACAAGATCCGTGATGTGCTGAACCCGAGCGCCCGGTAGACAACATACTGTTCGGCGCTTCAGGTCTTGGTTACAGATTGCCCTCTCTGTCCTTCTAAGAATTGAGTCCCCTACCACCAAAATCTGTCTTTCCTTTCCCTTTGCTGCCCCCCCACTCTCACTGGAGGAGTTCTTCCCCTGGCAGCTAGGAGAGTCCCTCATCTCCAGCAGTGCTGGTCCCTGACTGGTTTCACCAATGTCACTCAATGGAGCGTACTTATTGGGATGCTCCAGTCCTGGATCGGCCTCCCTGGCACTTCCCCCTCTACCCCTCCTGACTGTCACCCATCTACTCTTTTCTAGTGCTTGCACCTCTTTGTCTCCACCCGCCTCTGTGCTGGCCCCTGCCGGCACCTGCCGTGTACGTTCCTGGCTCACCTTTAGTATGGAGGGACTTCTCAGTGCTGACAGTTGCTTCCCCAGGTTCAGAACCTGGGCTTCCAGGGAAACAATGTGCTTACATTTTGCACAGCAGTATTCGCCCTCGATCGGATGATCAAGGAACGCATACATGCGGCAAGATGTACAAAGAGTCGCCTCTCCACACCCGCCGGGCATCGTACCTAATAAATATAGTGAGGATTTGGGGATTTTACCCTGTCCAAATTACCTAACAGCTAGCTTCCTGGCACTAATACTCAAGACAATACACAGGTACACAACAAGACAATACCTAGGTACTCACAGACCTACGTACACTCGCAATACACAAGTATACAGTACACAATACACAAGTACTAACGATCCACACACACTACTCAGACAACACTCAGATACTCACACTACACAGGTACTATGACCCCTGTTATAACCTCCTGTTTTAAACTCTGGTTTTTAACTCCCACTTATACCAGCTCCACTTACACCAAGTTCCACAGCCTCAGACTGAGTACGCTCAGACTGAGTCCTACAACCAGTTAAATAGGCACCTGTGAGCAATTAACGACCCCCCTTAATTGATAGACTGATGGAACCAGAGAAAAAAAAAGCTATTTAAAAAGTGACAGCAAAAGGCAAATTAAAAACTAAAAGGAAAAGCCCCAAAAATGCAACCCAGCAAAGAAACAGCAAACAAACAAACAGCAAACAAACAGCAAACAAACAAACAGAAAACAAACAACAAACAAACAGTAAACAAACAAACGACAAACAAACAAACAGCAAACAAACAAACAGCAAACAAACAGTAAACAAACAAACAGCAAACAAACAGCAAACAAACAAACAGCAAACAAACAGCAAGCAAACAGCAAACAAACAAACAGCAAGCAAACAGCAAACAAACAAACAGCAAACAAACAGCAAGACTTGTACACTCTAACTCTGGTTTTTTAACTCCCACTTATACCAGCTCCACTTACACCAAGTTCCACAGCCTCAGACTGAGCACGCTTAGACTGAGTCCTACAACCAGTTAAATAGGCACCTGTGAGCAATTAACCACCCCCCTTAATTGATAGACTGATGGAACCAGAGAAAAAAAAGCTATTTAAAAAGTGACAGCAAAAGGCAAATTAAAAACTAAAAGGAAAAGCCCCAAAAATGCAACCCAGCAAACAAACAGCAAACAAACAGTAAACAAACAAACAGCAAACAAACAAACAGCAAACAAACAGCAAACAAACAAACAGAAAACAAACAGCAAACAAACAGCAAGCAAACAGCAAACAAACAAACAGCAAGCAAACAGCAAACAAACAAACAGCAAACAAACAACAAACAAACAGCAAACAAACAGCAAACAAACAAACAGCAAACAAACAGCAAACAAACAGCAACAAACAGCAAACAAACAAACAGCAAACAAACAGCAAACAAACAGCAAGACTTGTACACATTAATGCACTGAACTGTACTGCATTAAGCAGAAGATAACGCACTGAAATATACGGTGTTAAACTTGCAGCAACGCATTGAAATATACTGATTTAAGCGTGCACTAACACACAGATATATACTGCATTAAATGACACGTAATGCACTAAAATATATGGCGTTAAACTTGCAGTAATGCACTGAAATATAAGGCATTAAGCTTGCAGTAACACACTTAAATATACTGTGTTAAGCATGCACTAACGCACAGAAATGTACTGCGTTAAACGGAACGTAACACACTGAAAAATACGGCATTAAACTTGCAGTAATGCACTGAACTGTATTGCGTTAAACAGAAGATAACGCACTGAAATATAGAACGTTAAACTTGCAGTAACACATTGAACTGTACTGTGTTAAAATGAAGATAACGCACTGAAATATAGAACGTTAAACTTGCAGTAATGCACAGAAATGTACTGCATTAAACAGAAGATAATGTACTGAAATATACATTATTAAACTTGCAGTAACATACTGAACTGCACTGCATTAAAGGAAAGATAACGCACTGAATTATACAGCGTTAAACTTTCAGTAACACACTGAACTATACAGCTTTAAATGGAAGATAACGCACTGAAATATACTGCATTAGGCATGTACTAACACAGAGAAATGTACTGTGTTAAACGGCATGTAATGCACAGAAATATATGGCATTAAACTTGCAGTAACGCAGTGAACTGTATGGCGTTAAACTTGCAGTAATGCACTGAAATATATGGCGTTAAGTGTGTAGTAATGTACAGAAATATACTGCTTTAAACGGACATAACGCACTAAAATATAGGGTGTTAAACATTCAGGACCACACTGAACTGTACTGCATTAAACTGAAGATAACGCACTGAAATATACTGCGTTAAACTTGCAGTAACGCACTGACCTGTATGGAGTTAAACTTGCACTAACGCACAGAAATATACTGCGTTAAATGGCACGTAACGCACTGAAATATACTGTGTCAAACTTGGACTAACACACTAAACTGTATGGCAATAAACTTGCAGTAACACACTGAAATATACAGCATTAAGTGTGCAGTAATGCACAGAAATGTACTGCATGAAACGGCACGTAACGCACTGAAATATATGGCATTAAACTTGCAGTAATGCACTGAACTGTACTGCGTTAAACTGAAGATAATGCACTGAAATATATGGCATTAATTTTGCAGTAACACGCTGAACTGTACTGCGTTAGATGGAAGATAAAACACTAAAATATACGCCATTAAACTTGCAGTAATGCACTAAAATATACTGCGTTAAGCATGCACTAACCCACAGAAATGTACTGGAATGGCACGTAACGCACTGAAATATAGGGCATTAAACTTGCAGTAACCCACTAAACTGTACTGCGTTAAACAGAAGATAATGCACTGAAATATAGAACATTAAACTTGCAGTAACGCACTTAACTGTATGGCGTTAGGCTGGGTTCACACCTATGCGAATTGGATGCGGAATTCACATAGCAGGAGAATGTGACCGGCTCTCTATGGAGCCGGTTCACATATCTCCGGGGCAGCTGCGGAAAGCATTGCACAGAAATACTGTGCGTCTTTGGCTCCATTTCAGGGCTGAATTCAGGCACAGATTCGGCCCTGATTCGTCCCTGAACTGGAGAATGGGGATGCACAGCGTTCTTATGTGATCCGCAGCCAGCTCCAGTGTGAACCAAGCCTTAAACTTGCAGTAATCCACTCAAATATACTGCGGTAAGCATGCAGTGATGCAATGAAATATACTGTGTTAAACGGTCACTACACTCACACTGACTGAACTATCCCTACATTCACACTAAAGTAAAGAAGAATAGTCACACTACACTCATACTGACTAAACTATCCCTACATTCACAGTAATGTAAAGATGAATGGTCACACTACACTCACACTAAACTATCCCTAGATTCACACTAAACAGATATTCTACACTGACAATAGAATCAGAATAGCACACTATAGCACACTAACTGTTTAATAGCACTGAACAGAGCCCTCTCTCTCCACGTCGATATCACACATCATGTCATCATGACAGCATCCAATCATGGCTCTGACAGTGCTCTGTGCCCTGATTGGGCAAAGCTTTAATTGCTTCAGCCAATCAGGGGTTTCAATGCACTGTAATAATAATAATAATAAACAAGTGATCTTGCGCAATAATAAATTACCACAGACAATGATGTAATATAAATGTGCAAAAATGGCATAATAAATAAATCTATCACTCCAGGATCCTCTTACTGGAATAATTACGCCTTCCTGAAACCCATAGTATAAACCAGCATCCGGACTCCAAAACACCAGACTTTAAACCAAATCTCTATAGGCTCCAGTTGGAATAGGAATCAAAAAAAGAAAGAAAAATGCCCTCCATAGTAAATTCGAATAAGGGGGTCTTTATTGCAAATAAGTGAACTCTTACATCAAATAAGCTTTAAAATTGCATAGGAATAAAAACACTGTGTTTGAGCACCTTCTCACTTCACTTCAGGTCTGCGTCTGTCTCCGGCCATGCCATACACGTTACGTCACAACATGTGACTTCATCAGGAGAACTGATTTGGCTGTTAAGAGATTGTATTTATATGCTCCAGATAGAAAGTGATGCCGCGGCTATTTTCTTGTAGTTCTTTTCTAAAATGAGGCATCGCTGCCATTTTCTTAGTGATATGTCTGTATAGTCCATGTGTCTAGTGACCATTTTCTTGTGGTCAATCTCAAGATATATTGTGGTCAGTCTCAGAGTATGTGGATAAAATGAAATTGCACAACTAAATACAATAATATATGAAAACAAAATAATTACCGTATTTATCGGCGTATAACACGCACTTTTTTCCCTTTAAAATCAGGGGAAAATCGTGGGTGCATGTTATCCCCGGCTGATTGTGAGCCTTTTGGCGGCTTGCAGCGGCTTTTGGCCGCTCTCGACGGCTTTCGGCCGCTTTTGGCCATTCTCAGGGGTTCTCGCAGTCCCGCGTGAGCCGCCGAAAGCCGAGTGCGTCCGAAAGCTGCCGAGAGCCACCGAGAATGGCCAAAAGTGGGCGAAAGCCGCCAGGAGAGGCCGAGAGCCGCCGAGAATGGCCAAGAGTGGCCGAGAAGGGCGGCACCATTTTTAAACGCCATTGCAAATGACACAGGGCAAGGCAGATGGACACTGACAAGGCTGCAATGAGGGACAAGGCTGCCATGAGGGACAAGGTACAGATTGACACTGACAAGGCTGCAATGCAGGACAAGGCTGCAATGGGGACAATGCTACAGATGGACACTGACAAGGCTGCAATGAGGGACAAGGCTACAGATGGACACTGATGAGGCTGCATTGATGGGCAAAAGATTTATTAAAAGCTTCACAGGCACTGACATCCAAAGACAATGAAACAATATTTTGCAAACAGCTGGGGCTCCAACCAACGCGTTTCCCCATACAAGGCATCGACTGGGAATCGAGCCACCCCCCAAAGTGGGCTACATATTTTTTACAGGAAAGGGATTTCATCCCTGCAAAAATGGTTATGCTTGTCACCACTCCTGGAAATCATAGAAGAAAAGAATGGAGTTTGTAGCCATTACAACGGGGAAACCTACCCAATTAGGGACTTTATTTGTTGTCACACTGAGTGAGTTGTTTATGTTCTCCAATGTAGTTGTAATCTACAGTATGTTGGAAGAACAAAAAGAGCACTAAATGTAAGAATAAAGGAACACATCCAAAACATAGTAAATGGTTTCCCATAACACAATGTATCAGTACATTTTGCGGCAGTTCATAACAAAGACCCTACACAATTACAATTCTGGAGTATAGAAAAATATAACAAATCATGGAGAGGGAGTCTTAGGGTGAGAACAATCAGCCAGAAAGAGTCTAAATGGATACATACAATGAGGACTTTCACCCCTGAAGGTTTGAACATAGAGTTCGACCTTAATAGTTTTTTTAGTAACTTTTGAGATATTTTATTGATTATTCGATTTCATGTTATGCTTCGCACTTCAATTCCGGTGTGCGACATTTTAGCATTTTTTTCTAGATAAGATCTCTGTGCAATAGTAGCTCCATAATAGGATCGATCATATTTTTTAATTTCTATTTATTTTTTATTTTAATTTTACTTTTTATTTTTATTTGTATTTGTATATTTATTTTTATTTTTTTTTTAAATGTATTCTTTCTTTTTTTTTTACTTTTTCTTTCTTTTTTTTCTTTCTATTTTTATTTTTATTTTTATTTTTACTTTATCATGGTACTACAAGAATATGGCTGACATATGAAGAACTTGCTGCGATTATGTGATGGCCTTACTTGGATTGGCCTAACTATTGCAGTAACAATTGGAACATTTTGTTTCTTTATCTTTTTAGATATTTTTTCTCTGTTTTTGATTTGGTATATGTGCCTTATCACCAAATCTTTTAGAAACCGGTCGGGAAAGTATACTCTGAGACTGACCACAATATTTCTTGAGATTGACCACAAGAAAATGGTCGCTAGGCACATTGACTATACAGACATATCACTAAGAAAATAGCTATGATGCCTCATTTTAGAAAAGAAGCACAAGAAAATGGCTGCAGCATCGCTTCCTGTCTGGAGCATATAATTACAATCTCTTAACAGCCAATCTGGTTCCCCTGAGGAAGTCACGTATTGTGACATAACACGTGTTCAGAGGGTGGTGATAAATGGGGAGTACTCAGAATGGTCAGGGGTGGGTAGTGGGGTTCCCCAAGGTTCTGTGCTGGGACCAATCCTATTTAATTTGTTCATAAACGACCTGGAGGATGGGATAAACAGTTCAATCTCTGTATTTGCAGACGATACTAAGCTAAGCAGGGCAATAACTTTTCCGCAGGATGTGGAAATCTTGCAAAAAGACCTGAACAAATTAATGGGGTGGGCGACTACATGGCAAATGAGGTTCAATGTAGAAAAATGTAAAATAATGCATTTGGGTGGCAAAAATATGAATGCAATCTATACACTGGGGGGAGAACCTCTGGGGGAATCTAGGATGGAAAAGGACCTGGGGGTCCTAGTGGATGATAGGATCAGCAATGGCATGCAATGCCAAGCTGCTGCTAATAAAGCAAACAGAATATTGGCATGCATTAAAAGGGGGAACAACTGCAGAGATAAAACGATAATTCTCCCGCTCTGGTCCGCCCGCACCTGGAGTATGCTGTCCAGTTCTGGGCACCAGTCCTCAGGAGGGACGTACTGGAAATGGAGCGAGTACAAAGAAGGGCAACAAAGCTAATAAAGGGTCTGGAGGATCTTAGTTATGAGGAAAGGTTGCGAGCACTGAACTTATTCTCTCTGGAGAAGAGACGCTTGAGAGGGGATATGATTTCAATTTACAAATACTGTACTGGTGACCCCACAATAGGGATAAAACTTTTTCGCAGAAGAGAGTTTAATAAGTCTCGTGGCCACTCATTACAATTAGAAGAAAAGAGGTTTAACCTTAAACTACGTAGAGGGTTCTTTACTGTAAGAGCGGCAAGGATGTGGAATTCCCTTCCACAGGCGGTGGTCTCAGCGGGGAGCATTGTTAGCTTCAAGAAACTATTAGATAATCACCTGAATGACCGCAATATACAGGGATATGTAATGTAATACTGACACATAATCACACACATAGGTTGGACTTGATGGACTTGTGTCTTTTTTCAACCTCACCTACTATGTAACTATGTAACTATGTAACGTAGGGCGTGGCCGGAGACAGACACGAACCGGAAGTGAAGTGAGAAGGCGCTCAAACACCGTGTTTTTATTCCTATGCAATTTTAAAGCTTATTGGTGTAAGAATCCACTTATGTGCAACAAATACCCCTTTATTAAAATGTACTACACTATGGAGAGCATTTTTCTTTCTTTTTTTAAATCCTATTCAAACTGGAGCCTATAGAGATTTGGTAGCAGTTTAAAGTGTGGTGTTTTGGAGTCCGGATGCTGGTTTATCCTATGGGTTTCACAAAGGCGTGAATATACTAGTAAGAGGATCCTGGAGAGATATACTTGAAGGCTGGATATTCCTTTATAATTTGAGGCTGGATAGTCACTGGTTTAGGGTGAGAGTACTGAGAGCACATAACAGTTGTGTGAAGGAACAAAAGGAATAAAGATTAGAGACACCTCTAGCATGAAGAACTAAATGGATTCAATGTTTTTGGGACTTGATTTATTACACCATTTTTGCACATTTATATTTCCTTATTGTCTGTGATAATTTATTGCGCAAGATCACTTGCTTATTATTATTTTATTATCTGTGTATTGAGACCACAAATAGGTTTTGCAGCTAGGTTTTAGGTTTCTGCATTCTGTATATATTTATAAAAGTGTTCATTTGTTTCAAGGGGATTCCATCAAAATCTCTACCAGGCCTAAAGGACTTGGTATGAATTTTGTGGGACCCCAAATACTTTTTTTTTAACATTGCCCCTGTCTGTAGGCAGGTGCAGTTAGCTCTCCTTTGTCTAGATGGCTCTGTTCCTAGTATAATATGGTAAAGGGAAATGTGTAATTGGGTGTTAGGTCAACTCTTTAGTGATGTCATGGGTGTAGTCAGTGCCCATAAAAATGCCAGAGAGAGTTAGGGCATGGGTGCCAAACACCCAAGAGCTGCTAGGGCCCTGTGAAGAGCTGAAGTACCAAGCAAGCAGGTGTAGGATTCAGTAGGAAGAGCTGTAGTGATTTTGTCTTCCCTAACCTTCTTCTGAGGGTCCTGCAATGGGGTGAAAAAGGCACTAGGGATGAAGCATAAGAACAGGGGAGTCAACTGGGGGCTTGCAAAGCTATGAGGGGACATTGAGAGAGACTGGTATACTAATGAGGGCACCTTAACTCTTCTTGATGAAAAGAGCTGAATGCTGTGGATTTAGTATAAATGGGGGGGGGGAATGGTCCCAACTCTGTGGTGTTCCCAAGGAGAGAAAATGTAAAGGGAAGATGACTTATAAATTACTGTATGTGCTTGCATTCCCTGCAGAAATTACAACTACAGAATGTCTACTCCTGTGTATGACACTCATTGACAAACAGTTTTCTAGTATGTCAGATATGATGTTGTATGTCAATTGTGATGTTAGATGGCACATGTTTCAAAGCTACAGTAAAGTACAGAAAATGCATTTCATGTGTAGACATTCCTTTGCTCATGAATATTAAGGCCTATGGCCAGGAATATTGTGAGTGGGCCTATGGCCAGGAGTTTGACACAATATACCGGAGGGTCCCATCATCAGAAGGTGGGTAGCTTTCCTAGCCAAAAAGAAGCAGACAGGGGACTTTAACAGTTTAATACCAACACCAGCCCAATCCTAGCCCCTCTTACATGTCACCTGGGACTCCCCAGTTGACAGCTCAATGTGCCTAGCAGTAATGAGTCACTGATCATTAGGATGCCAGCAGGTGCTGTCACCTCCACTGAAGTTAGTTTTACCTGGTCAAGCACCCATTCGTTCAACTGTTCATAGAGGAATCTCCATGCTGGTCAAATGTTCTTAGCCTATATTGTTAGGTGATGCCTTTGCAAAATGTATTTCCCTTTAATAAATCAACCTCATAGCACTCTAGTCAAAGCATTTTCTTCTAGTTTTGAGAAAAGAGTGGAAGGATTAGAACCTTTGTGAGATTTCTCCATTTGAGAGATGCCCTCTCGCCTGGATATATGTATAGCAGGCACTTTTATTCTAGTTTTGTACAGTATAGGGATAGGGAAAGATTATTTTTTTAATGTTGGCATACTGTTGGGAAGATATCCACTTGCTCCCTATCCCAGAGATGCAACAGGAAGTGAACATTTCTACATAGTAAAGGTAATTCCCCAGACAGACAATTGTCAAAGAAACAGGCATCCCCACTGGAGGATTTACCCTCACATCTTGTCCTGGTGACAACTCTAAAATGTTTAATTTCCCAATCATTTATTTTTGGGGGACAATGGTTGCCAGGACAAACTTGACAGGGGTTTGATCTTTTCCCAACTTTATTCAAGTAAAAAACGTAACCACTGAGACAGCAAAAGGGTTTACATTTCCTCTCTCTTTGAGAACATGTCTTCTCATTTGCTGTGCTGGCATTTTATTGGCCTGGTTGATAAAAATGTTAAATAATAGAAAATGGTTAATAATGCTTGTACTCATTTGCTGAAGAGGTGCCAATCTTAGCTACAGCATGTTGTGACAATGTAAAGCAGACCAAATATGTGTGGCTGGTAGTGAGAGTTTCAAATTGCTGGGTAGGCTGCAGTGGGCTGAGAACGCTTATAATTATGATTTACTGTATGGACAGTCAGTTTAGATTTTATGTTTAAAAAGTCAGGAGTCAAGAAAAACATATTTTTTTAAAGGATAGAGTAGAGCCTTGTTAGTACCTTTGTTATGTTTTTATCACTGTCTTAGTTAACTTTTCAGAAATTTTCTATCACTTCCTGACTTGATAACCATCCAGGTAGTAGGGTAAAATTTACATTAGGGGTGCAGACATTAATTAAAATGGCATTAGATCCAAATCTTGACATTATATCTTGAGATGTAAAAGTATCACATCTCATTATGTGTGCTGTTTATTTCAATGTAAAAGTTGTATTGTTGTTGTGATTACTTGGTGATCCTGCCAGTTCCTCAACCACTTCAATACCAGGCATTTAGGCATCTTCCTGCCCAAGCCAATTTTCAGCTTTCAGCGCTGTCGCAGTTTGAATGACAATTGCGCGGTCATACAACACTGTACCCAAACACATTTTTTATCATTTTGTTCCCACAAATAGAGCTTTCTTTTAGTGGTATTTGATCACTTCTGCAGTTTTTATTTTTTGGGCAACAAATAAAAAAAGACCGAAAATTTTGAATAAAACAAGTTTTTCTTTGTCTCTGTTAAAAATTTTTGTAAATAAGTATGTTTTATTCTTCAATGACGGGCACTGATAAGGCGGCACTGATGGGCACTCATGAGGTGGCACCAATGAGGTGGCACTGATGAGGTGGCACTGACAGGCACTGATGATGGGCACTTATAGGTGGCACTGATGGACACTGATAGGTGGCACTGGTATGCGGCACTGACCGGCACTCATAGGCGGCACTGACGGGCACTCACAGGCGGCACTGATGGACATTTATAGGCGGCACTGATGGGCACTTATGGGTGGCACTGATGGATACTTATGGGTGGCACTAATAGGTACTTATGGGTTACATGGATGGGCACTGATGGGCACTGATAGGTGGGCACTGGTGGGCATGGATGGGCACTGATAGGTGGCACAAATGGACACTGATGGGTGGCACTGTTGACACTGATGGTGGCACTGATCACATTGATGGGTGGCATTGCTGGGCATCACTGATTTAAAATGGTGCCAGTCAGTTCCCATTTGTGGGCACTGATTGGCACAGATTGGGCACATTGGGCACATGTGGATGGCCATGGGGTATATACCTGGCCATCCACATGTTGCTCGGCTCCTTCGTGGTCCTGGCGGCTTCCCTGGTAGTGTAGTGCAAGCATCCAAGGGGGGGCTGTGCTGATAAACAATCAGCACAGACCCCCCTGTCAGGAGAGCCACTGATCGCCGGAGGCACTTTACCATGATCAGTGTAGCGGTGTGTCAGACTGACACAATGCTCCACTGATCGAGGCGATGCGCACCCCCGTGGGCACGCGGCGGCATGTTATCCTGCTGGACATCATATGACGCCAAGTCAGGATAACTGAACCACCGCCAAGCCATCAATCTGCTATAGGCCGGGCGGGAAGTGGTTAATAAGCGTGCCAACGCTATTGTGGGCGATCTGCACTCTTCTGCCTTGCCACTTAGTTTGTGCATGCTTCAACTTCTTTCTTTGCTTCATGTGTATGAGTTTTGTTTTACATAATGTTATTTACATTTTTTTTTAGGTTTTTAAACTATATATGCAGTGCCTTGAAAAAGTATTCACACCCCTTGAAATTTTCCAAATTTTGTCATGTTACAACCAAAAACGTAAATGTATTTTATTGGAATTTTATGTGATAGACTAACACAAAGTGGCACATAATTGTGTAGTGAAAGGAAAATTATAAATGGTTTTCAACATTTTTACAAATAAATATGTGAAAAGTGTGGCGTGCATTTGTATTCAGCCCCCTTTACTCTGATACCCCTAACTAAAATATAGTGAAACCAATTGCCTTCAGAAGTCACCTACTTAGTAAATAGAGTCCACCTGTGTGTATTTTAATCTCAGTATAAATACAGCGTTCTGTAAAACCCTCAGAGGTTTGTTAGAGAACCTTAGCGAACAAACCACATCATGAAGGCAAGGAACACACCAGACAGGTCAGGTATAAAGATTTGGAGAAGTTTAAAGCAGGGATAGGTTATAAAAAAACATCCCAAGCTATGAACATCTCACGGAGCACTGTTAAATTCATCATCCGAAAATGTAAGAGTATGGCACAACTACAAACCTATCAAGACATGGCCATCCACCTAAACTGACAGGCCGTGCAAGGAGAGCATTAATTAGAGAAGCAGCCAAGAGGCCCATGATAACTCTGGAGGGGCTAAAAAGATCCTCAGCTCGGGTGGGAGAATCTGTCCACAGGACAACTATTAGTTGTGCACTCCACAAATCTGGTCTTCATGGAAGGGTGGCAAGAAGAAAGCCATTGTTGAAAGAAAGTCATACGAAGTCCCATTTGCAGTTTGTGAGAAGCCATGTGGGGGGACACAGCAAACATGTGGAAAAAGGTGCTCTGGTCAGATGAGACCAAAATTGAACTTTTTGGCCAAAATGCTATGTGTGGCAGAAAACTAACACTGCGCATCATCTGAACACACCTTCCCCACTGTGAAACATGGTGGTGGCAGAACCATGTTGCGGGGATGCTTTTCTTCAGCAGAGACAGGGAAGCTAGTCAGAGTTGATGGGAAGATGTTTGGAGCCAAATACAGGGCAATCTTAAAAGAAAACCTGTTATAGTCTGCAAAAGACTTGTCCTGTTGGAAGATGAACCTCCACCACAGTCTCAACAACCCTAAACTTACAGCCAGAGCTACAATGGAATGGTTTAAATCAAAGCATATTCACGTGTTAGAATGTAAAAAATAAAAGGAATTGCGCTAATGCATGTGCAAGATAACATAAACAAATATATATAATGTTAAGTGCAAAAGTAGAAAAATTAAATGTGAATAGCAATTAATGAAAATCCACCATAATGTCCCAATGAAGTAAGAGCTCAATATAGTATATCAAGAACTCCGATCGCCCAAAAAGTGCAAAAACCAAAAGTCCAAGTGAAAATGCGATTAGTGACATCAGAGGAGGGTCCACCACCCAAGATAGAAGGGGTTGCTCCTTACCAGATGGCCATGACTCCCCACTACAGAGGGTCACAGCAAGCAGATAAGATTGTAACACAGAGATTGGAGACTTCTATCAGCATCCACCAGGGGTCGCCTCACCGCCAGTCACTCCAGCAAAGCCAATGGCAGGGATACACCATAGAATGAAAAGGAGCTCACATAGTGTAAAACCATCAAGAGTTTATTTAAAACCAAATAGCAAAATGAACACTTACAAAACGTCTGTAGATAAAAAAGCCTTAAGTCCGGTTCCTTGGCCACAGGAGCACGGACAAACCCGTCCTGCTGGAATACAACACTGTTTGGGGGTGACGTCAGCGCGTCGTCTGGCTCCGCCCTACGCGTTTCGTGACATCATCACGTCTTCCAGGGGCACTCATCGGCTGCTATTACCCTTTATATTTTATCTGAATGCTAAATGTTTTTAACCTTTTCGATACAATTAGGAGACTTTTGGTTTCATGTGAAGTTGCTTATCAATTTTAACTATTACATTTTATATGCACTTATTAGAGGACCAGGGATTTCATGTTGTGTCTAAAATGATGCAACAGAACTTCAGGATGTTTGCTTTTAAAAAGGTAAATAAAAATATAAATATATTTTTTTACTTTACTTACTGCAAATTCTCAGATACAAATAATCAATATTTTATATACAGATGTGTGTACGTAGATGTATACATTGGGGGCGAGTTACTAAAAATGGAGCACACAGAATCTGGTGCAGCTGTGCATAGTAATCAATCAGCTCTAACTTCAGGTTGTTCAATTGGGCTTTGACAATAAGCCCTCATTCACATTGAAGCAATTTGTCATGCGTTTTGACAGGTCAAAGCGCATGACAAGTTGCAGCCTATTGCCGGCAATGGCACCGTTCCAATCTTTGCAACGCCAACTTTGTGGCGCAGCACCGATTTGCAAAAGTAGTTCCTGCACTACTTTTTCCGATTTTGAATGCGACTTCAATAGACATCTGTGCATGAAGCCACATAGATGTCTTTCAAGTCGCACCTGAAGTCGCATGGACATGTGGCTTTGAATACGTTTGGCTTCAGATGAAGTCGCTCAATTTCAAAGTTGTGTTTAATGTGAATGAGGGCTAAGGCTAGGTTCACACTGCAGTGATGTGGGAACCCTGCAAATCCACTGCGGATCGCATGTCTTCCGGCGGCAGTTAACACTGTCCTATGCGAACTGCTGGGAGTGTCATTTGAAAATGAATGACATCCCCAAATTAGTTCGGTATCGCAGTGCAAATTGCAAATTCGGACAGGAATCGGATCGTATGGCTGTGAACACCCATGCGATCTGATTCTGCTGTGGACTGAAAAAAGGGTCCTGTGCGCGTTTGGTCCGAATGCAATACAAGTTCAGCCATACTATCTGTATGGCTGAAATTGTATCGCACAGAGATCGCATGTAAATTTGCACTGCAGTGCGAATCACATCCGATGTCGGACATCGCACCAGTGGCAACTGGCCCTAAAACCTAGAAGCTGATTGATTACGATGCACAGCTGCACCAGATTCTGTGTGCTCGTTTTAGTAAACCCCCCTCCTTGTATGCGTATTACAAACAGAAAAAGGAGACTCGCTTGTTTTTAGAATAAGAGTTTATTATATAGGATAGAAGCAAAAATATACTACACACATTTTGAAATGTGTATTTCATATTTTTATTGCACAGATAAAGATGTGAATGTTTTATAACACAAAGCAAAGATGAAAGAAGTATGCATACATACTCAAAGCGAGAATTTGTTACACAGTAAAAGAAGACAGAAAAAGCTCACATAAAGGAACACTGAAGGAATTGTACTGATATGTTGTTTATTAAAGAGGTTGTACAGGCAAAATAATGCATTCTTTGTAGTACTACACATTAGACAAGAGATGCATAGTATCTGTTTTCTTCATCTTGCACACAGTATCCTATTTCTGTTAGCCACGCTAGCCCAATGCTAAATATTCTCAATATAAGATATATTCAGGTAGTCAGATAGAGGCACTGCTTATAATCTTATATTCCTATTAAAAGGCATTGGCAGATGTTATTACAAATCAAAACGATAGTTCAGTTTATCACAACCATTTAACTATTGTTTTATTTTTCAAACCATTCAATCAAATAACATTTCTGAAGATGCATGTAAAAGTTCAAATAGTTTATTAACAGTTAAACAGTTATATTTCAGATTAAATAAACAATACAGCATATTTGATACAAATTATGAATATTGTTTTAACAGTCAAACTGAAGTTCATGTTTTGTAGAAATCTTGAAACAGTTTTATGTTACAACAGTTAATTAAGGTAGACAATAAACTCACAAATTAAAAAAAAATTGAAGATTTTTTCAATGTTCAACACAACTTGGTATTATTTTTGCTGATTTATTGTGAAATATGGATGCATGTAATTAAAACACTATGAGGGGGGATTTACTAAGGCTCCCTTCACACTTGTGCGACTTAAAAGTTGCGCGATTTTGCTGCGACTTTGAGGCCGTAGAACTGTGGACCCGACTTTGCCCTGCAAATTGAAGTCTGACCTCAATGAACAGGGATCCGACTTTGATCCCTGACAATACCAGGCACTGTCTGGTATGAATCTTTAGGGGGAACAACACGCACAATGTAAAAAAAATGGCATGGGTTCCCCCTCCAAGAGCATACCAGGCCCTTATGATGTCACCGCCAATCATGCCCCGGTGGTGACATCATGAGGGGTGGGGCCTCTGAATGACATCACACGGTGACCCCGCCCCATGCCAATATAAGTAGTGGCACACCACACACCCAGCATTAGAGCTGGAGAGAGCATCGAGTCAACATCAGAAGAACAACAAAGAGAGAAGACAGCGGAGAAGACCCAGCAAAAGAGGAGAAGATATTGGAGAAGACCCAGCAGAGGCAGAAGACAGAGGGAGAAGACCCAGACAAGACGTTGGAAGAGACCTCGGAGCTGCCTAATAAATTACTTTAAAAACATGTGTACTGTGTTTTATTTTTGACACTTTTTTAGGTGAATGGGTAGGGGTACAATGTATGCAATACTCATTCACATAGGGTGGGGGGGTGGGATCTGGGAACCCCTTCACACTGTGAAGGGGGCTTCCGGATTCAGATAAGCTCCCCACCCACAGAACCTGACAACCAATTACCAGGGTTGTCGAGAGGAGGCCCTTGTCCTCATCAACATGGGGACAAGGTGTTTTGGGGTGGGGGGTGCAGGGCCTCCCTGCCTCAAAGCACTCGCCCCCCATGTTGAGGGCATGTGGGGGGAGGCTCACTCATCCCCACCCCCTTTCTGACCTGCCGGGCTGTGTGCTCGGATAAGGGTCTGGTATGGATTTTGGGGGGACCCCATGCTGTATTTTTGGCATGGGGGTTCCCCTTAAAATCCAAACCAGACTGAGGGGCCTGGTATGTTCTTGGAGGGGGAACCCATTCCATTTTTTTTTTTTATTTGGCGTGGAGTTCCCCTTCAACACTATCAAAGCACAAGTCACATTCCAAAGTTGGATCAGTTAAGACAGCGATCCGACTTTGATCCGACTTCAGTGATATTCAATAGGCTGAGGTAGGATCAAAGTTGGATCAAAGTGCAGGGACTACTTTGAGGTCAGCACGACTTGAAGTTGTACTAATATGAATGGTAGTCATTGGAAATCATGGGGAACGAATTGTCATGAGAATTTGCAGTTCCAAATCGTACAAGTGTGAAAGGGGACTTAGACTGCAGCAGGTAGAATCTGGAATAGTTGGGTATTGCAACCAATCAGCTTCTAGCTTAACTGAACAAACTGAGGCTAGAAGCTGACTCGTTGCCACTCACAGTTGCTCCAGATTTTGTCTGCTCCAGTTTTAGTAAATTTCTCTCTGTGTATAAGAAATGAAGATTAAAGCCCAACTCTGGGCAGAATTTTTTTTTTCCATGCGTTGGGGCTGTGTCCACACTGCAAGAGTCAACTGCTCATGTTGTCTAGGGGTGCTTATACTCTCTCGATCCTTCAATCCTCCGGAAAACAGTACTTCCCCACAGATCACGGAGGTGGACTGCTCCTGGTCTATGGAACCCTGCTCTGTGCGTAATAACAGGAACAATCAAGAACAGTCCACCACACAAGACTGCTAGACCACCGGGGGAGGGGTTGGGACATGAGCCACAGGACTGGTCTTGTGCTGGGAGGATCAAAAGATCAAGTAAGTACATCTCTGCTCTCCTCTCCCTAGAAAAAAAATGTGGCTATGTGTTAGATGGTGTCTATTTTGGCTGTAAAGGATAGGGGGTTTAGTTCCACTTTAAGAGATAGATTTATGATCTCTACTATCATTAGGAATATAACTTATTTGGAAAGGTAATTTCCACATGGTGTCCCTATTATTTTCAATCTCCTTCAACAAGATATCCATGCTGACATGAAAGAACTACTTTGGTCTAGGATATTCAATATTTGCTGTATCGGATGGATCAATTTAGAGCACATATTTTTTTCAAAATCAAAAGGACCCAATTTAAAGGCTCTAGGAAAAGTAAAAGTCTACCCTTGCAGTGGGGTCACACTGCAAGGGCTGACTGATCCTTTCTGTCTGGAACACAGGAAAAGCACTTTTGCTTACTTGTTTATCTACTCCCCTGGCAGACGGCGCTCCCCTATGCTCGAGCGGTGGACTGCCCCTTTAGCATCCTCACATCCAATGCAGGCCTATTGACTCCTCATAAATTTTAATGGAATCAGAGGAATCCAACTCCTGGAGTGTAGGGGAAAAGAGGCTACAGGAACTGGTCTAGCAGCACAGTGAGTGACAGTGAAGAAGTAAGTAAGAAGTACGGTAAGTAAAATTGATTTACTGTATATTTTCCCCCTAGAAATAAACAGGCAGTTAAACTTTTAAGTGCAGGAACAGCCCCACTGCAGGGGAGGACTTTTAGTTTTCCTGGTGCTCAGCTTTAACTAAATGTCCCTTTTCATTTGATGAGATAAATTTTAAAGTGATACTAAAGTCTCTTTTTTTTTATTGTTTCAAAAGAACAAACGTTATACTTACCTGCTCTGTCCAGTGGTTTTGCACAGAGCAGCCCAGACCCTCCTCTTCTTGGGTCCCTCTTTGACACTCCTGGCCCCTCACTCCTGTTGAGTGCCCCCACAGCAAGCAGCTTGCTATCGGGGCACTCGAGCTGTGCCGCTGCTCTGTGTGTCCATTTAGACATGGAGCCACGGCCTCTCCTCATTGGCTCACTGACTTTGATTGACAGCAGCGGGAGCCAATGGCACTTTGCTGCTTTCTCAGCCAATGAGAAGGGAGAGTCCCGGACAGTCAAGTCTTTCAAGCAACATTGCTTGAAATGTTTCTAGTCAAGTTCTGCTTCTGCTTCAGCCTTCATGGTCAAGGTAACATAAAACTATATGTATAACAAGTACTCATTCACAGTGCAGTTTTGTGCAGGTAGCGAGAAAATAAAATGAACTGCCCAATCTTTAACAAAGTTCAACATTTCAGTGTAAACACATTTGCTTCTGAAGAAACTAATTTTATAATTCAGTTGCCTGGGACAAGCTGCCCTGGGGTGTTAAATGACATGCACACCCTATCCACATGTTAGTAAGTTAGTGAAACGCCATGCTGCAGATCACAATGTCTGGAGACGTTACTAGTTGCAGGCTGCTGACACAAGGACATCATTGTAAGAACTTTGTTAAGGTATTCACAAGACATCAAATGAAAAATGACAATAACGACATAAGACTGATATGCATTGAACCAAAACCACATTTAAAGGGTACTAAATGCAAGAACAAAATTTTAAATATAGAAGCTTATCAGTAATTAAATGTAGTGGCTGCATTAGTTTTCTTGTTTGTCAGGCATTTTATTAATTTCACCTGGTTATCTTGTCAGAAAGATATTTCTTGTCTTAGGGTGACAAGGAGGAGCAGCGTTGCAACCTTAGAATGGTGTATTAGGACTTCAGAACATCCTCCTCTCGCCCCATCTCTGTAACTTAGTGGGATATTATATATAGTCTACAATTAAAAAATTAGGAAGGAAGATAAACATTTTTTGAGAATGAAATACTGTACTCAAGAAGTTAAGAAGTTGCGAGGACACTGGATTTCTGGCAGGATCAACAGTTATGTTTCTGTATTTACAGAAAATGAACTTAGCCTTAAAGCATAACTAATGCTGCAACCACATTGGATGACTTGTAAGCTGCAATATATTAAAACTTTATTCTTGGTTTAGATAAACTTTAATTGTGAGCAAATTTCAAGAGAATGTAGCTCAAGGCTAGATTACAGAAACAAAGACCAACATGCAATATATTGGTTTTAATTATAAAGAAGGTCGGGCTTGCCCCAAGATGTTAGTAAAACCCTGACAATCCATAGGTAAGCAATACGTGTCAGTACAATTGCTGTAAAACCATAGCTCATATCATCTGGTGGGAAAGCTCACATAGCATTTTGTAAACCACAGTTTCTGAGACATCAGCCATATTTTATAGCAGCTGTAATATCACAATTGCCTGACCTAGGATTACAGTTTCCAGTCATATCCAAAATAGTATATTAGTTAAAGAAAAAGAAGACAACGCTCCTTACTAAATTATAACATAATATAAGCCATAATCATTTTTATATATAAAAAGTTGGTGAAAGTATTTTTAAGAAGTTTTCTATTTTTTTATTGTTTTACATACTTAAAAAAAATATTATTGTATTTGCAATGCCCTTTTTATTAGTGTTGCCACATTTGCATGTCATGTTCAAGACAACTATACCTGTACTTTTATGAATTGCTTTGCTTCACTTTGTCACAATAATGCAAAAATTCCTTTAGAGACCATTAATGTTTATGCATTTTAATGAGCGAGCATTGGCACGTGTCAATGCATGTGCAGGTTTTACCATTGTTTTTAATGGTGCTTGTTTACAAATGAAATGCATTGACATGCATTGGCCAAAATAAAAGCCATGTCTGCTATTTTATCCATCAATGAGTGGTATAACAAATTTTAATATGAATGGCAAGGCATGTCAAGATATTAAAAAAATCACATAACCACTTTTGATCAGGATGTTACACTTCCTTCCTGTCCAGGCCATCTATTGCATTTTTAGTGTTGTGATAGTTTGACTTACAATTACTCTGTCATACAACCCTGTTCCCAAATTTAATTTAAATATTTTGTTAGCAATTTCTTTAGGTGGTATTTAATAACCAATGTTTTTTTTACTCTTTACTAAATATAGGAAAAATATATCAAATAAAAGTTTCAGGATAACATGAATATTTCCAAAATGACCCCATTTTTAGGGGGAATAATAGGCACCTCGAGATGATCAAATTTTTTGCCACAATGTTTGGAAATGAAGATACAAGCTGGTACTGAGGTGGTTAAAAAATTAATCAATGTGTACTTTAGCTTTTAAAAGTCACCCATTGTAGCTAAGTGCAAGTCGTCCATTATTAGAGGAAGGAAGTTGAAAGGATAAAAATTTGAAAAGTTGAAGTATGTTGAAATTGTATTGTGTGCAATAGCTAGAAGTCACAGATAAATCCACAAATAAATATGGGTAAAACGTGTAACTTCGTACAAAAGGTGGAGTTAGCCTTTAACCTCAAATGTTATCTGCAATATGTTTTTTTTGTTTTGTTTTTTAACAGCAATATTTAGGAACATTGGTAATATCTCTGACAAAACTCTCACAAGTAGCAACTGTCTTCTTTTTCCTTGGTTTGATTTAGTATTAATTTGATGAAGGGTTAAAGGTCAAGAAACTTTAAATGCAAGCAAATTTTGATTATTATAAACATATTGACATATGTAAAATCTTCAAAAGTTTACTAATCTTGGGGTTATTGGACACCAACCTAGGTATGGAATAAAAATTTTAAAGCAGACTCTAAGGCCTCATGTGCACTGCAGCTGTCAAAGCCCATTTTACAGACATTTGACTTTTTTTTGTTGCCCCTAAATGCCCCTCTATGTTAGCCTATATGTTCATGCACACACATTATTTTAGAGGAGTTTAAAGACAGGGGCGTTTATGGGCAGAAATCGGAATGCACCAAAATTGCATTCGGGAGAGGAACGTTTGGGCAGAAAAATTCCAGATGTGCCTAAACTTTTATAAACGCTCCTAATCGCTGGCCCTGTTTAATTATTATAGAATTAATATTCTGGCCAATTAAAAGAATAAATGACCAAACGCTTGATACCCCCAAATTATGCAGCTTTTGCTGTGTTTTTAACGCTGTTTTTCCTCCTGTCAGACAAAAAACTTTCCAAAGAGTTCAGTGTATATGAAGACTAAGAAGTGCTTGCATATACCTTTAGCAGCCTTCAAAATCCTACTGTTGTGGCTGTTCTAAAAGGCAAACATTCAGCACCTCCTGTAAAAAAGAAAGCTTGCTTTCCTTTTCTACCTCCTGATGTTGTCCAATTGGGTAGCTCTTTATAGTGATCAGCCAATAGGGAATATGTTGGGGGTAGGAGTTAGTGGCAAGCTCTGACACTACCCAGAAGTATCTGAGTTTTTCTTTTTTTTTTTTTTTTTTTTATATATATAAAAAGAGTCTCCTTAATGGCCCAATAATGATTTGGAAGAGCTGCCAACTTGGTTCAAGATGCATTGTTCAACTGCTTGCACCCAGCATATTTTGCTATGTAATAATAAAATACATTCTGCTTAATACCATGACTAATGAGAGATTAGTCTGTCAGTTTGTGCTTGGCAACTATAACAGCTCAGTCTTGAACTGGCAATAATACTGTTCATTAATGTCCCAGGGAGACTTCTGTCTGAATTGTGAATTCTTATTGAATTTAGGGATTATGTATTTTATGCCTGGAATGCATGCAATGCCTCCTGATATAAGAATGTTTTTGAAAACTGCCTAAGGAATCCTGGAATTTCTTACACGATGCAATAAAAAAAAAAAGGTCTGTCTTTAATCAACCTCCTGAACCCTCCAATTGACCAGTGAGGAAGCCCCTCATATTGATAGGCCAGTTGGTAGAAGTTGATAGATTTTAGTAGGATACAAAAAAAGAGTTGCTAGGATAGGGGCATTCATACTCATGACAGTTCATATATTTATACTGCTTATCAATTTAAAAGCCTGAGATGTGCACCTCTGGATTAAACCATCATTCAACTATTCTGAATGTTTTTTGGAGATACTGCCATAGACTTCTACGGGTCAAAAACATGAGAAACATTTACATTAATAAATTACAATCATCTCACCACTCGTGTATTTAGTGGGTTTAAGTTTAGTAATACAATTGTTTGGATTTCTGATCTGTAAAGAGTCTAATGCTGCATACACACGGTCGGACTTTTCGGCTACAAAAGTCCGACAGCCCGTCTGACAAACTTTTGACGGACATTTGGCGGACTTGCGGCGGACTTTCTAACAAACGGACTTGCCAACATACGATCACACCAAAGTCCGACGGATTCGTACGTGATGACGTACACCGGACTAAAATAAGGAAGTTGATAGCCAGTAGCCAATAGCTGCCCTAGCGTGGGTTTTTGTCCGTCGGACTAGCATACAGATGAGCGGATTTCTGGGTCCGGCGTAGTTACGACGTAAAGATTTGAAGCATGTTCCAAATCTAAAGTCCTTCAGATTTGCGACTGGAAAAGTCCGCTGAAAGTCCGAGGAAGCCCGCACACGATCGGATTGTCCGCCGGATTTGGTCCGTCGGTGTCCGTCGGACTTTTGTAGCCGAAAAGTCCGACCGTGTGTACGCCCAATAAGGGTTTTTACACAAAGACAGGTTTTTTTATGTATCCATTTTGTTATCCATCTATTTTGTGCTGGCATTACTAGTTGGTAGCAGAGAATCATAGGTGCAAAAATGCACATATAGACAGCCTAAGTGTGCTTGCATTTTTTACTTAATGGACCTTTAACACCCACAAAGTGAAGCTCTTCCAGAGCTCACAGAACAGAGAAGAAGATCTAGTCATTGGAGCAACCATGATAATTTATTTGTCAGATTTAAGTTGCTGTAAATAACAGGTAAAGGACCCCCTGTTATGAACTGTTATGTTTTACTACGTAAAGCGGTTCCAAACCTATGTTAGGTGGAAATCCCCATATTTACTCATCTGTCTTATCTGTTTATCAACCAAACTCAAATCTAAACTAGACACTGTTTAAAGATATACCCTATGCTACTAAAATTATTGATAAACCAAATCTGGTGTGACTTAAAGTATCATTCTTTTCAAATGTTGTACTGGTTGCACCCATGACAGATCTTTCTAGATAACACATTGTTAGTAAATCAATACAACTTTTGTTAGAATTTTAGTAAGGTAATACAAATATGTTAGAGTTTAGTAACATTAGTTTCTTTATTGGTCAGTAATATTAAGCAAGTACATTCACGTTTTTAGAGAAGAACATAGTTTAAAGGAGTTGGACATGCAAGCAGACACAATTCTGTCATAGAACATCAGGGCTGTGAAACTCCTTCCATTGCCAAATTGGTCCCTGCAGCAAACGGAAGTGTTTAGGCTATGTGCAGTGTTCCAGCTGTTATTATGGCAGTGTTTCTCAGCATTCTCTGCCAGCTAGTGGCTAGAGGAGAATGATAAGTGTTGCAGCTGAATCACAACAGTTTGCCTAAATCCATAGCAGTATGCATTCAGAACAATTATTTATCAAACTTACCTTACAAATTTAAAAAAATCATACCTTAAGTTAGTGATTTCCATGACAGAAATGAATCTCCATAACACATTTTAATTTAAATGTAACCAATTGTTAGCAGTGTGTTAGTATTTTAAGCACACAGCAGGTTTAAATATACATGTTAGTTACCAAATAGTAATTGATTCATCCAATCTATTAGTAAAGCACATTTTTTTGTTTGATCATAATTAGTTGTGTTAGCTCATCATTGTACAAATGATTTCATGCATTTTCATAAACTAAAGAGTAATATGTTTAATATCAATGGCAACCAATCAGAAAAATTAGGCTAAGGCTCCAAAAGGTGGTTTCTGATTGACCGCCTAGAATTATTGCACACCATCACTCTTCAAACTGTAACTTAAATAAACTGGGCATGTGAAATTAAAGTTGAAGATTATTCTGCTCATATTTTTCCTTCCTTGGTCCCCCCCCTCCCATCAACACGCCAATAAGACTTTCTAATAAGACCTTTCAGTTCTCATTACAGACCCAAGCATGTCATCCTTGGGTACCTGTGCTTCTCTATGCAATGTAGGATGGTAGGAAAGGTTGGCACGGTGCTGCACCTGAAAATGTCACAGCACCCTGCCTCAGCACTATTCCCAAGTGCCCTTAGTCCTGGTGAAAGTCGTGAACTGGCTCTTGGGAGGAGTTTTACAAATAATAAACTGCCTTTATTGAAAGATAGCAGTCTGGAGGGGTGGACATTCCTAGGCAGGTTTCATTTGGATGGAGACTGCCCTAGGTCAAAATGGGATGCTAAGCCTCCATGATTGAAAAAAATAAAATCCAATAAATGAAAGGGGTGGACAGGGACTGTATGGCTGGGGAGGAAAGAAAGGGCTAGATGATGCTAGACATTCTCTAGACAGGAAATAGGGCTGCTTTTATCAAATTGCTGAAGCTTCTAATGCACACCATGAAATGCTCACGTAAGCAATTTCAGTGCAGATGAGAAACCTGTACAAATGTGCAAGACTAAAGGTCAGACTGGACTTTAGCTTAAATATAACAAAAGAATAGAAAAACCCAAGGAAAGGGTTAAACGCTGCGCTAGAACAATAAAAAGTGATATATAAAATGTAAGAGCTGCCAGCACTAAAAGTCCAATACTAAACTCCAAACCATCAAATAAATAAAAATGAGTGCAGCGCTAAAACTGATTGAGTGAAAAACATTAACTACAAAAGCGTGATTAAATAATTGACCCACCACATATAGTATTAATAAACCAACTGATCTCTATAGAGAATGGAGGCAAATGTCTCTACATGTGTGAGAACAAATCATATAACTTAAAAAAGTGATCCCCCAAAAAAAGTAAATTTTTCAAAAAAAACAGAAAAAATCAGAAGAAAGTCCATAAGTGAAGTAAGTGGATGATCAAAATTAAATTCCAACGAAAATTGTGACACAGGTGATTCCAGTATCCAAAGTGACTTGCACCCAAGTGAGGTATGAGGCTCCTTACCAGCTCAAGATGACCACCATAACAGTGGTCCCACCAGGCGTTTGGGAAATTAACAGGTCACCCACAAACCTATGCCGATCATTCCAGTGTGTAGAACTCAAAAGACAAAAATAAAGAAAAGGCTCCCATAGTGTAAAATTGTAAAGCTGTAACACTTTAATATGCCAAAAGATTGCACTTACAAGAAACTTGCATTAAGAAAGCAGCGTGTAATCGAACACTACGATCGCGGCGTCTCCACGAGTTTCCGCCTGCCTGCTGTGTATGTCCCATCAATCACGGAAAAAGAGAACGTAATGACGTCAGCGTCACTGGCTCCTCCCTTTTGGGAGGAGCCAGTGACGCTGACGTCATTACGTTCTCTTTTTCCGTGATTGATGGGACATACACAGCAGGCAGGCGGAAACTCGTGGAGACGCCGCGATCGTAGTGTTCGATTACACGCTGCTTTCTTAATGCAAGTTTCTTGTAAGTGCAATCTTTTGGCATATTAAAGTGTTACAGCTTTACAATTTTACACTATGGGAGCCTTTTCTTTATTTTTGTCTTTTGAGTTCTACACACTGGAATGATCGGCATAGGTTTGTGGGTGACCTGTTAATTTCCCAAACGCCTGGTGGGACCACTGTTATGGTGGTCATCTTGAGCTGGTAAGGAGCCTCATACCTCACTTGGGTGCAAGTCACTTTGGATACTGGAATCACCTGTGTCACAATTTTCGTTGGAATTTAATTTTGATCATCCACTTACTTCACTTATGGACTTTCTTCTGATTTTTTCTGTTTTTTTTGAAAAATTTACTTTTTTTGGGGGATCACTTTTTTAAGTTATATGATTTGTTCTCACACATGTAGAGACATTTGCCTCCATTCTCTATAGAGATCAGTTGGTTTATTAATACTATATGTGGTGGGTCAATTATTTAATCACGCTTTTGTAGTTAATGTTTTTCACTCAATCAGTTTTAGCGCTGCACTCATTTTTATTTATTTAAATATAACAAAGAAAAAGTTTTGTATAAAAACAAAAATCTATCTAGCTGTTTTCTAATATAATCATGTAAAAACATTGTTCAAATGTTTTAGTTCTTAAAATGCTATGCAGATTTGGTGTATCTATTTACTTAAACTAATGGAAAGCTACCTATACTATATTTCAAGCGAACACTCTATTTAGTTACTAAATTTAAAGGAATCTTATCTAAAACATATGTCTGCAGTGTGTCATATGCTAGGACCACGCATGAATTAACTAGATCTGAAAGCTCACACACTCCAAGGAATGGTTGTGCATAGACAGTGAGCAGATGTTACTGAGATCTCAGGGTTTGTAGGCATATGTAATTATGTGTTTAACGGGATATTACTTTCACACAACATGTGGTCCCTCTAAACCAAATTTACTGTAAGCATGGATAGTTTGGATGTTAAAAATCACCTTAGGCACAAAAAAGGTAATTTGTAAGCCATAAAGATAAATATCAATTGCATTGCCAACTGTGTATATCATCCCAAAAATGTTCACAATCCACAAAATCTAAAACATGAATTACATTTTTTTTACTATGCTAAAAAAATAACAGTAATATTATTATATATACTCTCTCTTTTTTTCTTTAGTGATGGCCTGTGTTTTTTCTAATCTTGCCCCTGTGTATACAAATATATAGTATTTATATCAGTACGACACTAAAAAATGCTGTGTAAGGCAAAGATTGGTACTATCTGCCCCTGCTGACAGCATTGTTTTAGAAGATTAAACTGGTATTAATGACAATCACATAAAGTCTATAGCACTGCATGTATAGTTTCTCCTATACATCTCGTTTCACCTTGTTCTGTATACTATTTAGTCATCAGATTGTGTATCTAGTAGTTTAGAGGTTTATAAATAATATATATATTAACTATATGAAAACCCCTAATAAAGTACCCTTAAAAAAATGTGTTTATGATAAAGCAAATTTAATTGATACACTGGTGTTGATACACAGCAGTTTTTTCCTGCAACAATATATATATGACTATGTGGGCATATTAAAGTATGGCTGCTTTTTAACGACCAGAGCTTAGATTTGATATTTTATTGTCTCAAAGACAATGGTTCCATTAAAGACAATTGAATCAATAGCAAATAAGCCATAGTTTTTATTGCTATAATACCACCTATTAATGATAACCCTACATCACATTTGCATTTAAACCATTGATTAGAAAGGAAAGCCAATATGCTATGATAGAAAACAGTGATATAATTTTTGATGGTAATTTTGCAATGACTAAGGCCAACTCAATGTGTAGATTAGACAATTAATTATGGTAACACAGGACATAAGACATGCTTTATGTATAGAAGTGTTTCTAAATAGCAACGACATTGATATGTATACTTCTTCACAGTGAAAGTAAGATACCTTCATTAAATAATTATCATCATCACAATGAGTGCAATTTTATTACTGCATGCAAGCAAAGGAGTGTTTAATATTCTGTTAATGATGCCAGAGAAGAAAGAGACAGTTAATTAAATTATATTCAAGTTACAGCACTTAATAAACAGAAAATTCTTCATAAAAGGTATTTTTCAACAATCCCAATTATATGTCAATGTTTATCTGTAGTGGAATAGTTCAAAGTAAAAATTGAATCACATGTTAACAAAACTTTACCAGTCTTACTGGGATGGATACATAAAGATTAACAGAAGGACTGGCATACATCTGTCCTAATAGAAATGCTGCTCCAGCCTGCATTTGGTGATGGGCACATGTGTGAAGGCCTAGGAATTTGGACTCCCCCCCCTCCCCATTACACATTTGGATTTTTTTTTTGGAAGGGGTAGTAGATTGCTTCCACTTCCTTATTCCTCCCCTAGGCATGAATGATGTAGCCTTCATCCATCCACCACCACCTCCACCAACAGTCTCATGGGATATATGTCACACATCCCTGGAGGCTTCAAGACAGCCTCAACCTGTTGCCAGATCTACCGGGGAGGGGGACAGCTTTAAGTAATCAGAAAGTCAGTCAGTTCCTGCATCCAAGATGGTGGCATGGGAACAATAGCAGCTGTGAAGACTTGAAGGAAGACAACTTTGGGCTTCTTTGGCTGGTGAGTATGTTCTTTATAAATGCTTGTACTTGCTGACTTTTAAGGGAATTATATACTAGTGTGAAAGCTGACCTTCCCTTTCAGCAAATATCACATGAACAAATGCCCAGTTCTTCACCAAGCCTAGCACTAAATTTAGTCTGGAACAGCATTTTCTTTAGGAAAAATAAACCCCTTAACAAATTTTTTAAAAAAGAGAAGTATGGCCAAACCTATTTTTGGCCTTGCTTTTCTTGTGGGTCACAGCAGTATTCTTATTTTTGTTGTCCTGTGACCCAAAGTCAACTAACAGCAGGCTATATTCCGCTATCAGATGACATGGCAGAGCCACTTCAGGCTTTGGAAAGTTCCTGACAATTTTGTTGGGATCCACCAAGTTTTCTAATTCACAGCTGCCTCCGCCACTGAGCACTGAAGGGGCAGAGCAGAGAGTGGTGACCGACAGTCACTGCTCTCTGCTCCAAGCAGACTGAGAACTGCCATCGTGTGATTGCTCAGTTCTCATCCTTAGATCCAACATGGCACAGCTGCAGCATCCAGTGCTCCATGCAGTGCTCCAGCGTAGGGGTAAGCATATATGTTTATTTTATTTTTATGTTTTTGCAATCCCTAAAATTCTCCTTTATCTTTTAATTTTCAGCCTACTTTAGAAAACTTGTTACAGAATTTGTATTTGTTTTGGGCAAGCTATTATTTCTATTAATTTTAGATTTCTCAGATACAGATGGATATTGGTCTGATAGCTCCAAAAACATGTTTGTTTGTTTTTTTTGTTTGTTTTTTTTTTTTTGCAGCATCGCTGTATATTTAATATTTTAGAAGAAAACAAGGAATAATTGTATGGCCAGAATAAGTCAGGTTGCTATACTGTATCATTTCCATTCTAATCAGCATTATGGTATGCATAAAAATAACTTCACAAATCTATGTTTAATAGATGTTTCAGTAATATGCTGAAAAATGTCATTTGTAAGCATTACCAGTAAAGCTTTAAATAGCAACAGTGTGTTAAATTAAGCTGCCCTTTAATAATGCCTTATTTTCTGTATTAAAAGCTAATTGGACGCATTAAGCCTTCTTTGTATTTAACAATCATGATATTATTAAAACAACCAAAATAAAAATTACATTAAAAAAAAAAATTAAAAAACAAAGTTAAAAAATAATTTGAATTAATAGTTGTACAGCATCCTGTTTCACTTCACACAAGAAAGATGTGGTGGCGTCTACTGACTGAGCACGCTAACATATGGGCTTTCATCATTTATCAAGGAAAAATACACCAAATCATTGACTTAAGATTTCAGTATGTCAGTAATCTCAACAAGCACTGCTGCATGAAAAACATACTTTTTACCCACTAAGCAGAGTTGCTTTGAAAGCAGAATGGACCAGAATAGAATCCTATGTTTTTTGGAGAGTGATGCATTTACATTCAATTATAAAAACATATTAGCAAATTCTTATGAAAAAGACAATGTAGATCTTAAAAAAAATGTGTTAAATTTGTATTTGACATTAGCCTGCCCAAATAATAAAAAAAAACATTCTTATCTATACAACAAATTATGTCTGATTTTCCTAAGATATGGCCCTAAACAAAAACGGAGTTAAGTCCTTTGTGGGCCATGGCTCATCACTTTTAGGGGGCAGAAAATATGTTTTTCACTGTCTCTAATTATTTTCCACAGTCAAACTTAAAGGGAATTTTTTTCTGCTTGATATTCAGGTGTTGTTACTTCCAAATGAAAGCTAGAGTCTCCCAGCTGGAGATTCTAAATGCTCCCCCCCATAACGTATTAAAATATTTATGTGCACTCTTCTGTATGCTTCATTGTGGTTGAGAAGATTACTGTATACTTAAAAATCCATTAACGTGCTTTCCATTAATCTTTGCAGATGCATTGTGGCTTAGTGACAATGCCATTCATCCAGGTACGGAGCAATATAACAGGATTATGGCTGCTATCTAACTAAGTCCTGTGCATGCATGTTGAAGGAATTACAATTATCATTTAAAAGGCAAGTTAAATACAGCACATGTTTACTAGAGATACATTGAATAAACATGCAAGAAATGTACTAGTTTTACTCAGCCAGGGTAATTAAATATTATAAGAAAACAAATAGGCATGTATCAATGTTTCTATTACATTACAAAGAAAGAGCAAGATAAATAATATAGTATGATAACTTTTTGGATTATTCTTCACTTTGTAATAAAGACATTTTTATGCAGTGCTGCAGTTTTAAAGATGCTCAGTGTGAAACTGTTAGTTAAATAATGAAGTGCAAGGAGTAAAATCTAGAAAAGTCAATCAATTAATCAATTACTCAATCAATATAAATTCACTTTTCGTTGCTAGAGCCATAATAACATCTGCTATGCACTTGATTTCTGGTGGTATTTGTTTTAATTACAGCATCATTGCACTTATTGTATATTATCATATACACACCTAGGAGATTTTAGAATAAAGCATTGCAAATTACAAAGATTGTGCAAAAAGCAACAACTCAAAGCAACCAATCATAATTCATTTTTTAATGATCTAATATATGATGGTTGCTATTGGTTATTGAACAAAACAAACTGTGATTGCTTTTTGCACTTCCATTTACTTTTTGCATCTGCCCTTTTGAACATGGTGGTGTAATTACCGGTGACTTTAAGTTTTCGTATGTAAGTTCTTTGCACTTTACCTTACTGTTCCCTTGAAAATGTTATATCTTGCTTTAACATACTGCTAATTTGTTTCTGATATTAGTATCATACTATAACAGCTTTCTTTGCTAGTAAACAAAATATTGTAGGGAAACTAATATAAACATGTACTGTACGCAGACATGCATTTATATTTTACGCTGTATATCCTAATAGCATATTAGTAGGTTTGAAAACTACAAAGGGGCATACAGCAGAATACATTATCTATAGCAAGGTCTTTATTGCACTGAACCTAGAATGAGAATAAATTAGAAAATAAATGTTGGTTAATAGGTTATATATCCAATGAACCTGCAATGGTTGGGCTTAAAAACTCCAATTCTATTTAGTTGGAGATTTTAGCCAATCACATTCAAAAATACACAACGATTTCAGAGTAGGATTCTTACGCCAGTCATTAGCAAAGCAATTTATGGTTAGAGTCAGACAGGGTAATACACTGATAGTAGATCAAGTGTGTCATGCTTTAGATTAGTATAAGATCAGTTGATAGGTTAATTGCACAGATGCTCTTGGTAGAGCCTTCAGCATGCATCAGGAGTTAGTAGGTATTAGTCATTTTCTGTACAAGAATTTAAGCATTGCCTTCTAAATTATGAAGCGTTATGCGTGCATTTTGCATTAGTATTATTGTCACAAAGAGTTGGAAGTTTTATTAGTATATTTTAGAAAATGTATAACAGAACTTTTCTTTTTGCATGCATGAGTAGTCAAACAAAAAAACATGCAGTATTTTCTGTTGAGGGGAAAAAAAGAAACGGGGTTGTGTTCCACAAAGTATTAGAAAGCACATGTTAAAATTTAGCTTCTTTGGTGCACTAAAGCAAAATACTTTTTTTCACAAGACAGTTGAACAAAATGGCAAGGTTCTCAAATCACTAAACATTTCATTTGCAGTCAGAGGAAAGACTTCAAGGTTTGGAGTTCATTTTACAACCGGTAGGGTATATATTGTATGCCAATATCCGAGTGAAAGATTGTTTCAATGTAGCTTTATACAAATCAATAGAGTCAATGTTCAGTTTTTAGCAAGTGCCTAAGGAACGTGGTACTTTTGTGCTTTGTGTACTCACATCTTTAAACCTTTGGCCTAGGTGCTAATAATCCTTCAGATAAAATAGCTAAATGTTCACCAGATCATCAATTATGTGGCTTAAAGAAAAAAGCCTCTGCTAGACTGTCTAGTTAAAAATGATTGCTTTTGTGCATAACCATTTTGTTATTTATTTTTTGTATATGTACCAAACAAGTTCTGCAAGCGATGATGCACTCAGCGAGCAGTTCCTTTAAGGGTAAATATGTGATAACACAAAACATATGTCCACCACTACTCCAAGGTTAGGAAATTGGAGGCCATATATAAAGAACAACAAAGGATATCCATTGGAAAACCATGGGAAAAACATTATTTATATTATTTTTTGTAATGTACATAACAAGTTGTGCAAACAATCAGCTTTAGCATTGCAAGCAATGATGCACTCAGTGAGCAGTTCCTATAAGGGTAAATGTGTGATAACACAAAACATATGTGCACCACTACCCAAAGGATAGGAAATTAGAGGCCATATATAAAGAATAACAAAGGATGTCCATGGGAAAACCATTATTTCTCCAAGCAATAGTCATTATGTGAACTTTATCCTATAGTAATAATCATTTTTATTTTGAAATGTTGTTCTAGTGCCATACTAGGCATGAAGAATACAAATGATCCCAAACAAGTTTCAAATACCAGTTATTTAACAACAGGCTAAAAGTTTATGAAGGTAGACTTTAGCCACAGATTTTAAGTAGTACAGCCAAATGACTAAGGAGCATCTGAATAGGAATCTTAGTTTACCCTTTGGAAAATTTCAGCATGAACATTTTAAGCTACAGCTTGGTTAGAATATTAGCCGATATGGTGTCTGTTTACGCTGGCTTTTTTAGATCATTATGCAGACCACTAATTTTAATCACCTATGCTCTTAAAGATAAACACTTACATTGTAAACAGTAAAATGCTGTTCCATGTAAAATGCTGTGCAATAAACCGTTTCCATTTCTATGCAAGGCTACTAATTTAGTGTAATTAGGAATTTATTGTAACATCCTATAACACTTAAATGAAATTATGGCTAGGATAGCTGTTCTGCTCTAGAAGATGTAAGCCACAACAAAGACATTTAAATGTAATGGTATCAGCTTTCGTAAATAAGAAAATGCATATCTATAAATGACATTGCAGGAGATATAACAGTAGTACCATGGAACCTTCATATGCAGCCTCAGCTACATAGAAAATATATTGGTGTACTCTTACTAAAGTGTAAAACAGCCATTTCAGTACTATTACATGCAAACACAACAACACATGTTTTACTTGGTAAATATGGTATATAAAGGGAAACAAAAGGGTGTTTAATTTAGTAACTGTGATTTTAAATGCTAGTTCAATGAGCAAAGTGTGGTGCTAATCTTATAGTGTTACAGAAGCTGTGGCGTTTGTATCTTTTTTTTCTCTTTGTCCTGGAGGGCTGGAGTGGCTTCCTGCCATATAATTACTGTACCATTCAGCACCAATTATTGCAAAATATTTCGTCTACCAGGCTGGAATCTCCTAAAAATGGGGATGCTTTATCTTTAACTGTGAAAACTTTAACCTTACAGAACATAGTTTAAAAAACAAGCTGTCAGCAATGACAGCTACAGTAAAAGGCCAACATTTACCAAATGAGTTACAGTGCTCACTTCTTAATGTTTTTTACTAAGAGAACACCATTATATCTTCTGGATAACAATATTAGAACTGTATTGGTTCCATTTCAGGTAAGCTAAAACCACGTTCATTTGTCATTGCGAATAGCATTAGGTTGTTAAAGTGCAACAGACATTAGTGGATTTAATACTGTTAGTGCAGTTATTAGTAGAAAATGTTAGTAAATCAGCATTGCAGACTCCAGATCTTTTCCTCTGAGTTGTCAAACTCAGCTAAATCACGCCACCAGACAATTAAAAAGACAGGACAGGCATTTAATGTTAGTGGGTTTGCTTTTTACAAGTTAGTAGTAAGAAGAGAAAAGACAGGCAGAGTCAGGAACTTGAACAGTTTGCTGTTTCTCTGCATGGTTAGTAGAAAGTGAGGTTAGTACAGCATGCTTTATTTCCTGGTTAGTTTTGTTAGTTGTTTGTAAGTGGTGTTAGTCATTTTTAATCAAAAGCTGTAGACTCAGTGATTGCATTTACTGTGTGTCTGCAGTTGTTAGTATGTTAATACACATGCAGTTTTTCACCAATAATACGACTGGGATGCACACATAGACTGATTAGGAAAATATAGAAGTGACTTGATTGACATTTGTTTCTTGCTGACATCCTAGCAATCTCATTTCGGAAACTTGCACTTCTCTTTGGACACATAAATAAATAAGTTGAAGTATGTGACATAAGAGTAAATTCAAAACTAGCCTATTTTACCTGTTAATACTCATTGCATGATGGAGGGTACCTTAAAGGCATTTCCATCCTAAAGTGACTTTAGCTTTTAATCCTTTATACATTGCAGTAGAATCAGTACAAGCCAAAAAGCTAATGTCAGCTCAGGGTGGACGCCCACATTTACATACTTGCCAACCACCTTGAATTCCCTGGACTGTCCACTATTTAAGGGTAGAGTTTGGGTCTGTTATGTCCTGGAATTTTATATGGGAGTGTTGGCATGTATGCATTTTTTATGCAAATATCAGAACAAATAATTCATATATAACTCATTTCCAATTGACTTATAGGTAATAACATTTATCATTTCCATTTTGAATAAATATGATATGCAACATAACTATAATTTAGGAAAATATGCACACATGTGTAATTGATTTAGCCTTAATCATGCAATTAATTTGTATTGGAACCAAATAATTAAGATAAAAAGAGATGCATAGAAGGAGAAACAAATGCGGAAATCGCACCAGGTAATATATACATAGGCAGCATGGGCAGCATAGTAGTTAAGTGGTTAGCACTCTTGCCATTTGATTCTCCCCAGGGTTTTTTCCTTAAAGTACTGTATGTATGTTCTGTCACTGTTTCTAGAGGCCTGTAGGTGGTAAGTTAATTTGTTTCTGGGAAAATGTACCTAGTTCATGTTTGTCTGTAAGTCAGTGATAGGGACACTAGATCGTAAGCTCCTATGGGTTAGCGACTTATGTGAGTGGTCTCTTGTATTCACTATGCCTCATGGAAACATACAGTATATGGTAATATATATAAACAAGAAAAATAGGTGCATCACAGAAGATAATGTACATCAACATATCCTGATGACCAGAAATGTTTTTAATGGTTCATTTATGCCAGGGAGTCTATATAGCACCAGTTCCAGCCACCCAACTCAACTGCTTCATGGATGCAGTTTGTCAGATTTGCTCACAAAAATATTAAGGTAGCAAGACTATTTCCTTTATATGAGCCTAAATATAGGCCATTGACTGTATACATGGATCATCAGATCTACCAATTAAATCTATAATGTTCTAATGAGTTGAAATAACCTTTCCTTGTATAGGTATCGTAATATGGTAGCACAGTTAAGTAGATATTGCTTTCATTTCAAGCACTGTGATTTAAACTGCTGATGCCATTTACAGCATTAATGTAATGTTCTCTGTTAGTATGCTCCTGAGCTAAACCTGCCTTTTTTTATCTAAGTATGTAGCAGTGCATTCCTAATTTTCCATATATTCCCAGAAAGTGTTTCAATGCACATTCTGGAATAATTGCACCTTTTTAAAAAATAACAATTGGTTCTAAATTATAACTTCAGACATTCCAAAGTAATGAACTGTGCTCCTGAAATGATAATGCTCACCTATAAGTGGCAATTATTTTACAATGCTTTCCCCAGATTGAAATGGTGACATTTTTATACTACATCCTAATAATATTCTTTGGGTAATGAAAAGTCTAAAGTACTAAAATGAAGAAACTTCCCTACTTTATTAGTGGTTTTCACTGGAATAGTGAAACCCCCCTTAATGGGATGAAACTGCATAAGAATGTTGCCATGAAACAGGTACATGTATTTTTCTCTGACCCATGATTGTCATATCAGGAGCATTACACTGCTTTTTCCCTTAGGTAACAAAATGTAATTAGAGCCATAAGAGGAAATGTGGACATGCCATTGGAAAGGTAATCTGTTACAAATATATTCTGCAATGTCATATATGATTCATTTACTTTAAGTTCAAATATATATATATATATATATATATATATATATATATATATATATATATATATATATATATATATATATATATATATATATATATATGTATATATGTTACAGGAGTGTACTGTGGACCTTTATGGTTTGGAGTGGGTCATTTTCAGAAGGGGAAAGCCTCTTAATATAGCTGGTGACATTAAGGTCACAGAGGGGCTACAGCCTATCTTCTGTCTACTTGAGTACAATTATTGTGTAATCTCTTTCTCTCCTTCCACATAGATTGCCTATTTTCCTCCTAGTACATGAACACAGTCTGTTGCTATTAAATGTTTTTCAGACTAGTGTTCAAGATACAATTTCACCACAGACAAGTGGAAAATAAACAAAAGTAATGGAGAAAGCAAATTGCTGATGCAGCTCAAATGAAGAACTACGAACAGGCTCTTTACGAATCTGAAGTGAGACTCAGCAAAGAGTTGTAAAGATAGCAAGTATTTTGGGAATAAAAACAATAACACTCCTAATGTTCCTCATTTACAGACCATGCTTTCCCACTTAAGCATAAGCTCAAAATAAATGGAACATTAAAAGGCAAGTTCTCATGAGCTTCAACCAGATACTGTAATTATGCCTTGGCTCAAACTTCCATTAGATGATCATGAATATGTGCTTGTGCATTTGCTTTTGCATGCAATGGTCAAGGGCCATCTTTTATTAATCACTAGAGATACACCATCTCCATCAACATTGGAAGAAAATAAGTGTAGCTAACTACTTCATTGTGAGCAGCAGATGAGTAATCTACTAATGCAGGCATAATAAAAAAAAAAAAAACAATCAAATAAGAGCAGATGACATTGGAAAGGTAATTAGCATAATTGTCTTTAAGCATCAAAGGAGTGTGAAAGCCTATTTCAGAATGGAATATGCATTCCGACTTCTAGCTGCTAATTATTCCCACAAAGAAAACTGCATTTTCCAAAATAATCTACTCAAACAAAACATCTGCAGAGCATTTGGAAACACAAAGGGTCTAAAAGACACAAAGCACCTTGCACGAATAAAAACAAAACCAAAAATAGGTAAGCAGGCAAAAAAAAAATACCTCCCTTGCCTTAATGCATATATTGTTTTTAAATGACATGGAGAAATGACAAAAACCACTGTTTTATGGTCATAATTTAGTGAGTGGTTTTGTGATAGTTGACATATCGTTTTAAAGACAAACCCTGCCAAATAGAAGAAAGATGGTGAAATAAACATTAAACAAAATCCTTACTCATATCAATGCACTATTCCACTAAATAACCAAGTTTAAATTGTATTCCAATCAGTGTTTACTCCATCAGTTTAACACCTCCCTCTACCTGGAACTTGATATTAAACATAGGATTCTGATGACCCACAACTTATATTAAGCAGAAGCAGGGAGACAGGGGTTAAAAGTATCCTGAAAATGTAGCACAAGAGTCTAATTTATTTGATGGGCAGAATCAGGGCATACAACTTACTGTAAGTGATAACATACGTATCCCCTCCCTTTTCACTGAACTTGACCTCGTGATCCTTTCCTTGAATATTTATAAAGTTATATATTTTATACAAGGTGCGTCAATATCAACACCTTAAAGCTACCAAATATTAACAACACAAGCAACTATGGACAGTAAGGTCAAGGGAATATAAATGGGATTCAAAAGTGTCTTTGATCTAAATGGGATTTAAAGGTGTCTTTGTCTTTAAGATATTCATCATAAAAATTCCCAGTAGGTTCTTTAAAAAAATAAATTCTCGAAATAAAAAGCTAATATGTGTATCCCTGTAATATGGTGTTTGAGTAAAATAGATGATCCTAGGCTGTTTTTTTTGCTTGCTTTCTCCATTCTGTTTCTAAGCTTTAAAGCTGCTGTTTTTTTATTATTAATTTTTATCTAATAATTAAAAAGTTCATAACTGTGCTATAAAGCTCAGGTATTTCTATATAAATACAGAAACAATTTGCATAAATACTGAAAATAAAATATAACTTTGAAGATTAAACTGTCGAATTGTACTGTATGGGCAGCGTAACGGATCATAGATTCTTCTTCGCATGTGAAGACGCATTGATTTCTGGAAACAGTATTCCACTGCCAAAGCACTTATCTGAAAAGAATTGAAATAAATACACCATCAGATGCCATTTAGTTGCGCCTGCAATGTTGTGTATCAGTAACTCAATTCTGCTGCCTCCTAATTACATCTGGCCCAGACTCTCCTCTTAAATGCATGCTGATTGGCAAAGTAGGTGGCAGATCATTGTCACGAATTGTATACACTTGGGTCTTCAAGACTTAAAGGATGATATTGATTAGTGCTTGTTGACATTCACACACGGAAAAAAAAATAATTGGTTCAGCAGATTATCGTACCTTTGGTTCATTTCCTTGACACAAAGAAGGTGTGACATATAAATGTGCTTTAAAATTGAGCTTTTCTTCATGATGAACTGACACCTTCTAAATTACCATTTAACATGCTATCTAGTGCAATTTAAAAGCTGACATGTGGATGATCGTTAGCTGATTAGTAAAATTAAGTTGCTTAGTTATAGCTCCACTTACCAGCATAAATCTAAGCTGCATATTTTCTAGTGATTTCCATATGCCATGACATATCTAACATTCACAAGCAGCTTGTACTTTTCCATTACTGGTTTAAACTGAAATTTCCATTTAAATGCTGATACTCATAAGGGTTAATTTACTATAGGCAAACAGGCTGTTCACTTTTCAAGTGAATTTCCCCATAGCTTAATGAATAAGGTGAAGATCTACTGACATCCATCATTCAATCATGAGAAAACAAAAATACTGCTATGATTTCCCTAAAAAATGAGTCATGCTGGGGGTGCCAGTGATGGTGCCCATAGACAAACCATTAAGGGACATCCTGCCTCTCTTATCTCCTTCTTAAGGCCCTACTGACAGCTACATACCTTTGGTTTGATTTTTTTTTTTGATTGATTGAAAGAATTAAAAAATGTGCCATGAAATTACAGTGTTGGATGCCTAAAATATTCAGCAGTAACAATTCATCTAATACATTATGATAATTCTTATCCTACAAACTTTACAGAGGTTCCAAAACAATATACAGTATATGCTCATTTTATCCAAATAAATTTGACAAATTATGTTCATACATTTTCTTGTGGCCAGATAGCTCTGTGTACTCCATGCTAACTAGCACCAAAGCAGTTGCATGGTTTTATATGGCGACAGGTATGCCATTGGGAGTCCTTGGCTTTAAAGCGATTGAAAAGGTAAAAAAAAATAAAATAATAACATACATGTCTATACTTACTGGCTCTGTGCAATGGAATTGCACAGAACGGTCACAAACCTCCGCTTCTTGGGTCCCCTGCTGGTGCGCCTGGCCCCTCCTCTCTGTCCAGTGCCTCTCATGGGGTCACTCATGCGTGCTTGCTCCTGAGCCCCGCTTATGTGCCCATTGACACAGACAGTGGGACATGGCCTCGCCCCGCTCCCTCGTCACTGCCTTTGATTGACAGCACTGGGAGCCAATGGCTCCAGGTGCCCCGTCAAAGCCAATTAGACCCAGAAGTGAGAGGAGAGAAGACCTGCAGATGGGCACAGCACTCGATTGAATGAGGGCTCGGGTAAGTTAGAGGGGGGATTCTGATGCCTAAACACTGCATTAAGGTAAAAAATGTTTAGGCTTTAAAACCACTTTATTACTGATCATGCGTTGGTGATACAAACTTACATGCTGATGTTACTAAAGTCAGATGAAAGATCCTTTTATGCTATAGCATTTCCACATGGCTACCTGATATCTGTGTCTGCTTAGAGGTGGAAAAAAAATCTGCACAACTATTGACTATTGTCTATTGATATGTAATATCAGGCTCACATCTGTGTAAAGCAGAAAAGTGGGACTCGATGCGCTTGTAGTGACATTAGTTCTTCATGGCACCCCAAACACAAGTAGCAGTCATGCAATTTGACATGCGTTTAACACGTGACAAAATGCGCAAAAATTCTGCCACAAAACACGCTTGGCTCAGTGCCAAAATTTGGTACATGAGCTTCATTAGAGGGTTTTTGGTGCAGAGAGAAGCCCATTCAGATCAGTTGTACTGCTCCAAAAGTGCAGTATAGAAATGCACAATAAAGCACTAAAAAAACACATCATGGGAGTGTTGCTCAGCTGTGAACAGGGCCTCAGTGCTGACAAGTTATGAGACCAGAGAGTGTATACACATTTATATATTCATAATTATATAAATGGGTATAATGTGGTTTAGATTCAGATTAAGGTTCAGTTATGCTACATATGTAAGTACTCCATCAGAAAGAATGGGCGGTACTGATCTGTCACTAAGCTCAGAATGTGTAGCCATATGTGAGCTGTTTAAAGACTGTAATGTTTTTAACAGATTACTTTATGAACTTCATGTGGATATGTTTAACTCATATAAATGAGCTATGAATTTCATTTAGAAAAAGTAATAATTTGAAACATAAATCCTGTATAAAGTTAAATACCACAGTTAGTAGCATCAAGTAAAGCAGATGCTTCATAAATACTGTATATTTATGCTTATGTGTTAATGTCTTTAGCAGTGTATGTTAGCACTGATTTACCCAACAGAAAAGCCACCAAACAGACAAAGAATATAGACCCTATCTGGAACTATTTTATGTGATTATGCTCTAAAGCAATCCAAAAGGATGGTAACCTTGAATTAACAGCCCTTTGAGATTCAGCTCTAGCGATTTCTTACTGTGGGTTCACATCACTGTGGGTTCACATCACTGCTCCAATTATCATCTCTGAAATGGCTAGGAGAAGAGGAAATATGAATAGGTACACCAATTCTCAATTTAAGATAGCAAGTTGTGTTTTTTTTCTAAGTAAAAAAGTATTTTTACCTTAAGCCCTGGTTCACATTGATGCGATTTGGCACACGATTTGACATGTCAAATCACATGCCAAATTGGTGGCAAGTGCTGGCAATGGAAGCGTCTGAATCAATGCGATGCCGCATTTGCGGCGCCGCACCGATTCCCAAAAGTAGTTTCTGTACTACTTTTGGCGATTTCAAGGTGCAATTTTCATTGACATCTGTGCAGAAACCCATATAAATGTCTCTGAAATCGCCCCCCGAAGTCGGGACTGACATGCAGGAATGAAATTGTGCAAGTTCAGCTGAACTCACATGATTTCATTCCCGCAGTCAGTGTGAACCTAGGCTTAAAGGCACCTTTGAAGAAAAAAATAAATGCACACGATTTTGTAGATAAAAAAATGTGCATTTATTTATTTTTTGTTACACTGCAGCCTGTAAAGCATTGCACCCATGATCAGCAGATTGCAGGTGTAATGCCAGGATCCTGCAGACACTCAGTACAGCTGTCTGTCCGTACCTCCCATACAGGCAGACAGTTACTAAAGTGTCAATGAACTTTGAAAGGGCTCATCTGCACCCTCAAAATTCATTGTGAACTACAATCCATCTGCCAGAACTCTGCAAATGAATAATGCTGCTGTGTGGGTGGAGCCCTGCACAGCTGCACTGTTTTTTAATTGTGACGGCGGGTGCAGGGAGAAGATCCCCACCCGCTGTCACAGGGGGGGGATCGAGGATCGGGAGTGTGGCAGGTGCTAGGTGCTAGGTGCTTTATAGTACCACAATAGGTGAACTTATAATTTAAGACTAAGAGCCTGTGCACATAGGTGGTGTTCATCTGCATTGCATGTGAGTATGCATGTGAGTATTCCGTGTGTCAGCAAATTTCCAATTTCCTCAATTATACCTTGTGGATGACAGTTCTGAAGCTGAGTTCGACCTGCTTTGCATTGCCTCACATTTCTCTGAATGCAGCATGTCCTATTGGAGATGCATTTGCATTGCAGGAAATGTAGGGTAAATGCAGTCATTTGTGGTAAAACACACGTTTGAGCTGCAATGTCCTCAATCCATGACTTTCATCATCCAATTATGTGCAAGCAAAAATGCTGTTTTTTTTTTTTTGCTGGTGATTGAGTACACTTTAGAAAGTGAAACTTCACTACTTTTACTAAGCTTTGGGGCAAGTTTCCTTGCAAAGTGAACAGTCTATCTGCCTTTAGTAAATCAACCCTATTGTGTATGGCAAAATGAACATTCACTGAGCTTATTAGGTTGAAGCTGAGTTCACTTCAGTCACCCAATCATGTCCCAGCAAAGTTATGCTTTTATTTCTCTTGCACATGGTTGGGTATTCAAAAGTTCACCTCATTCATTAAGCTAAGTGAAGATTTACTTTGCAAGCTGATTAACATATTTTCCAAGTGAACAGTTACCATTATATTAGTAATTCAAACCTAAAAAAACTATATTTGAAGAAAGATCGCCAAAGCAGAACCATTTTGTAGCATTACAAAGCAGAGTCTGCATAGGCAAGGCACAAATATGGTTGCTTCAATGTACTGTACTGATCCAATGCATTTTCTCTTGAAAGCTGTCTCTCCTCCTCCCGCCGACATTCATCTGCTGCAAGAGGAAAGGGGATCAGTATCAGTAAATGCCACCCCTGCCTCCCTTCCTGTCCCTGTTCCTCTTTTGGCTGCCCAGCCCCCCCATATACTTCCCTGATCGCCCTCCTCCTGCAGCACTGTTGGCTTCCCTCCTCTCCTCTCCTGCTGCAAATAATTATTTCAGGATGGATGAAGGGGGGAAGGGGCATATTAACAAGGCTGTTCCTTTTCTGAATGAACAGAGCGAGTGATCAGTACCGATCACTCGATGTGTTTATTCATGACTGAAGCATAGTGAATGGTGTTCGTTTTTTACCTGAAGCATTGCAAATTGTGTTTACTATGCTTCAGTTTTTGAAAGAACAAGAAGCCAATCAGCACAGATCACTTTCCATTCATTCACTGTCCAGCGCAGCTGAGGCTGCAGAGAAAGGGACTAGGGAATCTTTGTCCTCACTCCCTTTCCCTGTTTAAAAAGTGAGACATCAGGGGTCTGTTTAGACCCCTGATATTCCATCAAAGCCCCACAAGAAGGTTCCTAAAAAATTGTAAAAAAAAATTAAACTATGTAACTACGTAAAAATAAAATAATAAAAATAAAAACTACTCCTCTGCCCTACTGACAGCAGCCTATGCCCTAATGACACCATCCACTTCCCTACTGACACCAACCTTTACCGTACTGACAAATTCACTGCTCTACTGCTCCCATCCACTGTTCTACTGACACCATCCACTTCCCTACTGACACCAATCTATGCCCTACTGACACATCCACTGCTCTACTGACACCATCCATTGTCGTACTGACACCAACCTATGCCCTACCGACACACCCACTACCCTACTGACCCCATCCATTGCTCTACTGACACTGCCCACTCCCCCCTTGACACCGCCCACTGCCCTACTGGCACCAACCTCTGCCCTACTGACACTGTTCATACACCATCCACTGGCCTACCAACACTGTCTACACACCATTCACTGCCCTGCTGACACTGTCCACCTTTTAAGGCAGCATAAGTTTATATTTTTACAGTGCCATTTTTTTTAAATGATATTTTTTAAGTTTTCCTTACTATTTAGTTAGGCATTGTTAGTTACTTTCTTAAAAAAAAAGGTACCGAACCCAGGCGATCTTTGATTTCTTTCATGATGTTCGGGTAGATCTCCCCTTCTCAAAGGTTGTCTAACCTTGAATAAGACTATACGTTCCCTCTAATAAATTTGAACCTCAACACTACCTTGTACTAAGTGAGTGTTCCCTTTTCTGTTTATTTTGCAACATATACTGCTTTTCCTTCTTGTCTGGACTACTTTAGACAATTTGATCTCACTTTAAAGATATGACAATGAACCAATCTGGAAATTTTCTTTGTATTTTAGGAAGGTTACAATTCCACACAAAAGAGAGAAGAACTGAAGTAAGCTCTGTCTTGGACCTATTATTTAGTTTCATGTTCTGCTTGTTTGAACAGCAGAATCAGTTTTTTCTTTGCATGTTATCATAGGAGTATGTTGCTTAGATATTATTATGTAGAAGGATTAATGCACCCCTTACTGTGGAATAGAAGGATATTAGGATTTACAAGGCAGATATATCTCTGACTTAGTAATGCCATACAAAGCTGCACTAGTTAGGTACTTTATATTTCATTCTAGGAGTCTATTACAGTATATTACTCTTTATAGCAGTAGTTTTTTGTATTATTTCCTTTAAAAAATATTATATATTTTCTAACATGTGTGTGTTTTTTTTTATTTTTTTGTTATATACTGAAATATTTGTTTACTTTGTCAATCAAATAAATTATAACATAAAGCTATAACTTGCTAAAGAATTGTGTGTAGGGGGAAGAAGGTTAAATAGATGACGAGTTAAGGTGGATTATTACCGTACATTATATATAAGGACGCAAATAAAAAGCGGTACATATTGTTAAGAGAATGGGGTTGATTTATTCAAATAAAAAGAGAATGTTGCAAAATAAATGTTCACTTGAGTTAGTAAAAATTAAACCCAAAAGCTAAAATATAATATATTGCAACTTACCAGATCTTTGATGTAATGACTGAATTTGTTTTCATTTTCCAGGCTAAGAACATTTTTAGCAAGTTCAAAAAATACTTGTTGACTTGTCAAAAATCTCCTTGTCACTTCCTGTGAGCTGATGAAAAGTCAGCCATGGCTGCCCCCATAGATACAAAGAAAGTGTAATGCCGTGTACACACGGGCGGGCTTTTCGATGGACTAGGTCCGGCGGACTTTTCGACTGACTTTCTGATGGACTTTCGAATGAACTGACTTGCCTACACACGATCAACCAAAGTCCAATGGATTCATACGTGATGATGTACGACCGGACTAAAATAAGGAAGTTCATAGCCAGTAGCCAATAGCTGCCCTAGCGTCGGTTTTTGTCCGTCGGACTAGCATACAGACGAGCCGACTTTTCGACCGGACTCGAGTAAGTCGGAAAGATTTGAAACATGTTTTATTTCTAGGACCGTCAGACTTTTGGGAGAAAAAAGTCAGCTGGAGCCCACACACGGTCGAATTGTCCGACGTGGTCCGGTCCGCCGGACCTAGTCCATCGAAAAGTCAGCTTGTGTATACGCGGCATAAGACATGAAGGGAGTGAAATCAAGTTTGCAGGATTACCAGGTCAAAATGAATGGGGAAAAACTTAAAAATGAAAAATAATGAAGCCATCATATCTATGACTTTAAGCTGTAATATATTACATTTTTGGTTTGGGAAATAGTTACACTCTAAGGGGGTTTCTGTTACTGTTCACTTTGCAAGGGAATTTGCACCAAAGCTTAATGAATGAGGTGAGGAGCTGCTGGCGTCCATCATCCTACCATGTGCAAACAAAAATTCAGTTTTTTTTTTTTTAAACTTAGAACCTAGTAGAAGATAACAGATATTTACACTTAGAGCCTAGGCAAGTTCAAGTCAATAAAGTTTTTTTTAGGATTTCAGCCACTACATCTAAGGTCTTGCAATGTACTACATTTTTGTTTTTTAGCTTTGCTTTTAGCGTTTCTCCCTTTCAATACATAATCATGCGCAAGGGAAAAAAAAAGGATTTTTGTTTGCACATGAATGGATGACTGAAGTGAGCAGTGGTTAACCTTATTCACTAAGCTAAGTGAATATTCGCTTTGCTAAGTGAACAGCCTATACTTCTTTGGTAAACCATTTCTTTTATGTCTATACTTGTTCTGGGTCAGTGGCTAAAAGTAATCAACCTAAAGAGTCAGCATGACAGCCGGGAAACCATGGCAACCAGACAATTTGCAATATGAGAACGCAGCTCTTTCAGCCTTCATGTATCAAGAATGATTTCCATTACATTGGTATGATTTTGATTACAGTTTATTTACAGCTGTCATATTAACCACTGTTTGGTTTAACAGTGATTGTAGTTGTATTAGTGCATCAGTGCTGTGTTTGATCAATTTTTCTTTCACTTATAAATAATTTTTGTCTAGAGAGCGTCAAAACAGTACTTGAAAAAGGCAATGGGGTTGATTTACTAAAAGCAAATAGACGGTTCAATTTGCAAGTGCAGTTATGCTCTGCAAGGGCATTGTTCCAGAGCTTAGTAAATGAGGGGAAGCTCTGCTGACTTCCATCATCCAATCATGTGCAGACAAAAATGCTGTTTTTTTTGTTCTTTTTCTTGCATGTGATTGGATATTCTTTGCAAAGTGAAACTTCACCTTGTTTACTAAGCTATAGAATAAGTGTACTGGCAAAGTGCGCAATCTATTTACCTTTAGTAAATAAACCCCATTGTCTTTTGATTTAACTTGATGGACATATGTCTTTTTCAACCTAAAGCTGGGTACACACTACAGTTTTTTTTTTACCGTGCAATCCAGCGGGTTGCACGAAAAAAAAAACTGACAGCTCTGGTCGAAATCGCTGTATTAACCATGCTAAGTTAGTTCAACCATCTCCCCTGCTAAGCTGTTGTGTTCTGACAGGGGCACAGCCCCCCGCCAGAACACTCCGATCAGCGTTTTCTGTCATTGGTTGAGAGCGCTGATTGGGAGTCCGCCGGCTGCTGGTTTTCCAGTATGCACATCCAACATACACACAGGCTGAATGTCAGCTGTTTTTGTTTTTTGAACCGGCCATTGTCTCCCGACATTTGGCCCGTATGTACGGGGCTTAACTATGTAACAATGTAGAAAAAATAACTGTTAGTGCAAATAGAAAAAGCTCTACATATGTTTTGTTTAAAGTGGGCATAAACCCTCCCCTATAACCAGTGAAGTGAACAGCCTCAGATGATACACAGAGATGAAACAAATCTCCCTTCATAAGTTTTACATCTGAATATATCCTTTAGAGGTGCACATCGTGTTAGAATTTGTTCTTCCTGTCCCAGCAGGGGGAGGGAAGTCTTGGCATACACTGTGTGACAGCTGATTGGAGGAAAGACACCCCCCTCCACAAAGACAGAAGAACAAAGATACTTGCAGAGCTGTGCTGTGAATAGACAAGCTCTGTGCTAATCTATTTATAGCACCCACCCTGACACAAATTTCCAGCTGCTTTTATCTCCAGTGTTGGAGAACTTGTCAGAAGTTATCATGCTGAAAACAGAAGAATAGAGCAGCAGAAAGACACGGGACTTAGGGCTTTGGAGAGAGATAAGAAAACACTTCAGATATACAGTATGTGCCCAGGTCAAATTTCATGAATCAGTTTTACATCCACTTTAACAGCTGGGATAGATGTAATGGTTACATCCCATTACTGTTTTATTTCATATAATAGCCACCATAGAGAAACAGCAGTATCTTATTTAAAAAGCTGACCAAAGCCGCGTACACATGAGTGGAATGTCTGACAGAAAAAGTCCGACGGAAGCTTTCCATCGCCTATTCCGATTGTGTGTATGCCTCATCGGACTTTTTTTTTTCGAAAATTCTGACGGACCTAGAAAAGAAACATGTTCTAAATATTTCCGACGGAACCAATTCCCATCGGGAAAACTGCTTGTCTGTATGTTGTTCCGATGGACAAAAAAACGACGCATGCTCTGAAGCAAGTATGAGACAGAAGCTATTGGCTACTGGCTATTGAACTTCCTTTTTCTAGTCCCATCGTACGTGCTGTATGTCACCTCGTTCTTTGGTTTGACAATGTGTAGGCAAGACCGCTTGAATGGAATTCCGTCGGAGAAAACTTTGGAGTTTATTCCCATGGCAAAACCAGTCGTGTGTACAGGGCATAACACCTACCTAAGATAATAGTCTGATTATGAATAGACTCTAACCATAGATTACTCTAATTTTACTTTTTATATTTACTAAATAAAATGTTTAAACATATGGATTTATAAATCGAATGGATCAACAGTGGGTGAAGGATTGTGTATATAAGATTGTATTTTTTTTTGGTTGAACTAGATGGACTTGTGTCTTTTTTCAACCTGACTAACTATGTAACTATGTATGGATTTCCTTTGGAATATGCACATAACCTTACTAAATACCATCTAGTGTTTACCTTGTACTGATATGTGATTGCCACAAAAGTATTGAATCGTCAAGTGCTCTCTGAAGTTGAATCAACAGGGAGTGGCGTCATCTTCCTTCACCAGTCAGTAAAACTGGAAGAAAAAGAGAGAAAAAGCAAACGACGCAGCAGAGAGAAAATGCATGCAGCTACAATAGTTCATGTGACAGCAGAGTGTTTTTTACAGGGCATTACAGGGTATTTTATTATTTAGGGCATAAATAATAAAATACTATACAGTCGCAGGCTGATCAATGACATTTTACATCAGCCTGTGTTCAGTTCACATACAGACCATTTTTTTTAAAAAGATAAATCTTACTAGGAAGGGAACAAAAACTAGCAAGAAAAAAAAAACTATCCGCCTCGTGGTCATTTTAATATTGGAACATTTAGCCCATAAACAAATACTAGATTTTTGCTGAATGTATTTTGTTAGTACAGTTCTGATGTTCATGTGCAGTATGCATTTTTATCAGAATAAAGATTACATCTTCCTTTTAATGTTATATTTTAGGATATACTGTACATGGAATTTTTAGTTTTTATTAAGAGGATAAATAACAATGCTCTGATCACTGACCTTTTTCATCTTAATTGTTGCATGTGTGATGCAGATCTGTTTGTGTCTCATTGGCACTTTGGAGTGGTGAATGACGTCAGCTTCTTGTATGCTGCTTCCTATGCAATTGATTAAACTAAATGGTTACAATATATATAGCTATCAACTTAATCTCCACTTTATGCAATAAACAAGATAAAGAAAAACCTAGGTTGGGATAAGAATTACCAATAAACTTCCAGCATCTGACTGGTTTTAGAAGAGAGCCCATTGCTGAATAGAATAGCACTGCATATGTACTGTAGCTAACATGTTTGCAATCTACAGGGGAAAAAACACTTTGATTTTTAACCTTATTTAAAGGGTCAGTTTAGATTTTTACAAAAAATAAAAGGTGAACTAACTCACTACACCCTCCCCACACCCCTGGTCCCTGCTGCACTTAATTCCTTCCTTGATTACATTCTTCTGCCCTTGAAGCTGGTGTAGTGGTCCAGGCATCTGAAAAATGCAGTACACTGCCCAGATGCTGTGGTGAAAGTGTATTGGTCAGCACCAGCATGTTTTTGCTCACTAATGAGAATTGCTCTGAGTTACATCTGTTAAAACACAAAAGAAGAGAGCCCAAAACCACCCTAGTGTAACTCAGGTTTAATATGGTAAAGTTAAAAACACTACAATGGTCAAACTCACATTGTGTGAAGATAGATACAACATAAGTATTCCACTGTGACCACACTACTGAAACCACCTCAAGATCCCGACAGGGGAAGGGGGGAGCTGTGGACGTTCAATCTAACTGCCTGGATTCTGGCAGCACATCCAAGGCTATAAACCACCACACTCAATGTGCAGGTCCTAATGCACATGCGCGCGGTCCAGCCGACACTGCTCTTCGAGGACACACAAACCCAAACAAGCAGGATACAAGGCGCAAGAGAATGAGGATGTCACGCATGTTGAGCGTGGTGGTGGATAGCCTCAGATGTGCTGCCAGGATCCGTGCAGCTAGGTTGAACGTCCACGGCTCCCCATTCCCCTGTCGGGATCTTGAGGTGGTTATAGGAGTGTGGCCACAGTGGAATCCTTATGTTGTATCTAGCTTCACACAATGTGAATTTGATCATTGTAGTTGTTTTTATTAACGTTACCATATTAAAGCCGAGTTACATTAGGGCGACTTTGCGCTTTCTTTTGTGTTTTGTCTGGATGTGTTCCTGCCACTCAGAGGATCCATAGAGAGCAGCAGCACCCTTTCACTTGTCTAATTATCACCAATAGCCAGTTGGAGGGCTATACCAAACTGTTGATCAATGCACCTGCTAGTTTTTTCTTTTGTGTGTATTTTTTAGCTACATCTGTTAGCTTGGGCAGTGAAAGGTAATCATCTAAGGAGCTAAGTGCAGCTAGAATAGCAGTGTGGGCAGCATGTTGTGAGTGAGTTTATCTTTTTAAACTTTATGAACTAAAAAAAAAAAAATATATATATATATATATATATATATATATATATATATATATATATATATATATATATATATATATATATATATATGTGCTCCTTGGTTGTCATCCCAAACCTGGCTTCATACCTAGTGAGACAGTTATTGAAGGATGCATAAATACGAATGTTCACACTTTAATATTGACTACATTTTAAGTACTTAATTCAAGTTGCCATATGTTTACCCGCACAGCTTGGCTGTAAAATGTTAGGTGTACACTATACCTCATGATGGTGAAACTTGAGCCAGTAATATCTCTGAACATCTCCAGTCACCAGTGTCTTGTAGTATTTATGGCACTGTATATAAAAGAATTTGCGGGGAAAAAAAAGATTATTCTCTTTCACTATCTCTTTGAAATATTAGTTTGTATTTTTCTATATAATTGGTATTCTTTAAGGTAGTGGTCATCAACCCTGTCCTCAGGGCCCACTAACAGGCCAGGTTTGCAAGATAACTGAAATACATCACAGGTGATATCATTTGCTGCTCAGTGATTGCAGTATTCTAGTCTGCATCTCCCCAAGGTAATATAAAAAACCTGGCCTGTTAGTGAACCAGGACAGGGTTGATGACCACTACTTTAAGGCATTGAGAAATGAGATATACAAATATAAGACATAATAATGAAAATAGATATTCAGGTAAACACCGTAATATTATGTCATAGTCTTTTAATTATTAATAGATTATTCTCATATTATTATTATTATTATTATTATTCTCATAAACCCCCTGTGACGAGGTTGGACATGAACAACAACATTGCTCAGCGCTAACACCCCTTTCACACTGAAGGCACTTTTCAGGCATTTTAGCGCTAAAAATAGCTCCTGTAAAGCACCTGAAAAGTGCCTCTCAAGCTTCCCCAGTGTGAAAGTCCGAGAGCTTTCACACTGGGGCGGTGCATTTGCAGGACAGAAAAAAAGTCCTGCAAGCAGCGTCTTTTATACACTGCTCCTAAACCGCCCCTGTCATTGAAATCGATGGGCATCACTACTGAAGCGCCTGCAAAGTGCTTCGACAGCAGCACTTTTTGGGTGCCTTTAACCCCTTACAAATCCCTTCTTTGGGATTAAAAGCACCCCGCTCCAGCTCGCACAATGCCGGTAAAGTGCTGCTAAAACTAGCGGCGCTTTCCCACTAACACTCAGGCAGTCTGAGTGTGAAAGGGGTCTTAAAGAGAGATAAAAAGAAACATTGTATCTTTCTGTTCATTTTACAGAGTAAAGGGATAAACTTCGGTCTGCAAATGAGGTCAGTTTAACTACTTAAAGTGGTTGTTAAGCCACTTTCACATCTTCATACTCTCTGTGTTCTAATCGTGTGTGACCCTGTGTAAGTGATTTATAAAAAAAAGCCTGCTATACCTTATTTCACAGCTCTTCTCAGCGATCACATGATCAGCTGGCTCTCTGCTCTCCTCATCTGACAGATGCAGGGCGCGGGGTCAAGATTCCTCCGTTGACGTCACTCGGGAAGGGAAGAGGTGAGGAGAGAGAGAGCCGGCCGGTCACATGATCGCTGAGAGGAGCCGAGCGGTGCTGTGAAATTAGGTATAGCAGGCTTTTTTTTATAAATCACTCACACAGGAGGACACAGGATTGGAACACAGAGGGGATGGAATGAAGATGTGAAAGTTATTTGAGCAGGAGGAGTTGTGGGGTAGGCACTGTCACAAGCTGACAGGCAGGGAGGGAAGGGGGAGAGCACAAACAGACACATAGCAGGGCTGCGGATGACAGAGGCACGTAAACTGACCATGGTGTTAGGGCTCAGCAGACATGATATACTGTGGTCAGTTTACAGGTGGGATGGCATAGCCAGGCAGGATCAGCCAGGTATTACAGGTGTTAGAGGGGGCCAAATGACACAGCAAAAGCACTGTGCTGTATAAAATGCTTGAAAGGAACAGGATCTTTTTTTTGGAGGGGTTAACAAACGCTTTAAAGACTAATGCCGCCTACACACGTTCGGAATTTCCAATGGGAAATGTTCGATGTGAGCTTGTTGTCGGAAAGTCCGACCGTGTGTATGCTTCATCGAACATTTGCTGTCTGAATTTTTGCACACAAATGTTTGAGAGCAGGTTCTCAAATTTTACGACAACAAAGGAAAGTCCGATCTTGTGTACACAAGTCCAGCGCACAAAAGTCCACGCATACTCAGAATCAAGCAGAAGGGGCCGCACTGGCTATTGAACTTTCTTTTTATAGTCCCGTCGTACGTGTTGTATGTCACCGCGTTCTTGACGTTCGGAATTTCCGGCAACATTTGTGTGACTGTGTGTATGCAAGACAAGTTTGAGCCAACATCCTTCGGAAAAAAATCCACGGTTTTGTTGTTGGAAAATCCAATCGTGTGTACGGGGCATTAGCCTTTTAGTGACACTTGTTGCTTACAAGTTAAAATCAGTATTTTTAGCTAGAAAATTACTTAGAACCCCCAAACATTATATATATTTTTAGCAGAGACCCTAGAGAATAAAATGACGGTTGTTGAAATATTTTATATCACACTGTATTTGCGCAGGACATTGGAGATAATTACATGGAAGTTTTGTATCATAGATGTCTGAATAGATAATTTAAATGGACATTACATTTGTTTTATTAAGTTATATTTAAACATTTCTTCAAACGTTTATGTTTAAATTGGCCTTTGATTTTAATTTTCAATTACTTATCTAAAATACTTAGTTTGCAAATAAACATTTATTTAGGGTGTTTTCATACAGGTGCTTATACGTGCATATAGGTGCATATAGGTGTACAGATGCTTGTAGGTGCATACAGGGTGCTTACATACATTATTTGTACAACCTTCTGGAATTTCTAATAAGAAAGCCTGCAGGTGCTGCATTTGTTGTTATGGTATCTGTCTAATGGAAACTTAATATGAAATTGTATGAGCAGAAGTCCCTCTTCTGACTCATTAGGTTGTACATGTGCTCTGAAAAACAGATCATTTTATAGTGTATTTAGAGCTATTTAAATCATTACATCATAATATATTGTAAACATCTGTGGGGGTTGTTGTCATTTAGCAGCACTAACAGTACAGCTGCAAAATTACAGATATCATTGTAAGGTTGTGGTTTGTAAATAAACCAGCCAGGAACCATGAGAGATGTCCTGGACCAAATATGGTCACACATTCTTGTGACCATATTTGGTCAAGGATGTCACTTAGGATCCCCAGCTGGTAATGCTACAACCTCTAACTGACAGATCCCTGGCTGGTTTGCTTACAAACAGAAGCCAACCAGGGATCTGTCATTTAGCGGTGGTAACGCAACTACAGTTTAAGGACATATAACATTGCCCTGGCCATTGATTGTAAACAAACAAGTAACTTTCAAAGGGTTAATTTGTACTGTTTCATAACTTCACATGCAGCTTTAAGTCATTCCTAAGAATGGTATTCAAAAGATTTTTGTACTTTTATTGTTTCCCCTTGGGGACCCATTAAAAGACCCTCTATCCACTGAGCAGTATATACAGTATCTCACAAAAGTGAGTACACACCTCACATTTTTGTAAATATTTTATTATATCTTTTCATGTGACAACACTGAAGAAAATGACACTTTGCTAACAATGTAAAGTAAAGTGAGTGTGCAGCTTGTATAACAGTGTAAATTAGCTGCTCCCTCAAAATAACTCAACACACAGCCATTAATGTCTAAACCGCTGGCAACAAAAGTGAGTTCACCCCTAAGTGAAAATTTCCAAACTGGGCCCAATTAGCCATTTTCCCCTCCCTGGTGTCACGTGACTCGTTAGTGTTACAAGGTCTCAAGTGTAAATGGGAAGGAGGTGTGGTAAATTTGCTGTTATAGCTCTCACTCTCTCAAACTGGTCACTGGAATTTCAACATGGCACCTCATGGCAAAAAACTCTCTGAGGATTTGAAAAAAAAGAATTGTTGCTCCAAATAAAGATGGCCTAGCCTATAAGAAGATTGCCAAGACCTTGAAACTGAGCTGCAGCACGGTGGGCAAGACCATACAGCGGGTTAACAGGACAGGTTCCACTCAGAACAGGCCTCGCCATTATCAACCAAAGCAGTTGAGTGCACATGCTCAGCGTTATATCCAGAGGTTGTCTTTGGGAAATAGACGTATGAGTGCTGCCAGCATTGCTTCAGAGGTTGAAGGGGTGCAGGGTCAGCCTGTCAGTGCTCAGACCATAAGCCGCACACTGCATCAAATTGGTCTGCATGGCTGTCGTCCCAGAAGGAAGCTTCTTCTAAAGATAATGCAAAAGAGAGCCCGCAAACAGTTTGCCGAAGATGAGCAGACTAAGGACATGGATTACTGGAACCATGTCCTGTGGTCCGATGAGATCAAGATAAATTTATTTGGTTCAGACGGTGTCTGTCAAACATGTGTGGCAACCAGGTGGGGAGTACAAAGACAAGCGTGTCTTGCCTACAGTCAAGCATGGTGGTGGGAGTGTCATGGTCTGGGGCTGCATTACTGCTGCCGGCACTGGGGAGCTACAGTTCATTGAAGGAACCATGAATGCCAACATGTACTGTGACATACTGAAGCAGAGCATGATCCCCTCCCTTTGGAGACTGGGCCACAGGGCAATATTCCAACACGATAATGACCCCAAACACAGCTCCAAGAGGACCACTGCCTTGCTAAAGAAGCTGAGGGTAAAGGTGATAGACTGGCCAAGCATGTCTCCAGACCTAAACCCTATAGAGCATCTGTGAGGCATCCTCAAATGGAAGGTGGAGGAACGCAAGGTCTCTAACATCCACCAGCTCCGTGATGTCGTCATGGAGGAGTGGAAGAGGACACCAGTGGCAACCTGTGAGGCTCTGGTGAACTCCATGCCCAAGAGGGTTAAAGCAGTGCTGAAAAATAATGGTGGCCACACAAAATATTGACACATTGGGCTCAATTTGGACATTTTCATTTAGGGGTGTACTCACTTTTGTTGCCAGCGGTTTAGACATTAATGGCTGTGTTTTGAGTTATTTTGAGGGGACAGAAAATTTACACCGTTTCACAAGTTGTACACTCACTACTTTACATTGTAGCAAAGTGTAATTTCTTCAGTGTTGTCAAATGAAAAGATATAATAAAATATTTACAAAAAGTGAGGGGTGTACTCACTTTTGTGAGATACTGTATATATTTTTTAATCTGCATTGGTACAGCACCCACCTACACATGTCCTTTCTTGCAAAGTGGCATTAAAAAGGTCAGAAAATATAAAATTCAGCTCCCAAAGAGTTCAGCTTTCATCAAATTGAACTTTGCCTGGTTTGTTAATTCCTAATTGCTTTTACCTTTATTTATTATTTCTTGAGGGGTTTGCAGATGCACACACAAATCTAAAACCAATGTCTAAGAAAAACATCTAACAATAATTTGGTGTTTATTATCAAATTTCCTGAAGCTTCTGTACATTCTGATTCCTGATTCCTCTTGTATCAAATTGTAATGTCTGCCTTCATTTTGTAAAGCGCTGGGCAAACTGTTGGGTCTATATAAATCCTAAATAATAATAATAATTCAGATGAATTCATGTTAATTGGGATTTCTATAAAAGGGACGTTTGAAAGAATAAACTTAGCATATTGCCTGAAATGTATCTTGTTTATGCTCTAAATGATAGGATGTTGTATTTTATATCTAGAATTTATAATTACGTTTTATCTTATCCCTTTCATGACTAAGCCTATTTTTGAAATTTGGTGTTTACAAGTTAAAATCCACATTTTTTGCTAGAAAATTACTTAGAACCCCCAAACATTATATATATATTTTTTAGCAGAGAATCTAGAGAATAAAATGGAGATTGTTTCAATATTTTATATCACACGGTATTTGTGCAGCGGTGTTTTAGACGCAAATTTTTGGAAAAGGGACACTTTCATGAATTTTAAAAAATCAAATCAATCAAACAGTAAAGTTACCCCAATTTTTTTGTATAATGTGAAAGATGATGTTACGCTGAGTAAATAGATACCAAACATGTCACGCTTTATAATTGCACGCACTCGTGGAATGGCGACAAACTACGGTACCTAGGAATTTCCATAGGCGACGCTTTAAATTTTTTTACGGTTACCAGGTTAGAGTTACAGAGGAGGTCTAGTGTTAGAATCATTGCTCTTACTCTGATGATCATGGCAATACCTCACATGTGTGATTTGAACACCGTTTACATATGCGGGCGTGATTTCTGTATGCGTTTTCTTTGCTGTGCGAGCTCGCGGGGATGGGGGGCTTTAAAAAAATTTTTTCTTATTTATTTTATTTATGTTTATATTTATAAATTGTGTTTAAAAAAACATTTTTTGATGACTTTAATTGCTGTCACAAGGAATGTAAACATCCCTTGTGACAGTAATAGGTGGTGACAGGTACTCTAAAAGACCCCCGATCCCTCCTTTGCACTTCAAAGTATTCAGATCGCCAAAAAAGGCAATTCTGAATACTGTGTATTTATTTTAAACCAGCGCCATTGGCAGCCGAGTAAACGGGAAGTGACGTCATGATGTCGCTTCCGCGTTTACAATTAGAAGGCTGAAAGGAAGCCACCCACGGCTTCATTCCAGCCCACCTGGAGGCAGCCGATTGGTCACCGGACCTCCCGATCGAACGGGAGGCCCGGTAAGAGCGGCGTGAGGTCAGGGATGTCCCCTCCCGCTCCTCCGGTATAACAGCCGAGCGGCTTTTAGCCGCATTGGTTGTTATACTCGGAAAGCCGATCGCCGGCTCTAAACAACAATACCAGGATGATGCCGGCAGCTGCCGGCATCATCCCGGTATAACCCCGAAAAAGCCGAGTACGCACATCTGCGTACGCTCGGCGGGAAGGGGTTATACAATAGGTTTGGGGATAATAAATATGTAAAAAGCAATCATTAAGATGATGTACCTGGTAATATAGAACCAACAAAAATATTACATTCTAAAATATAAAGTTAGGTTGATTATATATTTGGACACAGGCACACTTTTCATACTTTTGGCTCTGTATGCCACCAGAATAAAATTTAAATGAAACAATCAAAATTAATTTGAAGTGCAGTCTTCAGTTGTTCTTTGTTTATGGGGCTTTCTGCCCCATAGTTTTGCCTTCAGCAAATGAAATGCATGCTCAATTGGGTTGAGATTAGGTGATTGACTCGGCCATTGCAGAATATTCCTTTTCTTTTCCTTCAAAGGCTCCTGGGTTGGTTTTGCAGTGTGTTTTGGATTAATGTCCATCTGTACTGTGAAGCGCCAATCAATCAACTTTGCTGCATTTGGCTAAATCTGGGCTGACAGTATATCTCTAAACACTGCAGAATTCATCCAGCTGCTTCTGTCTTCTGTCACATCATCCATAAACACCAATGACCCAGTGCCACTGGAAGCCATGCATGCCCATGTCATCACACTGCCTCTACCATGTTTTACAGATGATGTTGTGTGCTTTGGATCATGAGCTGTTCCAAGCCTTCTCCACGCTTTTTTCTTCCAGTCATTCTGCTACAGAATAATCTTAGTTTCATCCATCTAAAGAATGCTTTTCCAGAACTGGTCTGGCTTTTTAAGATGTTTTTTGGCAAAGTCTAATCTGGCTTTTCTATTCTTCAGGCTTATGAATGGTTTGCACTTTGTGGTGAACCCTCTGAATTTTCTCTCGTGAAGTCTTTTCTTGATTGTAGACTTTGAAAATGATACCTCCTGGAGAGTGTCCTTCACTTGTTTGGATGTTGTGAATGGGTTTTTCTTTACCATAGAGAGGACCCTGCGATCATCCACCACTGTTGTCTTCCACAGATGAATTTGTTTCTTTTTTGAAGCCTTACAATGGCCTGTTTCCCTTCCATGGACAGCTCCTTTGAACGCATGATGTAGGTTCACAGCAATAGATTCCAAATGAAAATACCACACTTAGAATCAACTTAAGACCTTTTACCTGCTTAATTGATGAAGACATAACCTGGCCATAAAACAGCTTTTGATTAAATTGTCCAATTACTTTTGGTACCTTAAAAAGGGGGATGGTTATTCTTAAGAGCTGTAATTCCTAAACCCTTCCTCCAGTTTGGATGTACATACCCTCAAATTAAACATGTTAGTGTGCACTTTCATCTCATATCCATTATATAACTATAGCTTGAAAATATTTTGGTAAATACCTGAAAAATAAAGATAAATAAATAAAAAAATTGTGTCTGTGTCCAAATACATATGGATGTATCTGTATTATATAATGGTCATTCTCTCACTTAAAAGACTTGATCATAGACTAGCTCTCAACAACTTCAATGCTCAGTTAGGTTAGCTTGGCTTTGAACTGAGTAGGTAACAGTTTATACACAGGTGTTCCAAAAAAACACTCCGTTTTCTTGATATTAATTAAAATGAGATAAAAATCAGCTATAAACACCCAGTGTTACTTCAAGACTGAAACTCTAAAGAAAGAGTAAAACTTTTTCAATTGAATTTTTGTTTTATTTAATTGTTTAAAATGGTAACAATGGTATCTAATTAGAAACAGGTTTTTTATTACTTTACACATTTTAAATTTGTGTGAATGAAAGTATATAAATTACTGTATATTATCAAATACCATGGTAACAGAATGAGTTACGTGAAAATGTGTAGCTTGCATAATGCTTAATAGGTGTTAAAAGGTGTGAATCCCTGCATAGTAAAAATGCGCCATGCATAGTATGCACACACTTGGATTAGTTACAAGTTTTTGAAATGCATTTAATTGCAGCTAAGACTGAGGTAACTTTAGCCTTTGTTTTTTTTTGTTTTCTTGGATCTTGCAAAGTATAATTATGAAATACTGGTAAAGACCCTCCCTTAATATTGGCCTTACTTTGTGCTTAATTGTAATTTGTAACTAGTATGTTTAACCACTTCAGCCCCGGAAGATTTCACCCACTTCCTGACCAGAGCACTTTTTACAATTTGGCACTGCATCGCTTTAACTGACAATTGCTCGGTCACGCAATGCTGTACCCAAACAAAATGTGCATCCTTTTTTTCCCACAAATAGAGCTTTCTTTTGGTGATATTTGAACACCTCTGCGTTTTTTATTTTTTGAGCTATAAACAAAAAAGGAGCGACATTTTTGAAAAAAAGACAATATTTTCTACTTTTTGCTATAATAAATATCCCCAAAAATGTTTTTTTTTTTTTTAATTTCTTCATCAGTTTTGACCAATATATATTCTTCTACATATTTTTGGTTAAAAAAATTGCAAAAAGCGTATATTGATTGGTTCGCGCAAAAGTTATAGCGTCTGCAAACTATGGAAAAGATTTATGGCATTTTTATGGCATTTTTATTATTTTTATTTTTTTTACTAGTAATTTTTAGCAGTACTGCGACATTGCGGCGGACAGATCTGATACTTTTGACACAAATTTATACAGTGATCAGTGCTATAAAAATGCACTGATTACTGTGTAGATGTCACTGGTAGGGAAGGGGTTAACACCAGAGGTGCTCAAGGGGTTAAATGTGTGTTCCCTAGATGTGTTCTAACTGTATGGGAATAGGACTGACTGGGGGAGGGAGGAGACCTATCGTTGTTCCTACTTAGTAGGAACAAATGATAGGTCTCCTCTCCCCTGACAGAACAGGGATTTATGTGTTTACACACACAAATCCCCGTGCTGACTCTCGTGCACGCGGCTCTTAAAGGGGATGACGTACCCATACGGGGTTTTGCCCAACCATGCCATTCTGCCGCAGTATATCTGCGTGAGTCGGTCGGCAAGCGGTTAAAGAATGTAACCATAATATGCTGATAATATGTCTAGAACTACCTAACTTTAAGATGTGAATTACTAGCAAATGCTAATAAGTTTGAGAAGTATATGTCCACAACAATCCCATGAAAGTAGGTCTGTCCTTTTATGATGACAAGCTGTGGGTGAACATTTTCTATTAGTTTAATGTCTTAAACATGGCCCGCTCATATCCTGATAATATACTGTATTTGATATACTAACAAGGAAATACCCATCCAAATATGCCCGTGTATTCCCCATTCAAGGAGGCAACTGACTGTGGTGTTATCTCTTCTCCTTGGGGAGGACTTTTATTGTTTGCATTTATTGCCTTTCAGAGCAGCTCCAGTCCTTTATTGCATACTTACACGGTTGATCCAGCAGCAGTGATCTATTCAGGCTTTACTTTCCTGTGACACCCACCTTGAATAATGGATATTTTCTGTTTCCAGGGGAAGATTCAATGACTGATTTTTTGAGCAGCCAACTGCACTTTTTTCTAGTGGTGACATCATCTCCATATTAATTACCGTGCAATTTATGCTCCATATTTTTACATCCATTGCAGTTTTTACTATTTTTTCCTTCCCATGTCCTGGTGGCGTGTGTGAATGATATGCATGATTGAGGTGTGCTGCTAGCAACTCTACATACCCTTATTGACAATGTTGTCATTTGTATCCTTTGCACTGGTGGTAGTGTGTACTTTTTATCTTAATATACTTTTTGTAACATTGTTTCAATAAAGTATTTTTTTCTTTAAACCATGGTGTCTCTATAGAAGGTAACTTTAGGGATCTGTTATCCTCAACATTTTTTCTATATGCCTTTTTCCTTCCAGAGACCACACCTGAGATGATCAGGAAGTATAGGCATTTGGGATTGGCGATACTTCCAAGTAATTGGTGATCCTCATTTATTACATGCAGCTGTAGTAGTGGTGATTTTTATTTTCTTTTGATTTATTTATTGTAACTGTACTGTCTGCCTTCATTTTGTTAAGCACTACGCAAACTGTTGGCGCAATATAAAACCTGTATAAATATATATATATATATATATAGCTTTTTTTCAGCAGGAATGTGGGGGAATGCAGCACCTCCAGCACTGAATGTATGTAGACACAAGGGGTGTTAGGGTGTAGTCGCGGCTCTATTGGTGCTGGTTGCTGGGGGATCTATTGTCGCTGGTGGGGATCTTTTTTTGTGAGGAGATCAATTGTTGCTGGCCGGGATCTACTGATGAGGCAGAGGTCTATTATTGCTGGCTGCTGGAGGGTCTATTGATGCTGGCTGCTGAGGGGTCTGTTTTTGCTGCTTGGGGTCTGATGTTGCTGGGGTGGTATTTTGTTGTGGGGGTCCATTGTTTCTGGGGGAAAGTCTATTGTTGTGTGTGGGATCTATTGTTGCTGGGGTGGGGTCTATTGTTGCTCATTGCAAGGGATCTGTTTTCCTATCTTTCTTGTTATCATTAACAAATTCCATGAGAAATGATTGAGTAGCACAAAATGATACTTTGTTCTGTATTCTCTGAAAGGTGCAGTACTGGAAGATAGGTAAGGGGTGGAACCAAGAGGTGGTGCTCTGGGATGGGTAAGCAAAGATGAAGAGTAACTCGGAATGGGGGAAATTTCTGTGCCTATTCCCAGAGAAAAAAAGCCCTGTATACATATATTATATTTCAAGCATAAATATGCAGAATAACTGTGATTTAAATAGGAGTGGTCTGTAATTGGCAACATATAAGAAAACAAAAACTACAGCTCAATACCCCAGTTAACTTATTTAGGTTTGAGTTTTTCTGCTGCTGAAGACGTTATGTATGTATGGTAGAAAACCACCAGGATTGAAAAATCTTTAAGCAGTTTGAAATGTTTGGCAGTACGATTTTGACTCTAAAGAGCAACAAATGAATATAGTTGTGCAGCCAAATGAATGCATGCATTTTTTTCTTTATGCCCTTCAATACAACCTAAATATACCTTGCATAATTTATATTTAAAGAATAAGAACTCTCAGAAATTGCATTGGGTATGTGACAGTAGTATAAACTAACAAAGGTAAGTGCAAGTGCCAGACTTTAAAAGGTCATTTTAAAACCCTGTTTTGTTCTACATGAGTATTTTAATGGTTTTCATTGACCCTTGCACATATGACATGCTTTTTATTTCAGTTCTCTTTCTGACTCACCTTTTTATTTCATTCTGAAGATTTTCACAATCCAATATATGGGCAGGAAGATGCTTCTTGTAGATATATAGAACATTTCCTAATCCTGGCATCTCTTCTGTCTAAGTATTCTAAAATAAAAACAAAATTACAATTTTAATGAAAGTGATTCCTAAAATCACTTGATTTGCTTCATTGATGCATTTCATTCTCTTAAAATCATATTAATTTTAAAAATAGCACATAGTTTTCTTAACATTGTGGAAACTAAAAACAGGATCATTAAGGCTATGATCTATGTCAAATTAGATGCGGTCCTTCCAGATAGAGTGGATTACTATGCCAAACTGTGGGTACAACACTTTCTCCCTCCTCATATTGATAAAACCCTCTTGCTCCCATGAGTTCATCGGGGCCTCATTCACTACTGTGATTTGGCCTGCCGGCGGAGCCAGATGCTGGTTGGAACTCTGGGTTCCCTCCCTCCCCTTCTCCCCCCTCCCCCCTTACTATTCTTTCCCTCGCTGTTCCGCCCTTGTCTATTTTCTAGTCTTCACTTATCCGCTTTATCCACTCCTATAACTTTAGTACAGTTACAAAATGGCATGACTCCCCTGGGAGTCTACGCTACTCATGCTCGTTCACAACCTTAATATGTTTACCAACATCCTTACTAAACCCCAGATCTATGTTCACTGTACATACTCTATATAGGTATTTGATGCCCTGGGTATTTGTTTTGTTCCTGATTTATATTGGTTATAATCGATTATTCTAACCCTGAAGGTCCCTGCCTGGAAAACACAATAGCTCCACAGGCGGGATTCCCGATCAACACTGACTGTGTTGATGGGAAAATCAAGAGATTTTCTGCAGGAAAGAAAATCGCATAATCAGTGACCTGCCTTACACAACAAATTAATTTGTTTTTATTCTCCTGATTTAACTGTTGAAAAGCTTTATAGACTTGGCAACAAGATAAAATTCTGGCAGTAAGTACACAATTCAAAATATCTAGACTGCTATAAAAAACAAAAGAGAGCAGTGTTGTCTACTGACTTTGAATAAACTTTAAATCGCACATATGCAAAGGTTCTGTCAAAACAATATATCCAGATCCACTTCCTCCTCTCCTTATACAGAGAAACTTGGACATTTCTAAGGGCCTTCAAACTAATTGTGTTTGCAAGAATCCAGTCCTTGACTATTTAAAATAAAATGCCTAAATACATAAACAAATAACACTGCAGCTTGGGAATTGGCACATAACCACACTCTCTCCTGACTCTACAGCTTCCTTAGGCAGATCATTTTTATTTATTTTATTACAGGCACTTATGTAGTGCTGTCAATTTGCATATATATCATATATTCACATCAGTCCCTGCCCTGATGGAGCTTGCAATCTAAAGTCCCTACTCCCTAACTAACATTCATACACATACTAGGGCTAATTTAAATAGGAGCCAATTAACCTACCAGCATTTATTTGAAGTGTGGGAGGAAACCCACACATCTAATGGAAACAGGAAAAGTCCTGGAAGTTACACACCTCTGCAAAATCCAGTAATAAGGTGTATGGCAGCTTCAGCCTGAGCTCCAACCAGACCATGCCCACAACATGTTTCCCTCTGCCCATGGAGCTTAGTCTGAGGCTGTGGGTGAAGTGAAAGGTATTGAAGGCATGGCCTACTTGGACCAGAGGCTGAGACTGCCATATACAGTGGGGACGAAAAGTATTCAGATCCCCTTAAATTTTTTACTCTTTGTTATATTGCAGCCATTTGCTAAAATAATTTAAGTTCATTTTTTTCCTCATTAATGTACACACAGCACCCCATATTGACAGAAAAACACAGAATTGTTGACATTTTTGCAGATTTATTAAAAAAGAAAAACTGAAATATCACATGGTCCTAAGCATTCAGACCCTTTGCTGTGACACTCATATATTTAACTCAGGTGCTGTTCATTCCTTCTGATCATCCTTGAGATGGTTCTACACCTTCATTTGAGTCCAGCTGTGTTTGATTATACTGATTGGACTTGATTAGGAAAGCCACACACCTGTCTATATAAGACCCTACAGCTCACAGTGCATGTCAGAGCAATTGAGAATTATGAGGTCAAAGGAACTGCCTGAAGAGCTCAGAGACAGAATTGTGGCAAGGCACAGATCTGGCCAAGGTTACAAAAAAATTTCTGCTGCACATAAGGTTCCTAAGAGCACAGTGGCCTCCATAATCCTTAAATCGAAGATGTTTGGGATGACCAGAACCCTTCCTAGAGCTGGCCGCCCGGCCAAACTGAGCTATCGGGGGTGAAGAGCCTTGGTGAGAGAGGTAAAGAAGAACCCAAAGATCACTGTGGCTGAGCTCCAGAGATGCAGTCGGGAGATGGGAGAAAGTTGTAGAAAGTCAACCATCACTGCAGCCCTCCACCAGTCGGGGCTTCATGGCAGAGTGGCCCGACGAAAGCCACTCCTCAGTGCAAGACACATGAAAGCCTGCATGGAGTTTGCTAAAAAAAACACCTGAAGGACTCCAAGATGGTCTGATGGGACCAAGATAGAACTTTTTGGCCTTAATTCCAAGTGGTGTGTGTGGAGAAAATCAGGCACTGCTCATCACCTGTCCAATACAGTCCCAACAGTGTATTATGGTGGTGGCAACATCATGCTGTGGGGGTGTTTTTCAGCTGCAGGGACAGGATGACTGGTTGAAATCGAGGGAAAGATGAATGCGGCCAAGTACAGGGATATCCTGGACGAAAACCTTCTCCAGAGTGCTCAGGACCTCAGACTGGGCCGATGGTTTACCTTCCAACAAGACAATGACCCTAAGCACACTTAAAATAACGAAGGAGTAGCTTCACAACAACTACGTGACTGTTCTTGAATGGCCCAGCCAGAGCCCTGACTTAAACCCAATTGAGCATCTCTGGAGAGACCTAAAAATGGCTGTCCATCATTTACCATCCAACCTTACAGAACACGAGAGGATCTGCAAGGAGGAATGGCAAAGGATCCCCAAATCCAGGTGTGAAAAACTTGTTGCATCTGTACCAAAAAGACTCATGGCTGTTTTAGATCAAAAGGGGGCTTCTACTAAATACTGAGCAAAGGGTCTGAATACTTAGGACCATGTGATATTTCCGTTTTTCTTTTTTAATAAATCTGCAAAAATGTCAACAATCCTGTGTTTTTCTAATATGGGGTGCTGTGTGTAGATTAATGAGGGAAAAAAATGAACTTAAATGATTTTAGAAAATGGCTGCAATATAACAAAGAGTGAAAAATTTAAAGGGGTCTAAATACTTTCCGTCCCCACTGTATCTTCTTATGTGGTTTTGCAGAGATGTGTGACTTCAAAGACCTTTTCCTTTTCTGTTGGATGTCTGGAGCTGGGATGAGCTTTGTCCCTTTTTGCACTCCAAGCGTTTGCTACATAAGAGGACCAGGTGGAGCCTTGAGTGCACCTTTAAATTTAGTTTTGGTCACAGGAAACCCACGCAGACACATGGAGAACATGCAAACTCCGAGCAGGTAGTGTGGTGGTTGGACTTCAAACCGATCACTTTAGTGCTGCTAGGCAGAAGTGCTAACCAATTAGCCACCATACATGCACAAACAGAATCCACAATAGGAGTAAGCCTCAAATATAACATTCAAAAGTATTTTTTCCCACAATTCTTTGCAAAATGAAGTTTTTTTTTTTTTTACAAAATTGTCATATTATCAGGTTATTTCTCACACACAGCATATGCATACAACAAAGTACACCCCAAAATACATTCTACTACTCTTCCCGAGTATGGCGATATCACATGTGTGAGACTTTTACACAGCCTGGCCACATCCAAAGGCCCAACATTGAAGTAGCACCTTCAGGCGTTCTACGAGCATAAATGACACATCTCATTTCTCAACCACCTATTACATTTTTGAAGGCCCTGGAGCACCAGGACAATGGAATTGCCCACAAAATTACCCCATTTTGGAAAGCAAACACCCCAACGTATAATCTATGAGGCATAATGAGCTTTTTAAACGTTCATTTTTTTCCAGAAGTTTTTGGAAAATGTGTAAAAAAATGAAAACGTATTTTTTTTACACAAGGTTGTCAATTTAAAAGATATTTCTAACACATAGCATATATATATGGCGATACCACATGTGTGTGACTTTTACACAGCCTGACCACATACAGAGGCCCAACATTGAAGTAGTACCAGGCGTTCTAGGAGCATAAATTACACATCTCATTTCATTCCTACCTATCACACTTTTGAAGATCCTTGAGCACCAGGACAGTGGAATTACCCACAAAATGACCCCATTTTGGAAAGCAAACACCCCAACGTATATTCTATGAGGCTTGGGCTGCAGATAGGTATAGGTAACTTGATGAGCTGCAGACAGGTACTCAGGTACTCTGTTGGGCTGGTGACAGGTACTCGGGCACTCTCATGGGCTGGTGACAGATACTCGGGTACTCTGATGGCCTGGTGACAGGTACTCGGGTACTCTGATGGCCTGGTGACAGGTACTCAGGTACTCTGATGGCCTGGTGACAGGTACCCAGGTACTCTGATGGGCTGGTGACTGGTATTTGGGTACTCTGAAGGGCGGTGACAGGTACTCTGGTACTCAGTACTCATATAAACTGTGACAGGTACTCAGGTACTCAGATGGACTGTGACAGGTATTCAGGTACTCAGATGAACTGTGACAGATACTCAGGTACTCGGGTACTCAGATGGACTGTGACAGGTACTCGGGTACTCAGATGGACTGTGACAGGTACTCGGTTACTGAGATGGACTGTGACATGTACTCAGATACTCAGATGGACTGTGACAGGTACTCAGGTACACGGTATTCAGATGAAGTGTGACAGGTACTCAGGTACTCAGATGGACTGTGACAGGTACTCGGGTACTCAGATGGACTGTGACAGGTACTCGGGTACTCAGATGAACTGTGATAGGTACTCGGGTACTCAGATGAACTGTGACAGGTACTCGGGTACTCAGATGGACTGTGACAGATACTCGGGTACTCAGATGGACTGTGACAGGTACTCGGATGAACTGTGACAGGTACTCAGATGAACTGTGACAGGTACTTTGATGGGTGGTGACAGGTACTTTGGGTGGTGACAGGTCTTTTTTATTGGGGGGGCAATCAGTGTGTGTTGGTATAAGTGGTCTGTAAGTGGTAACGAGATGTTACCTCAATCTCCTTCTCACACACGATCGGTGTGTGAGGAGGAGAACCCGGTAACATCTCGTTACCGCTCTGTATTTACATTTAGTGATTGGCTGTGAAAGGATCACAGCCAATCACGTGGTAAACAGACACCGGCTAATGGCTGTTTGCCAGCATCGGTGATGAGTAGTGTTCCTAGGAACACACCGCCACCAATGTGCACGCGCAGCACGCTCGCAATCGTGTGCATGTGCCATGCAAAATAGGGCGGCACCATCTGGGATTGCCCGTTACTTTGTCACGGCCTATCACGTGGTAAACAGCCATTCCCAATGGCTGTTCACCCCCCTCGGTGGCGAGTGGTGTCTCCGTGGCACACCGTCACCGAAGGTACAGGGCTGCGCATGCACACGATCGTGCGCATGCGCTGTTTAAATGGACGGTTGCCCCCCAAAACAAGAGCTACGCCACCTGGCTGTCATATGACGGCCGGCGGGCGGCAAGCGGTTAAAGATATGGTATGAACTAACAATGATTTATATCTCGACTTGGATTTGGTTATGCGAATATATCACACCATACAATCATGTAGAAAAAGGAAAGGGATTTGCACCAAAGACCGTAATGTACACAACTTTCATCATCACTAGGGCCAAAAAATGAATTGCATGAAGTCTATTTACTTACTGTATCGAGCTGTTTGCCTCAGAGCAATATTCAGATTCATCCCATACCTGCCATATTTTAGAACATTTTTGTACTGAGCCTCTATTAATGCTGTAAGATGTTCCATCCTAATTTGTCTGCCAAGGTAGCTAAAAACGTGGGGGGTGAGGTAGATAACCAAAGTCTGGGGATAATCCGTTTAGCTGCCAACAATATAAAGGACATCAACCTCCTTTCAGCCCCAGAGATACCTAAGAAAGGGAGACCAAGCAAATAATGTATAGGGTTCAAAGGAATGGAGGTCTCCAGCAGGTTTTGCAGAAGATTTTGAATCTGAGCCCAAAATTGGCTAATAGAGGGGCACTCCCAGAAAGTATGGTAATGGGTACCTACAGCCTCATTGCATCTCCAACATTGCCCAGAAGCTGCTGGGTTACGCTTGTGTAAGATATCTGGGGTCCTGTACAATCAGCAATTTTACTGCGACATTGCGGTGGACAAATCTGACACAAAGTGATACTTTTTGGGGACCAGTGACACCAATACAGTGACCAGTGCTTAAAAAAAAATTGTCACTGCACTAATGACACTGGCAGGGAAGGGGTTAACATCAGGAGAGATTGAAGCGTTAACTGTGTTCCCTGGGAGTGCTTTCTAACTGTATGGGTGATGTTTGCACTGTAGGAAGACATAAATCTGTGTTCCTGCCTAGCAGGAGCACATGATCTCAATCTTCCATACTAGCAGAATGGCGATCTGCCCTGTTTACATAGGCAGACTGCCGTTTTGCACCTCTCTGAGCGATTGCTGGGTTTCCGATGGTTTTTTTTCAGGGTCCTCTGGACCCACTGATTGGCTCCTGCTGTGTCCCGCGGGAGCGGGGCTCGGGTGGTGTGCGCGCGCCCCAGAGGCCTTGAAAAAATCACGTACAGGTACGTAAATTTGCGCTTAAGGGTTGCCCTGCCACAGTAAATGTATGTGGGGCAGTCCTTAAGCGGTTAAACTAAATGAGTTGTCACCACCACGCCCCCTAAAACATCACAGTCCCAGCATGCCCAGGGACTGTGACGGCATAAGGGGGCAGGGTCACTGCCTATATAAGTCACATCGGAGCGCTCAGAGAGCATTCCAGCCAGAGAGAGCGTCGTGTCAACATCGGAAGAAGAGAAGAGGGAAGAAGTCAGACGGCAGAAGGCAGAAATCCGGGCCACCGCTAGCAAAAGAGCATCAAAAGAGCAGAAGATAGCAGAGGAGCCCAGCAGAAGACCCAGAGAGCGTGGAGAAGAACTGGAGAGACCCCCCGGAGAAGAGGGAAGAAGTCAGACGGCAGAAGGCAGAAATCCGGGCCACCGCTAGCAAAAGAGCGTCAAAAGAGCAGAAGATAGCAGAGGAGCCCAGCAGAAGACCCGGAGAGCGTGGAGAAGAACCGGAGAGACCCCCAAAGTCAGAAGAAGACCCCCAAATCTGGAAGAACACGCCCGGAGCTGTCTAATAAATTACTTTAAAAACCTGTGTAGTTTTTTTTATTGACATTTTTTCCCTAGGATCTGTGGCCCCCTTACTAAAGGGGGCTCCCAGATTCCGATAAGCCCCCCGCCCACAGACCTCAACAACCAACAGCCAGGGTTGTCGGGAAGAGGCCCTTGTCCTCATCAACATGGGGACAAGGTGCTTTGGGGTGGGGGGCCCGCAGGGCTCCTCCTCCCCCAAAGCACCCACTCCCCCATGTTGAGGACATGCAGCCTGGTACGGTTCAGGGGGGGGCACTCGCCCGTCCCCAGTCCCTTTCCTGACCGACCGGGCTGCGTGCTCGGATAAGGGTCTGGTATGGATTTTGGGGGGGACCCCACTCAGTTTTTTCGGCGTAGGGAGTTCCCCTTAACATCCATACCAGACCGAACCTGGTATGCTCTTGAAAAGGGAACCCACGCCGTTTTTTCATTTAAAATTTGGCGTGGAGTTCCCCCTCAAGATTCATACCAAACAGTGCGAGTCCGTACCCTGTCGGGTTGCCATGGAAATGGCAAATCACAGCTAAAAGCAACCGCAGCTAATCCCACTGTGCAAATGCAGCTGATCGCAGTGCCTGGAGTCTTGAATTGCACAGGAAAAAAAACATGCTTTTAACTGCGGCAGAATAGCCGTCCATGTGAAAGGCGCCTAATAGCAATCAAAAGTAAAAACATTGTATCATTATTTTTAGATTATCATAACACTAAGTATCAATTAAACAAGGTTACAATTGTAGCACTCATTGAATGTTTTTTCATGCACACAATTAAAAATTGTGTGCCCTCCAGTGGTTATTTCTGTTCATATGTGGAAGATCTCATTAACTGCCCACATGGCAACCAGTCAGTCTGCTCAAACTTTATTTAATGCACATGTCTACAGGAAGAAGATCCTGAGGAAAGAGAGGATCAACAATTAATAATAGGAAGACACATCCCACTCAGAGTTTAATCCTAGGGGTCTTGTATATACCTTACAGTTATTTGTCCACCTGTACTGTAGTTATCAGAAAAAGAACCAGGTGTTTTCATCTTAGCCCATACTAACAACTAAATGCATATTTGTTTATTCGAGCCAATTGAATTTAATAGCTTTCCAATATAATTTTTATATTTACCATGTTTAGAAAAAAAACATTGAGTCCCGAAGAAAAAATGGGCAAAAAATACTGTTATTATTATTTAAAAGACTAATGCCCTGTACACACGATCGGACATTGATCGGACATTCAGACAACAAAATCCATGGATTTTTTTCCGACGGATGTTGGCTCAAACTTCTCTTGCATACACACGGTCGCACAAAGTTGTCCGAAAATCCGATTGTTCTGAACGCAGTGACGTAAAACACGTACGTCGGGACTATAGACGGGGCAGTATACAATAGCTTTCGTCTCTTAATTTATTCTCAGCATGCGTGGCACTTTGTGCGTTGGATTTGTGTACACACAATCGGAGTTTAACCAATCGGATTTTGTTGTCAGAAAATTTTATAGCCTGCTCACAAACTTTGTGTGTCGGAAATTCTGACGGAAAAAGTCCGATGGAGTCCACACACGATCGGAACACGATCCGATCGCACGTTTTCCGTCAGAAGATCCGACCGTGTGTACAGGGCATAAATGCTTGAAATGTCAGTACAGTGTTAAGATTTCTCTCTGTAAAGGATCATCAAAGATTATAAATGAGCTATGTTTTTAAAAAAACAAACAGTTTTACACTTAGGTTATATTTAGGTGCAAGGGTGTTTTCTGCCATTTGCACCTCTATGTGATATCAACTAGTTATAGTTCTATTAACAATGACAATGTAAGATGCCAGTAAGCACTTAGCATATATATATATATAGATATATATATATATATATATATATATAGATATATATATATATATATATATATATATATATATATATATATATATATATATATATATACAGTACACAGTATCTCACAAGAGTGAATACACCCCTCACATTTTTGTAAATATTTTATTATATCTTCTCATGTGACAACATTGAAGAAATGACACTTTGCTACAATGTAAAGTAGTGAGTGTACAGCTTGTATAACAGTGTAAATTAGCTGTTCCTTCAAAATAACTCAACACAGCCATTAATGTCTAAACCGCTGGCAACAAAAGTGAGTACACCCCTAAGTGAAAATGTCCAAATTGGGCCCAATCAGCCATTTTACCTCCCCGGTGTCATGTGACTTGTTAGTGTTACAAGGTCTCAGGTGTAAATGGCCAAGCATGTCTCCAGACCTAAACCCTATTGAGCATCTGTGGGGCATCCTCAAATAGAAGGTGGAGGAGCGCAAAGTCTCTAACATCCACCAGCTCCGTGATGTCGTCATGGAGGCGTGGAAGAGGACTCCTGTGGCAACCTGTGAAGCCCTGGTGAACTCTATGTCCAAGAAGGTTAAGGCAGTGCTGAAAAAAATGGTGGCCACACAAAACAATTTGGACATTTTCACTTAGTGTGGTGTACACACTTTTGTTGCCAGTGGTTTAGACATTAATGGCTGTATGTAGAGTTATTTTGAGGGGACAGCAAATTTACACTGTTATACAAGCTGTACACTCAGTACATTACATTGTAGCAAAGTGTAATTTCTTCAGTGTTGTCACTTGAAAAGATATAATAAAATATTTACAAAAATGTGAGGGGTGTACTCACTTTTGTGAGATTATATATATATATATATATATATATATATATAAACACACACAGAAACACACATTTACAAACACACACAAGCACACACACAAACAGGCATAAACACACACAAGCACAAACAGGCACAAACACACACAAGCACACACACACAAACAGGCATAAACACACACAAGCACACACACACAAACAGGCATAAACACACACACACAAACAGGCATAAACACACACAAGCACAAACACACAAACACACACAGATATTTATAGTACATTTCTTTTTACAATAGCTGCTGGAGTGTTGATTTTATGCTGTTTTTCCTTCTCAATATGTAAAAGTATACACATGTAGCCTGGCAATCTAGTCAGTCTTGTTATTACATAGAGGTACAAATAGTAGCAATCTTCTGAGCCTTGAATACTTTGCAATCTTATATTAAATGTTGGGGATAATACTACAGAGCACACTCCTGTTAATAATTTTCAAGCACTACATACCCCAGTAATTACAGCTTAAAATGTTCAGCACACAGATATTTAAACACAAAAATAAAATGCCTGATTTCCAAAAGGCTTTTGGAAAGTGTGGTTTAAAACGTACAACTGTAGACTAAAGAAGAAAATGAATGATAACCACCATAGCTAAGGACTGATAAACTACAATGTATTACATTTTTGTTATTGGGTTTGGAAACACATTAAAGAAACCCATCCTCATGGAAATATGAAGTTTGTCATAACTGGTCCTTTTCTGAAATGCTAGGGAGTGGGACTGGTATGCTTGCCCTCTGATTTTAATTCCTTTTTGAATCACTGACCTGAAACAAGTTTTAGGATTAACAGTTATGACTTAACTCGCTGCACACTTGTTCTGGGTTATAAGTTCAAAGCACCGCAGCCAGAGACAGCCAGCCAAATAACATCTTATGAAGCAGATCAGCAATCAGCCCCCACAATTAATTTCATGTTGTTTCCTTTTAATTACTCTAGGTGCAGATAAGTAAGTACAGTAGTTCATGCAATAATAAAGTTATAGGACTAGCATACCACAGAATTTAAGTACATTTAGGCTCCATGCACACTAATGCCCCGTACACATGGTCGGACTTTGTTCGGACATTCCGACAACAAAATCCTAGGATTTTTTCAGACGGATGTTGGCTCAAACTTGTCTTGCATACACACGGTCACACAAAGTTGTCGGAAAATCCGATCGTTCTGAACGTGGTGACGTAAAACACGTACGTCGGGACTGTAAACAGGGCAGTGGCCAATAACTTTCATCTCTTTATTTATTCTGAGCATGCGTGGCACTTTGTCCATCGGATTTGTGTACACACGATCGGAATTTCCGACAACGGATTTTGTTGTCGGAAAATTTTATATCCTGCTCTCAAAGTTTGTGTGTCGGAAAATTTGATGGAAAATGTGTGATGGAGCCTACACACGGTCGGAATTTCCGACAACAAGGTCCTATCACACATTTTTCGTCGGAAAATCCGACCGTGTGTACGGGGCATTAAACTCATAAAAACTCATATTTTCATATTTTGAAGCTCATTTTGGGAGTTTGGGTCTTTTTTTTAATAGCCCGTAAACTCCCCAATGTGTTATCCTATGTGTCCATGCACACATGAACATTTTTGGACGTTTATCAGCAGTGAAGTTTATGGGCTGTTCAGGAGCTGTTTTTCTGCGATCAAGAATGATGTGGTCCAAGGCACCAAAAGTAATTGGCCTCCATCCCAAATTTTGGACAAAGAAAAGGGAAAGTGGTCAGCAGGACTTTAAATGAGGACAATCCCTATATAAAGTAGACATGTGGGATATGAAACACAGTGTTGCTTTTATGGGTTCCAACAAAAAAGGGGGAGTTTTTGAATGAGTGATGTATACCAAAAAGCAGTCTTGGCAAAGAACATTTTATTATACCGTGTGAGATCATGTATAACATACTGGATAACACAAAAATGCATACACAGAATCGCATACACGCATATAAATATTGACGCCATGGTACTTGGCATAACATAAAGTAAAAACAAGTCCTGCACAACTTGGGCCACTGGAAGGGTTGAATGATGTTGGAAAGTCTAGAGTAAAACAAAATAAGAGACATGAAATCATCTGTATGGACATCATGCATCTATGTAAGCCCGACACATTTAGTTGGGGTATACCAGCCCATAAACTTCAATATGAAAATATGAGTTTTAGTGTGCATGGAGCCTAAATGTACTTAAAGTAATTCTGTGGTATGCTAGTCCTATAACTGTATTATTGCATGAACTACTGTACTTACTTATCTGCACCTAGAGTAATTAAAAGGAAACAAGATTAAATTAATTGTGGGGGGATTGCTGATCTGCTTCATAATATGTTAGCTGGCTGCGGTGCTTTGAACTTATAACCCAGAACAAGTGTGCAGCGAGTTAAGTCATAACTGTTAATCCTAAAACTTGTTTCAGGTTAGTGATTCAAAAAGGAATTAAAATCAGAGGGCAAGCATACCAGCCCCGCTCCTACCATTTCAGAAAAGGACCAGCTATGACAAACTTCATATTTCCATGAGGATAGGTTTCTTTAATGTGTTTCCAAACCCAATAACAAAAATGTAATACATTGTAGTTTACCAGTCCTTAGCTATGGTGGTTATCATTCATTTTCTTCTTTAGTCTACAGTTGTGCTGGAGCTGTTTTTCTGACCACAAAAAATGCTTAAAAATGTTAAACGCTGATAAACGCTCAAAAACGTGACTTGCCAGTGTTTTTTTGACATTTTTGAACCATTGAAAAAAAAAATTCTTCTTCTTCAAAAAAAAAGACGCTACTAAACGCTAATGTGGAAAAACGCTAATAAACGCTATTGCAAAAATGTTAAAAAACGCTGAAAGACTCACTGCAAAGCTAGTGGTGTTTTTATAACATTATATTAACATCCAGTGAGCATGAAGCCTAAAGAATATAGCATTCTCTAACAAGCATCACAGAATAAAGGGTATTAGAAAAACAACATCTAAAGTGACAGGAGTGTAGATAGAATTGTAAAAGGCATGAGACACCCTTGGGTGCCCTAAGGAGGAAGCTGTGATGTGGAATGCTGCAACAAATGGTAGGTGTAGTCTATTTGTGCTAACAGGAGGGGCTTAAAGAGGTATGTTTAAAGAATTTGTAAAGGTTTAGCTTTTCTTTTTTTAAATAACAAACATGTCATACTTAGCTGTTCTGTGCAATGGTTTTAACCACTTGCAGAATGGCTCACGCCGATATATGTCGGCAAAGGGGCATGGGTGCACATAATCATGTACCCGTACGTTGCGCCCCCGCCGTGCCCGTGGCAATCGGATTCGTAGCAGAACCGATCAGTCTTTAGGTCCAGGCCAATAATTTCTGGCCTGGCCTGCTGATCGGTTCTGGCGAATGAAAATGCTTCCCCTGTCTGTAAGTGTAAACACAGACAGGGGAAGTGATGTCATCTCCCTCTCTGGAATTCTTTTCCATTCCAGAGAGAGGAGAGAGAGCGTCTTACCGTGAATTGCACAACACTACACTAACACCAGTACACGCAGGTACACTTGTCACCCCCCGATCACCCCCCCCCCCAGTTAACCCCTTCACTCCCTGTTACTGTGTCACCAATTGCAATTTTCAGATTTTTCATTGATCACTGCATTGATGTCACTTGTGACTGTAATCAGTGTTAGGGCAATTAGTAGTAGGCCCCGTTAGGTCTAGGGTACCCCCCACAACTAGTGTTCCGCAGCCTCCAAGAAGACAAAGACAGGCCCGTCGAACCCATAGTGCCCTTCCTGCTGCATTTGCTAATCCCAATTGGGAGCCCACCACTTCTGCAGCACTCGTACTTCCCCCATTCACTTCAGGTAGAAACAGATTTTACGTCACTTGAGTTTTATTCACTGTTTTTCACGGAAGATCTCTATAGATCTATTGTGGACCAAAGCAATTTGTATGCTGGTCAATTTCATCACCGCTAAACCCCAGTTGACCCTTGCCAGAGATTGGAGACCTATCACAATCTCAGAATTTAAGACCTTTCTGGGCCTATCTCTCCTCATGGGCATAACTAAAAAAAGTGAGTTGCGGTCATTATTGTCCACTGACTTAATTCACCATATGCCCGTGTTCTCTGCCTCCATGACCAGGGCTAGATATGAGCAGATCTTGCAATTTATGCACTTCAACGACAATGAATTCTGTGGTCCTTGGGGTGACCCTGAATATGATCAGCTCCACAAATTTCAGCCCCTCGTAAACCACTTCATCCAACAGTTTGCAGCCTTGTTTACTCCCAATCAAGTTGTCTGCATTAATGAGTCCCTCATTAAGTTTTCTGGCCGCTTGTCATTCAAACAGTATCTTCCCAGCAAGCGTGCCAGATATGGGGGTCAAGATGTATAAGCTCTGTAACAGGGCAACAGGCTATACCTATAGTTTTATGGTTTACGAGGGAAAAGATAGTCACGTGGAGCTGCGAGAACTGCTCAAACTACATAGGGCAGTTTAAAATTGTGTGGGACTTGGTGTCATTCTTATTCAGAAAGGGGTACCACTTGTATGTGGATAATTATTACACAAGTGTGCCACTTTTTAGTCACTTGTTTGATCATGGAATTGGCGCATGTGGCACCGTGCGATCTAATCACCAGGGCTTTCCCCAGAGGCTTGTAGATTCCCGTCTTAGGCTAGGGGAGAGAGCCTGCTTGAGAAGTAATAATTTTCTTACAGTGAAATAAAGGGATTCACGGAATGTTTTTGTTCTGTCCTCCCTTCACGCAGATACAACGGTCCAAATTCAAACGGCGTCTGGTCTTGTGGAGAAACCCCTCTCTGTGCTTGGCTTTCGGGGTCCTATACATGGTTAGACTGGTTATAGACACAATATATAATTATTGACTACTTTCTGAAAAAAAAATTATCGTAATTTTTCCGAAACTTGTGGCAAAATATAAAATATTCCATGGACTCAACATGCCTCTCAGCAAATAGCTTGGGGTGTCTACTTTCCAAAATGGGGTCATTTTGTTTTTTTGGGGTTTGGGGGGTTTTGTGCTATCTGAGCATTTCACAGCCTCCGAAACTGTTATAGGTAGTGAGGAGTGAAATCAAAAAATTACACCCTTAGAAATCCTGAAGGCGGTGATTGGTTTTTCGGGGTCCTGTACGCGGCTAGACTGCCAAAAAGTCCTACACATGTGGTATCTCCGTACTCAGGAGAAGCAGCAGAATGTATTTTGGGGTGTAATTTTACATATGCCCATGGCATGTTTGAGCAATAAATCATTTCAGTGACAACTTTGTGTAAAAATGTATTTATTTATTTATTTTTGTCATTTTTCAATCACTTGTGACAAGAAAATAAAATATTCAATGTGCTCAACAAGCCTCTCAGCAAATTCCTTGGGGTGTCTACTTTCCAAAATGGCGTCATTTGGGGGGGAGTATTTTACTGCCTTGCCATTTTAGCACCTCAAGAAATGAGATAGGCAGTCATAAACTAAAAGCTGCATAAATTCCAGAAAATGTACCCTAGTTTGTAGACGCTATAAATTTTGCGCAAACCAATAAATATACGCTTATTGAAAATGTTTTTACCCGAGACATGTGGCTGAATGCTTTTTGGCCTAAATGTATGACTAAAATTGAGTTTATTGTATTTTTTTGTAGCAAAAATGAGAAAATATGTTTTTTTCAAAATGTTCGATCTTTTTTTTGTTTTTATTGCAAAAAATAAAAACCGCAGAAGTGATAAAATACCACAAAAAGAAAGCTCTATTTGTGGGGAAAAAAGGACGCAACTTTCGTTTGGGTACAGCATTGCATGATCGTGCAATTACCAGTTAAAACAGCACAGTGCCAAATTGTAAAAAGTGCTCTGGTCAGGAAGGGGTGAATCCTTCCGGGGCTGAAGTGGTTAAACAGAGCCGTCCTGATCCTCCTCTTCTCAGGTCCTGGCGCTCCTGGCTCCTCCCCCCTGCTGAGTGCCTCCCTAGCAATCTGCTTGCTCTCTGGGGGCACTCATGTGTGCTCACTCCCAAGCCGCCTCTGTGTCTATGAGATACACAGAGCACAGCTCGGCCCCACCCCCTGCTCCCACTGCTGTGTCTCAGTCAATAAGGAGGAAGAGACCTGGGAGAGCTTCTGCTCTTATGAAAATCACTGGATCAGGATCAGGCTCAGGTGAGTATAAGGGGGGGGCTGAGGTGGAAGCTGCACACTGAAAATTTTTTTACCTTCATGCATAGAATGCATGAAGGTAAAAAACCTTCAGCGTTTAGAGCCACTTTTATTAAAATCTGAGCCTACTAAATGTATACATGAGAACATAGTCTTCCGTACCCACAAAATATGGTTTAATTACTGTGCCAGAAGGAAAAGTCTCACAGAAATAACGCTAACCTCAGCACAATAATTAAAAAAATAAATTAACTCGTCTATTACATATGCTTTTCTGCACATTAAAATAGATAGTGACTTGTCGTATCTGCCTATCGTAGTGATTCTTTACATTATTGTTCAGTGTAGTAGGGCTTCCCTACATTGGCGGCCAGTGTCTTTCTTGGTGGTCATTGTGATAGTTTTCATTACATTACCGGTGTGTCCCCTTTCATTGGTGGTTTGTGTAGTAGATGTCTTTTATATTGGTGGTCAGTACAGAAGTTCTCCCTGACTAATAGTGTATTACTCCTTTTCATGGTGGACATGTAGAAGTATCTCCTTACACTGGTGATGAAGATGAAGCATCTGTTTACACTGGTATTCAGTGGTGAGGTCACCCTTTATAATGGTAGTCAGTGTAGTAGGAATTCTTTTCATTGGTGGTCAGTGGTGAAGTGCCCCTTTATATTGGTGGTAAGCACAGTAGTGACCCATTACATTGATGATCAGGAAGGTGTGTCTCAACAAATTAGTGGTGCGCGGTAAAGGAAACCAACAAGTTATTATTATTATTATTATTATACAGGATTTATATAGCGCCAACAGTTTACGTAGCGCTTTACAACTTGAGGGTAGACAGTACAAATACAATACACTTTAATACTGTAGGAATCAGAGGGCCCTGCTCCTTAGAGCTTACAATCTAAGAGGGAAGGAGTGCAAATTAAAATGCACTATGGTTTTCTTTCAATATAGGGCAGAATTCAGGTAATTATACTAGCAATGTTATTAAATACAGTGCATGAGTTCAAACCTTGCAGTTGTATGTACATAAATATGAGGCCTATTAGAGGTGGGCAGAGGTGTAGCATGCCCCCAGCATGGAGATTGAGCTGTCACCAAAAGCTCCAGGTCTCATACTAATGATCAGGAGTTGAGAGGACCAGCCCCAGATCACACATTTGCTGTAATAACCTAGCATTGGCTATCACAGTGATCACTAACTATGCAGGCTGCACATGTTCTCTTTCTCCTCTTGAATGGAGAAAAATATAAACTGTGTTATAAAACTTTTATTTAGTGTCAATATGGTTTAGGTAGGGAAAAAAATCAAAATACACACAACTGGTTCTGGGCCCTACTACAGGTACAAATAACAAATAATGTGGACATATGTGGAATGGCTGTGAATGTTTGGTTGTGCTGTGGTGGTGGGTCTTGATAATGGGAAGATAAATACTGTATAGCTATATAACTAGTTTTTCTTTGATAATAGGTATAGTTCACCTGCCCCCCTCCCTCTACATTCCTCTTGCCATTGCTTGGTTGGGAAAGTGCCCACAGCTGAGGCAAGTTACAGTTATGAATCAGACATCTCTTTCATAGCTGTTATTGGATTGATTGTGACAGAAAGGGAGAGGGGTAAGTTGGACCTCAGAACTAGGGTTAGAGACCACATAGAAATATGAGACAGAGGAGTACTACATGTCCTTTGTTCTATAAGAAACAAAGCGGTAATAAAATATAAGGATAGATCTTCTTTGGAGGTTTAAGGGTTCTCATTTATATTTCCTTGGTGTTCTGCAAAGGTTTGAATAGCAACTTCACTACAACTTGCTTATCTCCTATACAGGCCTTCTTTTTGCTAATGCTATGAACAATGACAAGTCAAGTCTGTCCCACAAGAATAAGCAACAGCTTCTGTTCTGGTGATAAGAAATAAGCTTTCCTTATCAACCTCATGTATCACTAAGTGCTAACTAAAGAATTGTCTGCGATTCCCACAGCTACCAATCAAATCTTCCCTTTTGACAGCAACACAAGTAGTATATTATGGGCAAAGTCATTACGTCCTTTGTTGAGCTGCACATATTATCAGTTCTCTTTCTACAGTCTTATTCTACATTTATTGCAAGAGGTATATATCTTTCATCTTGGAATCATGATTAAATACATATTGCAGCATAACTCATAATGTGTGCAAGATAAGTATCGTAATAAAGACAATAATGTTTAAAAAAGTGATCAAAGTCAAATTTCATTGCATTGTTTCTTTAGTCCTTGTTTTTAACAAAGGCTTTGCAAATAAAACTATAGTTTTTTTCCTATTAAGATGAAAGTGGTGATATTCAGTGCTCTTTGACGTTGCTCAGAAAGGCCTTCTAAACTCTCTAAAACAATTACTGTCGCATTTGCTAACAAGCTTCATAAATTACTTACAAGTGTCTACTTTAAAAACACATCAGATATAACTCATTAGACCCATTTAACATCACTGCCATTGGTTTATTTTGTTCAGCACATTTCAAAGAGGCCTCTGGACATCAAACTAACAAGGACATTTTTGTTGGCAGACAACTGACTAGCATGAGATGGAATCTAGGGATTCAAGGAAGTCTTTCTTTGCATTTATGTCATCATAAAAGAGCTAATACATGTTATGTTTTTTTACCACTACCTTTCAAAAAATGCTTATTCTTGAGCTCTAATATTGTATTTCTGTAGCAAAGCATTTTTATCTCTCTTTTGCTAAAAAAAACCCCAAAAAAACCTGTTTTGTATTTCAGCTTTGAGATTCTGATAAGCTTGGTAAAAGTGCAAAGAAATTTAAATTAAGTGGCTTTTTTAAAATCTGCTTTATTTGCATACTTCAAATGTTTGTATTTTGGATTGAGATTTAAGTTTTTTTCAACTATACCATTGTATGTGCATAGCAGTACAGAAATAAGATTCCCATGCCCTTATTTTCTGAAGAGCAGCGAGAAGGTCTCTTTTTGTCAGGGAACAGACCACTGAAACAGTTCCAGAACCGATGAATCTTGTGTTTCATTGGGCTTGATTATTATTATTATTATTATTAGACAGGATTTATATACTGTCACCAGTTTGCACAGCTGTCAGGAAGACTGTGTGCATAGCCATGGCCAAAGATTTCCCTATGAGCATATGCATTAGCATGAAAAAAGCCTCATACACATGATTGGATTTTCCGCAGACAAAACCTCTGACTTTTGTTCGAAGGCATGTGCCTGGATTTTGTCTTGCATACAAACGGCAAGGAATTGTCGGCCAACAACCTCAAATGTAGTGACATACTACGTGATTTTTCAGCTCTTTAGCGCCACCCTTTAGGCTCCTTCTGCTGATTTTGTGTTAGTAGATGTTTGGTGAGTGTTGATTTGGGCTTTTCATTTCGCGCTTTTCAGTTCGCGCTTTTCATTTCGTTCTTTTCAGCTCGTTTCTGAACTTGTTGTGGAATTGGAGGAGGAGGATTTATTGGACCAAAAATCAGTGATATATTAAATGTGACCAATTATGTTATATACCTTTGCTGTGGGAGCTCCAGGAGAATAATCTAGATGATTTTTGGAATTATCTCCGTATGACGGACCCCTGCTTTCACCAACTCTTGGCATTGTTGACCCCCTATATTAAGAAGCAGGACACATGCATGAGGCTTTAATTTTATTTTTTGGTTGAATAATAAAGATTTGATTTGTTATATTTTCTATATTTTTGGATGCATAGAATGCACATTTTGGTTAAGTTCTATTGGCAGATAGCATGTCTAAATGTATTTGTTTTCTTTTTTTAATGCACAATAAAAATATTGTGGTGAATAATACTTAGCTATGTGTTTTACTTCAAATGACAGTTTGGGAGTAGGCAGTTACATTTAAAAAAATACAATGTAAAATTGACAAGGGACACCAACAAAGTTGTATCTTTGATCTTAAAAAATATGTGATAATGGTGTTGTGCTAACTTTTCCAAAAAAAAAAATGCATAATAATATTATTCTTGATGTCACTATAAAAAAAAAGCCTTTGAAAATTTGTTTGCAATAACTCCATCAGTATCACCAGCAAAGCAGCTTCATTATTATCCCATTAAAGAAGAAGAGAATGTGCTCTGCATTTTGAGATTTCATAATTTGCTACGTCACAAAAGTTAATTCTCCATTATGAATGCTAGTTTACAAGACTGGTCGCTTCTGGCTCATCCTTGGTTCCGAGCATGCATGTTTGTACTTTGGACTTTTGTCTGACAGGCTTGTGTACACACGCTCTGAAAATCTGACAACAGACATTTGTCGTGCGGAAAACCTAAAAAACCTGGCATCCAACATTTGTCCGCAGAAAATCCAAGAACAATTGTCCGATGGAGCGTACAAACAGTCGGATTTTCCGCTAACAGCCTGTCATCACACATTTCCCGTCGGAAAATCCAATCGTGTGTACGCGGCTTTAGTGTGCATGCTTGACACTGACTTTTCACAACCAGAGCCCTATTTAAAGCCTAGGACAACTAAGGAGAATTGCTGACTTTCTGAGGCCCATGACCTGACTTGTGTTCTGCTGCACTGGGAGAGATTTACTAAAACTGGAGCACTCAGAATGTGAGTATATTGAACATTCAAAAAAAAGCTACTTGTGTACTTATGTTGTAATATGCATGCACGATATGCATGTCAACATAAAAAAAAAGTGTATGCCACTGCGGGCATATCTGTGTATGTGGACTGTGATACCCTCAACACGATGAGCACTATGACTTTTTCACTTTTAGTGTTTTCGTCACCATTCATTATTGTGCCTATTAATTGTATTAGTACACACATGCAGTTTTGTTTCTATGTGGGATGCCCAACTAAATTTCCTAACAGTGGTCAGATAAAGCCAAAAGCATTATAGATTATTTAATCTAGACTTGCCACATTTTAGCTGTCATACATTTGGACAATACAACATATACTCTGTAGCAAACCACACTTAATAAATGTATTTTATGTACACTGGAGCCGCACACATGCCCGCACACATGCTGGGTGAATATAGAATACTGTGAGGATAAGATTTTTTTTGTTTGTACATAATAGATGCACCAGCATACACACATAAGCTTTGGTAAGTCAGGCCAACTGTGTGTAAAAGAGGAATAGAAATAAATGGAAATATGACATTTCCTTTTATTGCTTGAAATCTCAGAGCCCCAAGTAAATGATATATTTTTATATACAGCTGTGTCCTTTTTCCATGTATGCATTTTTAAAATAAGTGATGCAGTGCAAGCAATGAATGCAAAACAGCACATAAAACAGATTGGCCACCACAATATGTGTCTAGCCTTTGGCAAAAGAATACTCTCCATTGCTTATTTGCATGCACTTTAAAGTGTTTTGAAATAATCCCTATATCCAATGAATACACGCTTTCATGTGATAACTCTCAATGGTGTCCTATTTTAAAGAGACTCTGAAAGGCTCTATGAAACTAGATGCTAAAGAACCTTCTGATGGAAACAGCCATTGCCTGCAATGATTTAAATAGATTATTTTTTGCTTCTCTGTCCCAAACCTGGTATGTGGTACACTCTGAAACACTGTTTCCTAATCGCATAGATGTCTTCTCCTTTGACACTATCATTTCAAAGCATACCTATACAAGCATTAAAAAGCCACCCTTCTACCATGACTGTCTTGCTTTTATACAAATATAAACACATTTTGTAATAATTTCATGTCCTGCAGAAAATCTCTGCTCCCAGAACAACTACTGATAGGACCAGAGTTCAGGCAAAACAGCTGATTGACCTCTCCTTCCAGAAAGTCTCTAAGACCTCCATGAATGCCATCGTGGAAGGCCAAAGTTGAATTTTCTGCAGTGCAAATATGCTTTGGTCAATTGGGCCTATAAGGAACATATAAAACATACTGGGGCAGATTCACTTATAAATCATGTTACAAGGGGTTTAGCTGACTTTAAATGGGGTTTAGAGAAAACATTCTATTTTTTATATTTATTTTTCTGAATCTGAATGGGTATAGAAAATAACATAGACTAGTGTAAAATATATCCATAGATAAATTAGCCTCTAAATATAGATAGATCTATATATAATCACCGACAGAATAAGAAATAAGGTGAAAGAAATTGTATTAGCCTTGGAGGCGCAGGTGTTGCAGCAATTACAAATGCACATAGAGCTGTTCTTCTTATGGACCCATTAAGACTTCAAAGCTGGCCATGTAAATGAAATGAGAATTACCTGCTGCATCTAATTTTGTCTAGCATTAGGCAACATTTTCCTGCCAATGGCACAAAGAGACATTGAGGACGATTTACTAAAACTGGAGAATGCAAAATATGGTGCAGCTCTGTATAGAAACCAATCCGTTTCCAGGTTTCATGTTGTCAAAGGCTAATTAAAAGAGCTCAAGTGAAAAGATGATTGGCCACCATTCACAGTTGCACCAGATTTTACACTCTCCAGTTTTAGTAAATCAACCCATTGGTCAGCCAACAATGTTCTTGTGGAAAAAAAATCAATTTGACGGGTTAGAAAACATCACTCTTCCTCACTTTTGTAATGATGAACTTGAACACCTGGTGTCAGAGATAATGGATGCAGGTATGCAGTGATAGCAGGAAAGACCATATCAGTGGGCTACACTTCAAGGAAGCACAAATCAGGCCAAGTATGATTAGGTAACGTTTATTAATGTGAACAACACCCATCCAACATCAACAGGCCATAACAAGGCAAAAGTAAAAAAAAACACTATATACAAATGTAGGGAAGCTCAGATGAACAGGGAAAGATCAGGACAGAGAATGGGAACAAGGGAAGCAGAGATGGTGTAACAGGATACAGGGTACTGGATGCAAGGTACAGGATAGAAGATCAGGCAAGGAAGCAGCTCACAGGCAGAACACTAAGGATAGATAACAGTTAAGGAAGAGGTTATATACCTTCCCAACAGCCAACATCAGTTGGAGTTTAATTACTGGGATTTGCTGGCTGCTGGGAGACATCCACTGGTGGCCACTGAAACTGTGCCCTTTGGCTCTGAAAACCACAGTGACACCAGCAGGTGATCCAGGTCCTGAAACCTGGTCACCTTAAACCCTCAAGTTTTTCCTTGGTCCAAATAACTGCAGGCTACATATCCAAACATGGCTATCTTATTCTGATAGTCAGACTAATGGGTCTAAGGGCCATTGTTCAAGAGCCAGGCCTGTAATTCATTTGTAAAGCATGGGGTTGCAAATAATGACACCACTGTATTTCTTAGAAGTTTACCTTCTATAACTTTGAGCTTCACTCACTTAATTTAAACAACAGTGTTAGCTTTTCTTAGAAAAAGTATCCTAGACACTTTTATTTGCTAAAATGTGTATTTATCTATTACAGTAGCATTACTAGTAGAAACATTGGAGTTGACTTTTTAAAGAAAACCAAGCTGTTCATTTTGCAATGGAATTTTCTGATTCACGTTGATATGGAAGCAATTCGACTGGACGGGATTTCACTTTTTGAGTGAATCTGGCACCCCTGGGTGACACACTAGTTCCCTTCAGACTTTAATGAATCCTTACTGCAGCCTTTTGTTTTTTTTTTTGCATCGACAGCACTTGTGAACATTGAGAACCACGTAGCTTCTTGGGAGCCCTCTCTCCTGGTGCTTGCTTACCCTCTTCTCCCGCCCCCATCTTCTTCCCCCCTCTCCTATCTTATTGCCGCATGCTTTTCTTTCTCCTTTCCTTTTTGCTCTTACTATCCTTCCTTTTTTTCCTTTTTTTTCTCTCATAACTGTTTTCTCTTTGCCAGTTGGTTGTACTTGCCTCTCTCTGCTCAACTAATGGTAGCTAGTATGTCCAGCCTGGTACCCTACCATGCATTGGTTCTCCCAACGCGTGTTTACCAAAAAGCTCTTATGCCCTGTACACACGACCGGTTTTGCCGTCGGAATAAACTCCGAAGGTTTCTCCGACGGAACTCCGGCGGAATTTCATTCAAGCGGTCTTGCCTACACACGGTCAAACCAAAGTCCGACCAAAGTCAGACCGTCAAGAACGTGGTGACGTACAACACTTACGACAGGACTAGAAAAAGGAAGTTCAATAGCCAGTAGCCAATACAGTAGCTTCCATCTCGTACTTGCTTCAGAGCATGCGTCGTTTTTGGTATGTTGGAACAGCATACAGACGATCAGTTTTCCCGATAGGAATTGTTTCCATTGGAAATATTTAGAACATGTTCCATTTCTAGGTCCATCAGAATTTTCAAAAAAAAAAGTCAGATGAGGCATACACACGATTGGAATAGACGATGAAAAGCTTCCGTCTGACTTTTTCTGTCGGACATTCCGCTCGTGTGTACACGGCTTTAGAGCTCCTTAGATATCACATTGCTTGTCGTTAAATTTTGAGGCTCGTTATCATTTCCCATTGCTTACCATGTAGCATCACTGGTTCTTCTCAAGCTTATGCCTCTGTATATGCAACTGCAAATCTACCTTTATACAATGGTTGTATATGACTCCTGTGACATACTGATATAGTTTGATTGTCAAGCATTGGTTTGTTGTGTTATTTCCATTTTGAATGTTGCATCTGACCTTCCTTTAACTGGTCTGTTATATTCCTGATGTCTTTTGTTTTTTTCTCAATAAACAAATTTAACAAGAAATTTTCCCTCAGCTTAGTAAAAGTGATGAAATACCACTTTGCAAAGCATACCCAATCATATGCAAGGAAGATTAAAAATAAAAAGAATATTCTTTCTTACCCATGATGGATGATGGAAGTCAATTTACCACAATTACCAAGCTAAGGGAAAATTCCCTTGCAAAGTGAACAGCTTATTTGCCTTTAATAACGCAATCCCATTGTCTTCAGCACAGTATTGAGAAATAACCGTCAGAAATAAATAACAAGATTTCAGATTTCTGATCTGTTGCCATGACATGCTTCAATATATATATATATATATATATATATATATATATATATATATATATATATAAATATTCTTCTTACTGAGATGGTCAACTGTTTTCAAAACTGGGAAGGATTAGTAATGAAAATGAGTAAGAGAAATAAAAAGGGAGAGCGCTTTTGTATTGTACTATAATTTATGTTGTTAAGATTACAGGTCACAATATTGCTGATCTTTGAGGTTAAGAGGATGCTGTGGTAACTAAGAAGCTCTAGTTACTGCTTTGTCACTATAGTTACGCTATTGCCACTCTGAAAACTGGTAAAATTCCCAGCGCTTTTTAGTGTTTCAAAAAACCTGCTATATCTATTATTAAAATTAGTTTTTACTGCGGTATGCATGAATTCAGATACTTAAGCCTCATTGGCAGCTTTACAGGCATTTGACTAAAATCACTCCTGGGACATTAGCTGGGGCTCAGTGCTTCATAAAGCATTGTGTCACAGATCAGCTGCAGAACGTATCTGTAACCTGTGGTTCTACAAGCTTGTGGTTTGTTTTTACCTCCTTGCTGCTGTAGTTCCATTGGTACCTGTGGTTCTACAAGCATATGCTCTGTTCTCATTTCCTTTGCTGTGCAAAGCTAGCAGCTATGGACATTGGACATACCTTGCTTTTTGGCTACTCCCTTCCCAGTATCTTAAAGGATAAGTTCACTTTTAGGCTCCATGCACACTATCGCCTTTTATAAGCTCAAAATACACTAGAAAAAAAAATGCTGGATGAAAACGCTGATTTTATTTTTTTCTTGCCAGCTTGTAGTAGCGTTTTAGTAGCTTTTAGGAGCGTTAGCATTTTATTATCGTTTTTACAGTACGTAAAAAAGGAGCATTTTAGTAGAGTTTAGAAGTGTTTAGTAGCGTTTGAGTATTCAGCATTTTTTCTGCTGGAAAAACGCTCCAAAAAACTCTACAAGGAAATTATTATTTTCTTTGCTTCTAGACGCTGAAGCTCAAAAAATGCTAATAGCCTAAAGTAGTGTGCATGAACACATAGGATGACACAATTTCGCTTCTAGGAGTGAGAAAATGCTAATAACAGCTTCTAGGAGCTTAAACAAACAAACAAACAAACAAACAAAAAACAATAGTGTGCATGGAGCCTTAAAAAAAAAAAATGCACATTTTGTGCATTTACAATTTTCTTTTGTAGGAGCCTGGAAAGCATTGCTGATCACAGGTGCCATGCAGGATTCCTACAGACTGTCAGTGTAAGCTGTCTGCCCATACATCGTATGGGCAGGCAGTTTAACAAAGACAAGAAGAATCAATGAACTACCTAAAGGGCTCAACAGTTTTTGAGAACTACAAGCTGACAGCCTCAAATGATGTTGATATGTTGATACTTGTAGTTCATTCATTCACAGAACTCTGTGGATAAATGACGTGGCAGTGTGGGCAGAGCCCCGCACGGCCACACGGTTTTGAAATAGTGACAGCAGGTACGGGGAGAAGGTTACCTGCCTGCTGTTACAGAGAGGGCTCGGATCTGGGAGTGGCTGCAGTAGTGGGAACATGTTATTTGTTAAACCCTAAAAACTGATTAGGATGAACTTATCCTTTAACTACTTTCCGCCCAGCCTATAGCAGAATGACAGCTTGGCGGTGGTTTAGTTATCCTGACTGGGCATCATATGACGTCCAGCAGGATAACATGCCGGCACGTGCCCGCGGGGCGCGTAGTGCGGCGATCGCGAGTGCGGCATGTCAGCCTGACACATTGTATTTCTGATCATGGTATGGAGCCTCTGACGGAGGCTCCTTACCATGTGATCAGCTGTGACCAATCACAGCTGATCATCGTGTGAACCAGGAAGTGCCAGTAAATGGCATTCCTCGGTTTGCGCTGACAGGGAGAGCCGATCGGCAGCTCTCCCTTTCAGAGGGGGGTCAGTGCTGATAATAAGCACATTGATTATCAGCACAGCCCCATCAGATGTGCCACCACAGCTGCCAAATAAGTGTCCATCAGCTGCCAGTCAGTGCCCCATCAGAAACAGCTGTAGGTGCCCATCACTGTTCCAATCAGTGCCCATATCAGTGCCAATCAGTGCCCATCACAGTGCCAATCAGTTCCCACCACATTGCCAAACAGTGCCCTACAGTAACACCTGTCAGTACCTCATCATAAGTGTTGCTCATCAGTGCCACCTGTCAGTGCCAATCAGTACTGCCTATCAGGGCCAAACAGTGCCACCTGTCAGTGCCCATCACAGCCTCCCTACAGTACCCATCACAGCTGCTTGCCAGTGCTCACCAGTGCCACCTGTTAGTGCCCACCAGTGCCCATCGGTACCGTCTATTAGTGCCCATCAGTGCCGCCTATCAGTGCCCATCTGTGCTGCATACCAGTACTGGCTATTGGTGCCCATCAGTGCTGCATATCAGTGCCACCTATCAGTGCCCATCAATTCTACATATCAGTGCCTCCTCATCAGTGCCCATCAGTGCCACCTTATCAGTGCCAACTCATCAGTGCCCATCAATGCTGCCTCATCAGTGCCCGTCAGTGAAGGAGAAAACTAAATTTTATAACCGAAATGAAGAAAAACTTTATTTGTTTTTCAAAAATGTTGGTCTTTTTTAGTTTGCTTAGCAAAAGATAAAAACCCCAGTGGTTATCAAATACCACCAAAAGAAAGCTCTATTTGTGGGAAGAAAATGATAAAACTGTAGTTTGGGTACAGTGTTGCATGACCACGCAATTGTCAATCAAAGTGCGACAGCACTGAAAGCTGAAAATTGTCCTGGGCAGGAAGGGGGAGAATTGCCTGGTATTGAAGTGGTTCATTTCCCTCAGCATTTAAAATTATGCTAAATCCTGTTTTTAAGCACTTTCAGCAGCTGATTAACCCCTTCCCGCCCGACCCTTTAAGGGTTCTAAATGCCAGGAGGTAGAGGCAGGCTTTCAGGTCATGTGATCGCTGTGATTGGCTGCATATATGTGCGGCATGAAGGCCCATATGCTGAGAGGCCCCATATATATGCGTTCGGCTGGCATTAAGAAGTTAAATCACCTATTAACCACCCTGGCAGTATGATTATGTCAGATTTCTGTGTCTCAAATCAGTACATCATTTTGCATAGAAATTTGGCGTTTTATATTGTAGCCCTGTAATTCTTAGTAATGACACACTTAAATCTGTCCAAACAAGAGTCTAGTAGACATCCCGGGTATGATAAAGTTTGAAACATGAAATCATAAATTATAATATAATAAGTAACTATAAATAATTATAAAAAATAATAATATAATAATATGAATAAATAAATAAAATGAATTTCAGCACCAGCATGCAGCAATATGTAAATAAGAAAGTCGCGCTAAAGATGTGAAAAAGGCCAGAATCAAGTGCCTATAACTTTACAGAGGGGTATCTGAACATGAGTGAGAATCACTATGCTTTATAATTAAAATGGTGAAACACACGAATAGCTCCTATGTCTGCAAAGACGTGATACAAGTGACAAATAAATGTCTCAAAACAAAAATATAACAATCAAAAATCACTGTGACAAAGGAATATCCCCAAAAAAACGTAAAAAAAATTAATTTGCAAAAATTAAATAATGTGAACAAATCCTAAAGGTGCAGATATTGCCCCTAATTACAGACCACAAAACAGAGTTGGTAATAGTCCATAAGTAGGATGAGGAAAGAAAATTGAAATAAATATCCCCAAGTGACAGGTGAAATATTGGTAATCTTGCTGCAGTGAATAGGGTGCGTTGATAAACCTCCACCTTCCAAAACTGCTGCCTCTTACCAAAAGATGTTGGTCTCTTAGTGATAGGAGACCTTACTGAGCGGATGGCTGCAACCCCAGCCTGGGATCTGTATAACAGGCACTAGATGTCATCCGGTCTGCAAAAAACCTCTCAGCCAGCCGCACCAGGATGCTTAAGATGGGTCACCCTTCATAACTGGCAGAACAGGGAGTCTCCATTGTGTTGATCCACTTAATCCCAAACCCAAGTATTTGCAGCAATATCCATCTCCACCATCAGGAGTTCTGGTTAAAATTGGCTGGTGCTTAGACTCTGAGCCGAAGGGAATTCCACCTCACCTAGTATATGTCCCTTGTATATGTAGGAATGTGATTTAGGGACCTTTTAGATTGTAAGCTCTTTGAGGGCAGGTACTAATGTTTATGTTTAATATATATGTAAAGTGCTGCAAGAATTGTTGGCACTATTTAAATACCCATAATAAATAATTATGAACACTAATGGAAATTGTAGATATTCTTTTGCCTGCAGCTTGCAGAAGCACTGTGCTTTTTCTATTCTTTTGTCCATTAAATCTTACTGTGGTCTGTGGATTATTCTAAAATCTGCCCTGCATCATAATACCTAGATAATGAAAGCAATTACAAATAACGTGAAGTGCAACCTTTTAGTGAAATAGAAGGAGAAATAAATAGCTTATTTGCATTAAAAACTTTAGAAAAAGGTCATGAATTGCTCATATAAATGCAAGGTACACATTATGTGTATTACAGAAAAAGATATAAAATGAGTTTGTTCCATGCAGTTGCCTCTTATGCTAGAATGCCAACTCAAACCTTGAAGGTTTCATGGGAGATATTTCAGACTGTCTACAGCTGTACATTAACAATATTTTCTTTGGTTGTCATAATGTAATGAGCTGTGAGTTCAGATAGCTATTTTCCCCAAAAGGGCTTGCTTTCCCAATTTCTTGTGATTTATTTCTAGGTCATAATATGCTCACATAATAATGATATTCTGTTTATTCTGTTACTGGTACCTGATATGCGTTAGCATATTTGCTTACTGTCCTCTCATTTTCATGCTGGAAATTTCCAGCCATGCAGATGTCTCTGATTTTTACATAATTCCGTTACGCACCCAGTCCTTGGCATCATGCAATCTTGGCATTTTACATTTATGTTTTTAAAGCTCAGGATTAAAATGCATAGCAAGTACTTTTTCAAGCAGCTTAATAAATATGGCATTACTGGATTGTAGTACACAGTAGGAAGACACATTCCTCTCTCTCTTTTTCTCTCTTCCCATTTTATATGAAAAAAAAAATCTTTTTCATTAAAATAATATTTAATGTTAAAATAGATTTAAAAATAGTCTGTTTACTATTAGTAACAAAGTCATACAATGCCAAAATTATACCATAAAGGGTCTACCACAGAGGTGTGCAGCTTTTTTTCCCGCTTTTTCTGTGACTTGTAAAGAAAATAATATCACTAATAATGAATCAGAGGATACAACCGACCTGCTAAGAAGTCCTTAAAGGTTATACGGTATTCATATTTTGCCCTTTGAGCTGGAGCCTTATATTTACTGATATTGTCATTTTTTAAAAGACCTTTAATAAAGGTTTTCAAAAGATCTTAAATGAGGGTTTCCATTAAATAATCATGAAACATATTCTTGCGTTCTCCTTATGAAAGTGGTATTTGCCTGGCTGTCATTCTGTTTCTATGCTTAAATTCACTGGCCCAGAATAAAAATGTAGATGTGGAGGTCTGACTTTTGTCCGACTTTTCTGTTGTGCATACTTGTCATGATTCAGAGACTCGGAGACCATTAAAGGTAGTCAGACAGTATGACAGTCAGTTAACTAGCATTCTCAGAATGAGATTAGTAATGGTGATCATAAAGTTATCCCGTGGCAGGTCCAGTTTAACCTGAACCTGTGGAAATGAAGGCCAATGTGTTTTCCGTGGGTTCAAGCACCACCATACCCCTAAGACCGCTGCAGTATCATCCATATGAATTTCACAGTATTATGTGATGTGAAGCAACTACCTCTCAGAAGCAAAATAAACATCATGATAATTCAAAATGTGGGACATTTTTAAAAAGGTCTTATTTAGACTATGTGCACTCCATCCCACTACTATCACACCTTTGAAAAAGTGATATAAACCAACAAAGAACCCTAGTTCTCTTTTTAAAAAACCCAGCACCACCTACAAAAACAGACATCAGAAAAATTTAGGAGAAAAATTAGGTGAAATACCAATATCTATGTTTAATAAAAATTTACAAATATGTAATTCTTTGAGCACATAACCTGAAAAAGAACCTGTAGGAAACTGAAATAAAAAATGAAGTTGCATGTTTCTTTATCTTTATGATGCACCTTGTTAGCACCACTCAAAATACCACTGAAGAGTCTACGCAAATAGCGACTTCCTCAAAGTAACTGTTTGCAGAAATGAATCTCATGCACTACGTTCAGGCCTTCTGATAGGTCACATAGGCAAGACATGCTCAAAATGATGCAACAAAAGCACATAATCTGTGAGAAAGTTCAGTTCATGCATTCAGTTACATATTTTTAATATATATCTTCTAGAGTATATATAATTATGTTTCAAATAATATTTGTTCTTAGAAAGGACACAGTTGAAGTATGTCTAGTGTATGTTAGACAAAAGAAGAAAAAATAGGCCTCTTACCTTTTCCCTTTTGCATATTCATATTTAACATTGAACCTAATACACTAACCTATAATTATTTTTCTGTAACAAGCGTTAATTTTGTCAATGAGAGCCAATGAGAGCTGAAAAATAACAGCTACATGGCTTAGAATATTTACCTTTATGCCAAATACCACATGTGTTGAAGCTTATGGAATGGATCCTATAGCATTATCTGTTTCAACAACAATTTTCTTTTTAATTTGTAGTGAAGAAAATTAATGATATAGTATTAAAAACTATGCTACACATCAAAGCTTTTATACATACACTAGGCACATTAATTTAACAAAATTATTTTCCCATACAGGTAGCAAAATATTTTAGCTCAATTGACTAATAATAACCATATCTTTGAATATACACATGAAAGTCCAGAGTGTGACAGACAGTGCCTTAGGCTTCACTTCACTGCAGTCATTGTCTGATTGGATTTTTACTTCAATCCTTTGAAATTTGTTCCATCAAGATGACAAAACTAGCTCACTAGATCATGAGATGTATAAAGCATTATAGACTTTATCCAAGCCAAGTTAGTAGCTACACAATGAGAAAAGAAGAAAAGAAAATAGATATGTCAGTCTATGAAATGCTGCAAAAAATTAAGATGGTAACTAAATGAATCTAAATACTCTTATTTGCTTTATTAATTTATAAAGCACCAACAAAGTTCACATTTCACGGAGTGCTTACACCATATACATCGCTTGCTTCCCTTGAAGGAGCTTACAGACTAAATTCCCTACCACAGTGTTACATACATATACACTATTACCCATGATGGAAGGAAGCCACTTAAAAGAACCTGTCAGAAAACAATTAAGGTAGTTGCCATTACCTACTTGCTTGTAAAATCTAAGGAAGCCATCATCCTTACCCTTCCTATTCTACATGGCCAGCCTCTGACCTGGAACACACATTCACATATCAAATGTTGGGACACCTGATGCCATTTTTATTTCATATTAATGATTTTCTAACCATTGAAGGAAAGATAATGATAGTGTCCCTATAGCCTGTACCTTCCCAAAAAATTGGCAAAAGTAGCTTTACACATTTTGTCCTGACAGATACCCTTAAAGTTTATATATACCCCAAACCTCGGACTAGTCCCTTTAGTAGGAGCCAAGGGGATGAGCAGCACTAAGACACTATAAGTAATGCCCCTGGTCAGGCAAACATTAGCACAAAAAGATAGCAGCAGCCACAGTCACAAGAAATCTACACTAAGGTCTGTAGTCACAATGCCCCTGGATAGTTGGATGCCTCCTTCCAATATCAGACATTTCTCCAATGAACTCTCCAGAACATATCTCAGTAAAATCTCTTGATTAACTCCTGAGATTTCCACCAAACAGACCCTCCACCCTGCCACAGATGGGACCTCGATAAGCACATGTAGAACTTCAGCTGGGCTGGAAGGGCAGCAGCCTTTCAGGATGGGAACTCCCTCCCCTGAAGAAGAACAAGACTGCTGCAGACCCCAAACTATATATGTGCTCTGCAGCCACCTACCAGACACACCTCCCCAGGGAATGGCTGAGACCCCATAAATATTCAGACTGCTCATTTGGTTTGCCCCAGTCTTATGTTCTGGAGCCTTCCAGAAAGCAGGGATAACTAATAAAACCTGCAGCCTATGAAACCCCGATCAGTACTAACCAATCAGCAACTGCTCCACTGATTACAGAAAATCCTAAAAGGACTATTTTTACCTAGCATCCTAGCACCTCTAGGAGGGTCCTACATATACATACTCTTTAAACCTACTAGTATGCTTTTGTGCTATGGGCAGAAAATAGGGCACCAAGAAGATATTCACACAAACAAGGAGAAAATGTACTAATCTGCAATTTCCAAGCATAGTTACTCTGGAGAAAACCAAACCCTAATAGTGTTATCATTCAGCCACTATGTTGCCTGACAATAATAATAAATATTATTTCCACATTTTTGGTGATTTACTAAATATTCTCTAAGCCCACAAATGGGTTTGTTCTTAAAGGGGTTGTAAAGGTTTGTGTTTTTTCTATCTATCTATCTATCCATCCTATGCATTAAGGTGAAAAAAACACCTGTCAGTGACCGGCCCCCTGCCCCCCCTGTTTTACTTACCTGACCCCTTGAACTTGTCCCACGGGGACACGCTGCCTCTCTTCCCGGGGTTCTTGGCTGTTTATTAGATAGATTGATAGCAGCGCAGCCATTGGCTCCCGCTGCTGTCAATCAAATCCAATGGCACGAGCGCCGGGGGTGGGGCCGAGTCCTGAATTCGGCCTCTATGGATGCCGAATGCTGGACTCGGGAGTGCGCCCGCAAACTAACCCCCCGGGAGAGCGCTTCTTCCAGGGGGTTATCTGCTGTGGGGAGGACCTGCCGAGGGACCCCCAGGATTGGGGCCACTCTGTGCAAAATGAGCTGCACAGTGGAGGTAATTATGACATGTTTGTTATTTAAAAAAAAAAAACAACCTTTAGTGTCACTTTAATGCTTGAAGGTATTTGAATTGGAGACAGTTCACTTGTATGGTGTATTTTTACTACAATTATCCTAAGGTCAAATATTTTGAAATAAACATTGTTATCTCATTCCCGCCCAGTCCCGGCATCCCTTTAAATTACACAAGCAGAGTGGGACAGACTTCTCGATCAAGTGACCACTGTGTTTGGCTGTCACAGTGCTCACATAATCATCAACCCCATCACGACTAGAGACTGAGAGCTGTCTATGACGGTCAGGTCATGGACGGCGGGAAGTGTGCTGTCAGTGAGTTCTCAGCACAGAAGCCTTGGCCACTCTTTTTGCCACCGCACATATGTATTACGTGGATGGAAAAAGGTTGAATAAAGTATATGTAAACTCAAAATCAAAAATGTAATATATTGCAGTTTACCAGTCCTTAGATGTGGTGATTGCATTAGTTTTCTTTTTTTCTGACTTTTTTCTTTTATTTTTATCAGATAATCCTGCAAATAACACACTTCCTCTCCCTGGGTAGCTATATTTATCCTTCCATATATTTATGGAGGAAGTCATGGTTGTCCCTTAGGCTGGACTTCATACATATTCATACATATTTTGGCATTCCCAAGCATTCACACAAAAGATCTTTGGACATATGTTGCTATGCAACATGTACAACAACAGTCCTAGCAATGGACTGTTGGTTTTGACTTTTGAGGCAGAAATTCATGTACGTTAGCCTCCCACCCCCCTTTTTTTCAAACCCCTACCTGCCTTGAAGCAGGTTGTAGCCATTTCAGATACTTATCCGCCCAGTGGATCCAGCTTTGTCCCACCAAATCCTCTCACAATTCTGCCCTGTTTAGTTCCGGACCACCATCTTATTTTGTGATGTCATCTTGAGGCTCTTCCAGGTCTCATGATGATGCCCTGCTAGGCCCACCCCCTCCTCTTTTATCAATGCAGCACTATGACTATTCGCCTAAGTGAATGACATACACTGCCCTCCCCTTGCCTCCTGGGATATACACGTCACATATCCCAGGAGTCAAAGGGAGGGCAGTGCATGTCATTCACCCAGGCAAATGATATGCAAGGGGGACAGGACTGAACTTCTTTCAGTAAAAAAAAAGGAAATAAATAAAACAAAAGTGCACTCCCTTTGTAAAGGAGGAGAGGAGGAGTGCAGAGGGTAAAGATCGACTTTAAAGTAAAAAATGGTAAAAATATTATCATGGCAATACATTTTACAGGGATTTTAAGAAACTTTAGTTCAGATTCCTACCTATAGATATTACATCAAATGTTTCCTATGTAAAGCGGGGCAGGATTTTATTTAATGTGACCACAGAACCTACTTTAATTCCAGCAACATCATTTCAAAATAATCTGTAGGAAACAAAGAATTTAATGTGTTCTAAACGCGCAATATGACTGGTATAGCAGTACAATTTATTTATTACTCTAATTGGTTAACAGCTGATTTCCTTACTGCACAATAATTGCTAATTGGCTGTTTGCTCAGTTTTCTGCTGCACAATAAATGATAATTGGTTGGCTTATAGATCAGAAATCCCAATTTTAGAAAATAACTCCCTTTTTCAAGCTTTACCAAGGATTTTGAGATGGCAATGCTTGTAGTATCCTTTTATCTCTGAAGGACATCTGCGCAAACTTGTTTAGTACATTGGTTTTTGAGACTGGGACCCCAGAGCTTAGAGCGTTCAGTGCAATGATCCCAGAGCACCAATACTGTAGTTTCAATGTGTTTTGCTAACTAATAAGTTATGCTCGAAATTTAAGCAAGCGCTAACAGTTAATCTCACCCTACATAAATAGCTAAAGTTGAATTCAAGCCTTAGCTTTAGTCTTGCCCAGTTGTACAGGCTTCTCTCCTGCACTGAAATTGCTTATCCTAATTTGACTACACACCGTGATGTTCTCATATTGTGCATAGAACATCATATATGCGCATTACTAGGGTCTGCAGACAAATGCAACCTCACTCGTCTAGACAGACATTCATCCAAAGGCAATTTGAAATTTTCATTACTCCTCTCACTGCTTTCATTGAGGCTGATGACTGTTGAGAGGGGCACTGAAAAAGGGTGCTGTGATGTTTTCAAGAAGCTATGTAAAGCAACCTGCTGGACCCTCCCACCAGCCATGATCTGCTTGCATTTGCTCGGAGAAACATAGAGACTCAGGGATGACATCACCTGGTCTAAAATAAGGTATGCATTGAAAACAGAAAGGTTTGTCATTAGCATGCTGTTTAGGGGCAAGGAGAAACCAGGAAAGGCAAAATAAAAACAGATTTAATTTCTGCTTTAACACCATGCCCAAATGTTAAAAGAAATCATTAAACTCCTAACATCTAAAATGAATCACAACAATAATCTAATTCATAAACAAAGCCCTAATAAACAATCAGCCAAACATTTCCTCTTATTTTCCCTATTCATAGAAGCTGTACTACAGTTTCTTTGAATAAAAAGGTGATAGGTGGATGGATGGATGGATGGATGAATGAAAGGTCCACCTCTGCTATTCAAAAATCATTTCTCATTCATAGAAGTACAGCTTCTAAGAATGGAGGAGAAGAAAGGGTGAGCGTAGTTAGTACACCTGATGCATTGGACAGGTCCTTCTGCTCTATTAACCCCCACTGCACCAAAAGAATATGGTGGCGGGGGTGGGGGTGGATTAAAGGAAGGAGATTTAAACATCACCAGGATCTATAAGCATAAGGCACACATCACAATGATACTAGTAACAATGTCCCTTGTGTTCATTTTTTTTTTTTTTACTAAACTTAGTCCGGCCACAGACAGTTCGAATCTTGGCCAGTATGGGTAGGCTGAATGTATGGTGTGTCAATTGATCAATTTGAGTACAACCAGCCTGCCGGATTTTACTTGCAATTATCACTAGCGGCTGCTATAACCGCAAGCAATAATCACTGTCTTCTCCTGGCTGGGACGGCTTCCCCCCGCTGGGAGAACACAATGTCTCGGCAGGAGCCATTCGCCTGTCAGCACTGTCTGTGCTGTTGACGGGATTGTGAAAATTACTTTCCTGCAAATCATGGTTGCAGGAAAGAAATGCGTATTTCCTGTTGAAGCCTAATTTAGGCTTTAACTCTCATTCTACATACTTGACTCATCCTGTACCAGGGCCTATCACAGCAGTTCATTGCTTCAAAAAAGACAGGTGCGCTACAACACAGACACTCGGTGTACTGTGCATTGTATTGCAATAGAATGCACATGACACTTTTTTTCATGCGTTCAGGTGCATTGCAGCCTATTCATTTTGACATGAACAAGCCATGAAGAAAAATAAGATTCCACACTGAAACCACACAGCAACCTCACAGATCTGAAACTGTTGTTGGGTAAGGCCATCTAATAGTGAGTTGTGTGCTGTATTTCATATATTTTGTATAGACTGTTTTACAGTAAATACACACAGAAAAATGTTTTATTCATTACTCTAACCTTCATTATATATTAACATGTATTTTCTCAAAAGAAAAATATTATCTATGCTAATTTAATTCCGGAGGGCAGAATAAATTCTCAGAAAGAGACACAAGGTAAAGTATAAATTAGCATCATTTATGTGGACTTGCTTGACTTGTGAAAATTCACACTCAACTGTAAGCTTAGCAAATGTATATGACAATATGATAACACTTCCATCAGTTTATTATTCAAAGTAAAAATTCAAAGGAGCAAAGACACGAGAAATGTAGTGGTGTTAGGCTTAATGTACACGGGTCCTTTTTACAACCTCTCCTGAACGATTAACTTGACAGATAGTAACCCACATTTAAAACGTCCGTTTTGCCGCATTTACATGCCACGATTAGCAGCATTTTGCCGCGTTTTGCCGCTTTTATAACAATATGGCCCTTGAAATGCCTCTAAACTCAGCGTCTGAACTAATTTTTTGCTTTCCAAAAAAGGCCTCTAAACTCAATTGCCTAGAAACTACTATAAACGACCCTGTGTACATGTACTGATAAGATAACATAGAGGAGAGTTCAGGAGCAGTTGAAAAAAATGCCCAACTGCTCTCAAACGTCCGTTTAGCAGCAGCAGTGTACATGAGGCCTTACCAACAGTATTGCCGCGTACACACGATTGGACATTCCAACAACATAATCCATGTTTTTTTTCCGGCGGATGTTGGCTCAAACTTGTCTTGCATACACACGGTCACACAAACGTTGTCGGAAATTCCGAACATCAAGAATGCGGTGACGTACAACATGTACGATGAGCTGAGAAAAATGAAGTTCAATAGCCAGTGCGGCTCTTCTGCTTGATTCCGAGCATGCGTGGAATTTTGTGCATCAGAAATGTGTACACACGATCGGAATTTCCGACAACAGATTTTGTTGTCGGAACATTTGAGATCCAGATCTGAAATTTTGTTTGTCGGAAATTCCGACGGAAAATGTCCGATGGAGCCTACACATGGTCGGAATTTCCGACAACAAGCTCCCATCGAACATTTGTTGTCAGAAATTACGACCATGTGTACGCGGCATAAGTCTTCTAGCTCCAGCAAAACAAATCCTAAATCTGTCTAAAATAAGACAAGGAAAAACAAAAAAAAAAAACAGGAACAATAGCATAACTGTTATCCCCAGTAACATTTCTTGCTTTGTTTTGCCAATGAATAAAAGAAGAAACCTGATTGGTCATTATGGGCAACGCTACTGCTCCTATTCCCATTTTTTTCTCCAGTTATTTATTTTTTTTAGAAATTATTTTATTTTTACCATTTTTTATTGTGATTAGATATACCACTATTTTAAATAAGGGTTTGAATGGATTTTGGAAATAAGCGTTATGATCTGGAACCATGAAGCCATGTACAAACTGATGTTAAAAAAGACATTAAACTTGAACACTGGGAAGGTAGAAAACCACTACTTTAATACATTCACAGTTATCAAAAGTTGGCTCCAAAAAAAACACTCCTGAAATGTTTTATCTCTATTAATTTAAGACAAGAGAAGCACGGGGGCTAGTAGTTGGCATTTCTGCCTTGCAGCACTGGGGCCCATAGTTTGAATCTCAGCCTGCACGCTGCCTTCATTAAGTTTACATGTTCTTCCTGTGCTTGCGTAAGTCCCCCCCCACACACACACACACATGCTGGTAGGTAAATTGTCTCCTGTCTAAATTGTCCATGTATGTGTATGTATGCATGTGAGGTAGGGCCTTTGGATTGTAAGCTCCCTGAGGACAAGGACTGATGGTAATGTATGCCATGCAATGTAAATTGTTGGGACTATATAAATACCTATAATAAAAAATAATAAAAATCCATATAGCCTTTGTTGTTTCTGTGATCTCTGCAGTGATGGTGCAAAACAAATTCAATCTCTTTAAGTTTAACTAAATGTAACTCTTTGAAGCTTAAAGGGGTTCTGTATGCAGCAGCCCTCCTCAGCCCCCTAATACTTACCTGAGCCCCATCTCTTTCCAGCGATGTCCACGAGTGTCTCGGCAGTCCAAGACTCTCCCTCCTGGTTGGCTGAGACACAGCAGCAGCCCACTGCTGTTAATCAAAGTCAGTCAGCCATTAAGGAGAGAGAGAGGGGAGGGGCCGGGCAACAATGGACACAGGGAGCTGTGACCCAGCTCAGGTGCCCCCATAGCAAGCTGCTTGCTGTGGGGGCACTCGACAGTAGGGAGGGGCCAGAGCACAGAAGAGGGACCTGAGAAGAGGAGGATCCAGGTGGCTCTGTGCAATTCCACTACACAGAGCGTGGGGGGTGATGAGCTGCGCTCTCTGTGTCCTATGAACACAGAGTGCCAGCTTGGGAGCAAGCAAGCATGAGTGCATCCACAGAAAGCGTCTTGCTATGGGGGCATTAGGCAGGGGGAAGGGGCCCAGAGCGCCGGTGGGTGACTGTGAAGAGGAGGATCGGGGCTGCTCTGTGCAAAGCCACTGCACAGAGCAAGTAAGTATAACATGTTTGTTATTTTTATAGAAAAAAAACTGAGACTTTAGTATCACTTTAACTCTAGGTTTACTTTCACTTTAAAAAATTGGGTCCAAACAAAGCTGGCTCAAATGAACTATTTCCTTTACTAATTAATGTGGCTGCTGTGTAAACTGTCATCTACATACGCTGTGTTCCAACAACGGTATGGGTACTTCTTGTCTGCTGCTGGAACAAAATCAAGTAGGGCTGATTGCCGGATCATCAATCTACAAGAAGCCTTGTATTTATATCAGTGAATCCAAGACTTTCACTAATTGGTTGAGGCAGGAAGGTGGGCAGATGATGTCATGATCTATCATACAATTTATACAGTGCTGACAACAGACATAGCAAATAGTATAGAAAATAGTTAATTTGGGCCAGCTAGCCATGTCTAGCATCCAGATTGGTGTTCTGCAAATGCAAAGCAAATTGTCCTGGTCTGCAGAAACAAGGGGCAATCTTGGCTTCAGGAGTTAAAGCAACATTTGGCAGTCACATTTTAATTTCTTGTTTGGGTAACCATTTTCCAGCAGAACAGCACTGCTCAAGGTTCTCTTTGGGTTGCAGGATAACTCAGGGCCTCGTCCCATCACCCAGATTCTTCAGTGGCAACACAAATGAAGCTGCACAGTACTCTGTGCTAGTCAGTGCTAGTCAGTGATCAATAAACTTTATTGCTCAACTGATATATACTGCATACCACCCCTGGCACCACGATTCTGTCAAATTTTGCTGTATTGCAGAGCTAAAATGTAAAAACAGAAAAGATGAAAAGAAGTGGCGGCGTTTAGTACATAGGCTACAATACTACAAGTGATGTTCATCAAATTACAGAGCTTAGGTTCTTCCCCAACCCCTAGTCATTTCAATAGTGTTTTTGAAATTACAAAGCTCAAGATATTTGTCATTTGTTGCTCCTGTGATTTACTATGAACTATGAAATTTGCAGTGTGTGCATAGAGCATAGCGACTACAATTATTTTGCACTGCTCATTCCAAACAAATGGAAGTGATGGAGAAAATTCATTTGTGTTGCCATCAGTTCTAGAACTGATAGAGGATGTTAGAGGAAGGCAGAAAAACGCAGTAAAAATTATTTCATGAAAAATAGGTTACAGGGCCACTAAATACAGGATATGTTTGTATTATTTTTGGACAATTAGGATATTGTTTACTGTCACTTTAACTGCAGGAAAGTCTGCAGGGAGGTTAAGGACTTTGCTATGCTGTCTGATATATGTTCATGGATCACAAGACTGTATTAAGGGAACTGCAAATCTTTTTTAAAGCATAACAGTTCATGTATATGAATTTGAGCTGTGTATTTAGCTGTGCGCCTGGAATTCAGCTATAAAGTGTAACTGTAAAATTAATAAAATACAATTTAAACTCTCAAGTGGTTTTGCTACAGTGAGCAGCAGTAGTATACAGTAACAGAATTCCTTGAAACCCCTTAAAACCCCTCCAATCAAAAAAACTCATGTTACTCCTGGGCCTCCTCTGCTACTTCCAAAACCACTTCTACTATCACTTAGGTAGCTGGCCAATATAGATACCCTGTATTCTGGGTGAAGAAGCTGGATGAGGATTTACGTAAAGAGTAACTATACTTTTATTGATAAAAAATCCCTCTTGGGTGTTCTGTGTACACTGCAAAGATTTGAATAAACTTTGTTGCAGATTCCTATCTTTTTCTGCTCTGAAAAAATAACTTTTTGTTTTACCATGCCCTTTCCAGACAGATTCCTGAATGACAGGGTCTGGTTCATTATAACCAACATGTGAAATCTCAGCATTCTGATGAGGAAAGCTGTGGTATCAACATCCATTTAGAAATAGCTATCCCTTGGGGAGTATCACACGAAAAATGAAATTCCTATTGCAGGGGATGCCTAAAATCTGACTTGCATCTTAGTGCAGATGAGAAAATCAGTAGACCAATCACAAAAGCAATACAATTACATTTCTGAGGGTATACGGAATGTATCCAGGCTGCCATATTACATTGTATTTTTAGAAAATTACATCAGCTGCAGTTTGAAAGTTTTATTTTTAATACCATAAAATGACAAAATGGCATGTGCACTGTATTATTTGCTATTATTTGTAATGAAAGTGGAGTTCTCCTTTAAAAATTTGCATAATACAAATGAAGTGGACTTTACGTTTCACTGACTCCAATTGTTTGAACAAAAGAAAAGAGTTCCTGGAGGAGTATATTTAATTGAACACAGTATACAAATTGAGAGGAGTCAGGTCATCAGTAACATATATTTTCTAGAAGAACTCATGGTGTGTTTGATCTCATTAAATTGCAGACTGGCCTCTGTTTCGGGTTTTAAATCTTTCCAATCTGCAAGTAATAGAGCGAATCCCTGATCACACCATCTGAAGACATTTTAGACAGTTGAATAATTTGAAAGGACACTTTCTGAATTACAGGACAGCATTTTCACTAGAGAGGAAAAATTGTAAAAGGTCAAAGAGCATTCTGCAGTCATTCTACAAGGTGGAATTAGAAAAAAAACTGTCATCTGTGTTCAGAGAAGAGAAAGGTCTACTTCTTAACATGTGAAATGACCAAGCATGTATCTGCTAATATTCAAACAAAGCAAGATATAATTATCATGTGCAGTTCATCTGCCTTTTGTGTACAAATTAAGGCGCAATAGGACACAGATACCTCTGCCTAGTTAAAAATGTCACAATATTTTTTTTTTTTTAGAATTAAAATATTATTAATAATGTTATGCAATATATTGCATACATGCCAACAGTCTTTTTAGGGGTAAACACAGAGGTTTATTTACTAAAACTGGAGTGTGCAAAATCTGGTGCAGCTGTCCATGGTAGCCAATCAGCTTCTAACTGCAGCTAGTTCAATAAGGCTTTGAAAAAAAGACCTGGAAGCTGATTGGTTTCTATGCAGACCTGCACCAGATTTTGCACACTCCAGTTTTAGTAAATCAACTCCATAGAGTTTTGGAAACTAAAGGCCAGATTTTAGGTCTGAGTTGACTGACTATTCAAAAGAGAAAAGGTAAATTTTAGTAGAACTGGCTTCCGTATTATAAGGAAATATGTAAAAAAAATTAAGAACTCTAGTTTGACTGTTTATGAAAATCATTTAAAATGTATTTAACCACCTCAATACAGGGCACTTACACCCCCTTCCTGCCCAAGCCATTTTTCAGTTTTCAGCGCTGTCGCACTTTGAATGACAATTGCGCGGTCATGTTACACTGCACCTTAATTAAATTTTTATCATTTTTTTCCCCACAAATAGAGCTTTCTTTTGGTGGTATTTGATCACCTCTGCGGTTTTTATTTATTGCGCTATAAACAAAAGAAAAGGGACAATTTTGAAAAAACACAATATTTTTTACTTTTTGCTATAATAAATATCCGATTTTTTTTTTTTTTTTAACAAATTTTTTCCTCAGTTTAGGCCGATACGTATTCTTCTACATATTTTTGGTAAAAAAAAATTGCGATAAGCGTATATTAATTGGTTTGCGCAAAAGTTATAGCGTCTACAAAATACGGGATAGATTTATAGCATTTTTATTATTTATTTATTTTTTACTAGTAATGGCGGCGATCTGCAATTTTTATTGTGACTACGATATTGCGGCGGACACATCGGACACTTTTGACACATTTTTGGGACCATTCACATTTATACAGCGATCAATGCTATAAAATTGCATTGATTACTGTGTAAATGTGACTGGCAGGGAAGGGGTTAACACTAGGGGGCGCTCGAGGGGTTAATGTATGACCTAAGGAGGTGATTCTAACTGTGGGGGGAGGGGACTGACTGGGGGAGGTGACCGATCGCTGTCCCTATGTACAAGGGACACGCCATCGGTCTCCTCTCCTCTCTGACAGGACGTGGATCTGTGTTTACATGCACAGATCCACGCTCCTGCTCTGTTACCCGGCAATCGCGGGTGCCCGGCGGACATCGCGGCCGCCGGGCACGCGCACCGGGTCCCGAGTGACGCAGCGGGCGCGCGCCACCGACGGCGCGCACGCGCCCCCTAGTGGCTCGGGAGGGCGAGGACGTCATATGACGTCCTCCCAGAACAATAGAAGCCTCGTCCAGCCGTCATATGACGGTGGGCGGTGGCTTAGTGGTTAAACAGAAAAACAATTATTAAAAACGCAAAAAAGTTTAATTATATATTTCAGCTTACTAGTCCCTAAATGTGGTGGCTGCATTATTTCTGTTTTTTGGGCCCAGTAACATACTTCCTGTCCTAGAGTTCCATACTAGGGCAGGGACTGTTTTAGGACTACAGAATAACTCTCCCTCTACCCTTCTCCATAAGATAGAGAGACATAGAGAGAAATGTTTTGAAGTCCAGAGAAAGAGCTAAGATTAAGTGCATCCGAGGTAGCGTATACAGGAAGTTACCAGCTTACAAGATTACTGCAGGATTAACATTTTACTTTTTTGCACTTATCAAACAGATGTAACAAAAGACTTTTAATGGTAAACTTTGTGGGCCCAGAGGGAAAAAAAATAAGTTTATTGCTAGAGTTTACATACACTTTAAGCAATTTCGGTAGGAATGCAAAGGATTTTTACTATAATGTATACACATACACAAAAGCCCTCTTCCCACCCTTTGTGAGCCCACCACTTTGATGATCATCCTCATTGACCAATAGCAAGATGTTTGAGTAGCCTAGTTTTTTTGAGCAAACATTGGTGTTTACATAATTGATCATACTGTCTTTTGTAAATGTTAGGACATCCAATAAGGAATATAAACCTACTTATCTAAGTGCTTGCTTTTCAACCCCATTTTTTCCTAGACACATGTATAATTGAATACACAATTTTTCAAGACCATATTCCTAATGGGTAAAAGAATGGGGTTAGTCTCAAAATAATCAGGATGGTTAAGAGGTTGTATTGAAATAAGATGGACATAAATACTATGATAGCAGCTCATACATGAAATTCTTGACAGTAATTTTCTACCTGCAGAGCATTGCAAAAATAATGATACACTAATGTCTTCTCATTCATAAATTATTCTTCTTTTACACAACCCCAAAAACCAGAACCACTGGTAAAGAAAAGCTGCAGATGCACTAATTAGATCATGCATCAAGGAAAGTGCAAATATAAGTGTATCTTTCTGTTTCCTTTTACATACATTGACAGTATCTTTGCTATTATAATTTGAATAGATATGCCCTATTTTCATAGTTAGCCCTAATGGGTTTTACAGTTCATTTGTTAAATGTAGATCTGCACCTTCAATGTCCTCATGTGTTAGATAATATACATTCACAGCAGCTCCTGCTTTCCCTTGGCTCATCACCCCTTGTGCAAATGCAAATGCTCTTACCAGATACTGTTCTACAAATAGCTGCATGGATCTCATACTACGTATAGTGGCCTCCTGCTTTGTATATAATGGCTGCATGTGGTAAAATTAAGGTTAAAAGGCTAGCTTCAGGGAGCTTCTATAATGAGTAAAATAAATAAATAAATAAAGTAACCAGATTGATTTATTTTCAAGTATCTTTACTAATCATAAAATGAGGAATGCAGTATTGTTTTTTTTTTAATCTTTTTGAAGTGAAAGATTGCAATTTGCAGATTAAGTCATCTATAAATGAAAAATACTCTCACAAAGTACTAAGTATTTCTTATATCTAGTATTATACTTTTACATTGCATTGAATTATACTCTTGTAGATTTTTTATTGGCTAAATGAGAGGTATTAAAAGAGAGCCAATCTGACCAGATATGGTTATGACTTTTAAAATCAGAATAAAATAATATGAAATTATACTTAATATAATTGGCTCCTGTATAGGATTACAGACAGTTTTTACTAAAGATGTTTTAAAGCTCAACTCTTGCCAATTTTTTTGTTTTGGGGGGTGGAAGGGTTGTTATTGCTGTCTGGGACTCCATTGAAGAGTTGTATTCTTATGTGTGTCTCAGTGACACCAGGCAAAAATGGTGGGAACTAACTGTCACGTACTGTCCCTCTGGCTATCTTCATTTCCTGAATGAAAATACCGTATATACTCGAGTATAAGTCGAATTTTTCAGCACATTTTTTTGTGCTGAAAGTGCCCCCCTCGACTTATACTCGAGTCGAGCACTTTTCTGCAGCAAAAAATTTCATTTTCCGAACCGACTTCGGGGCCCCGTATCTCAGGGCCACTTGGTGCTAGGAACCCCAAATTTGGTGTGCAAACCCGGTGGAACTGGTACCACAACATATCCAAAGCTGAAATTCTTAGCACTAAGGGGCCCCGAGATACGGGGCCCCAAAATCGGTTCAGAAAATGTCATTCTCTGCTGCAGAAAAGTGCTTGACATTTTCTGAACCGACTTTGGGGCCCCATATCTCAGGGCCACTTGGTGCTAGGAACCCCACATTTGGTGTGCAAACCCAGTGGAACTTGTTCCACAACATATCCAAAGCTGAAATTCCTAGCACTAAGTGGCCCCAAGATACGGGGCCCCAAAATCGGTTCGGAAAATGTCATTCTCTGCTGCAGAAAAGTGCTTGACATTTTCTGAACTGATGTTTGGGGCCCTGTATCTCGGGACCACTTGGTGCTAGAAATTTTATGGTGCTAGTTCCACTGGGTTTGCACACCAAATTTGGGGTTCCTAGCACTAAGTGGCCCCGAGATACGGGACCCCAAATTCAGTCAACTGTGTCCACCTGCAGCAATGGCATTTCGGTACCCTTTGGGTTCAGAGACCCCAAATTTTGGCTGCAGCTAGGGGGCATCTAGGAACCCTTAACTACCGAGTTTGAAGTTCAGGGGACCTATGGCTGCAAATGGGCACAGTGAGGCATGCAAATGGGCACAGTGATGCTGCAAATGGGCATTGTTGACCCTCTTTTCCACTTACAGTAGCTGTGCATTTCTCACCCTCATCTTATACTCGGGTCAATAAGTTTTTCCCATTTTTTTGTGGTAAATTAGGGCCTCGACTTATACTCGGAATGACTTATACTCGAGTATATACGGTACCAAAAGAAATAAGAAATGGGAGCCTCACACTAGTTTGTACAGTCCAATAAAGATTTGATTCTGCAACTGTTCCAGCTTGTTTCAGTGGCTCAACAGTCTCCTTCATCAGGGCTAAAATCAAGACAATAAGGGAAGGGGAAATCATTTAAAAATTGCTTGAGTATATTAAAAAAAAAAGTGTAATTAAAAACATAAATTACACTTTATATACAATCCAGTCCATACAGCACAAAATGGTATTGTTACAACAATCTTAATAGAAAAGATTGCGAATTGCTGGAAAGATTATAGGTTATGGAATATGTATGACCAAAAGGGAATAATTAGAATAGATTGTGACAAGAATAGATTTCTTACTGTCTTGATTTTAGTCTGGACAATGAGGGAGTGCTGAGCCCCTGAAACACTGTACAGTGGCTTTTGTTGCAGAATAAAATTTTGTATGGACTATACAAACTAGTATGGTGCTCCAAACTCTTCAAATTTTTATTATCTCTTCCGATGGTCCAGCAGCATACCACATGTGTTGGATAGCAGCCTCCAGTACTGCACACTACATATAATGTTACAACAAAGTTCAGCTCTTCTATTCCACAAAAAGACTGAATGGAGATACAGACAGAAAAAATAGAGGTTATATCCCTCTTCCATATGATTTAAAGCTAAAAGGAAAATGTTGGCTGGAGTTGGCTTTACAAGATTAGTACCAGAGTGTCAGATTCTACTTATATTGCCACATAGGAACCAATCATTTTAAAACATGCAGCAAAAAGTAGTTTCCATGAAGAAATATGCTGAATCTCATTAACTGCTGTGGGCAACACCAAACCACAAATTACAGCAAATTAAAGATATTTTTTAAACAAGGGGCTCATGTGAGTAAATCATCATAGGGAACACTATGATATATGTTCATCTCACTGCTTAGTATAGCTCTTCCAGTGTCTGGATGTAGTAAGACCACTGTGAGCAGCTGTACACTACACCATCTTTGTTTCAATCCTGTTTATAAATTCTAAATTTTTGATGACATAAATAACCAAAAAAACACTAGGCAATGGGAACATATATTTATTCTGTAGCTTTATTGTAAAGGACAAAAAGCATACATACATGAATGCACCTTCTGTACAGGTACATCTCTTACTCTATTCATTCTTTGGTTGGTTTGTACTCATAGCGACCCCAGCCATCTATAGCAGTACTAATCTTGCCAAAGGAATAGATGGTAGTAAGTAGATAGTGTGTTTTAATGCCTCCCATACATTACTATTGCCAGTGGCGTCTCCAGCTTTCATATTTAGAGGGGGCACATGGGGGGACAGGGACAAAAGTAGGGGGGCAACTATGAAATGCATATCTATCTATCTATCTATCTATCTATCTATCTATCTATCTATCTATCTATCTATCTATCTATCTATCTATCTATCTATCTATCTATCTATCTATCTATCTATCTAGATATATATATAGATAGATATATTTATATATATCTATCTATATATAGATCTATAGATCTATAGATATATATAGATATATAGATGTATAGCTATAAATCTATAGATTTTATATATATAAATATATAGATGTATAGATATAAATCTATAGATATATATATATATATATAAATATATATATATATATATATAATATATATAGATAGATATAGATATAGATATATAGATATGTAGATATATAGATATATAAATATATACTGGGGCCCTTTACTACGACCCCACAACGGCCCTTTCACATGTTCTGCAGTGAGCTCCCTTCCTACTGTATTGGGGTCCCCCAGGGTGGCAGAAAAGAAGAGATATATGTCACCAGTATACCAAGAAAATATAAGAGAACTATCAGGGTTGCAAAGGTTGTCTTGCCACCAGGCCCTGGTGTTCTGCCACTGTGGGGTTCCTCAGCCTCCTCTTGCTGTCCTGCCCCTGCTATTGACAGCGCTGGTCTGGCATCTCTTGGAATTTACAGGCTGGTTCTCCTGTCCTAAGGATGGGAGAAATCAGTCTGTTTTTTCAGCAACTGAGAGTCCTGGTGGAGTCCTTCCTGCAACTCCCTCTTCTCCCTGCCAATCAGGATGCAGGGGAAGGAGCAGATCGGGCGGCCGTGGTTGTGTGAGCGCTCGCATTATGCAGTGTCAGTGAGCAGAGCGAGGGGGGAGGAATCACCCACAGGAGCTGACTGGGGACTCTCTCCCTCTTAGACATTGATTTTTTGTAAAAAAAAATTTTTATTGGGGGGGGCACATGGTGGGGCACAGCATAATGTTGGGGGGGGGGTCAGGGCCCCCTCTGCCCCCCTAGGGACGCCATTGACTATTGCCCCTTCATTCCCCAATAGCTAATAGAAGGGGTGGGCTAACAGGTGAACTTTTTAACTTGCTCTGACTTTAGTTGATATTCATGTTTCAGTATGATCTTATTCTAACAATAAGAATGCACTAAATCATTAATTCTTTCCTATACTGTCAGGCACTTCCTTGAAATATTGTGGACACAGGAGCAATGCCAATAGAAGATTTTTCACACACAAGACTCAAATGAGTCTGATAAGACTAATGTCTATTGTGACAATGGATGTCAATGTGAAAATAGTTCACCCACTTCTGACAAATGTAACAGTGAAATAGTGTGTGTTGTAACATCCCCTTCATAACAACCAATCATTAATTACTACCACTACCATATATTACCATATGTCCAAAAAATGTCCAAGTGTCCATATTGAAACAAGGAGTTTAAGGACTGTGACAGAACCCACTGTCACTGTGTGTTTTGGAAGGGGCTGTGGGCTCGCCTTCTACCCACAGACTATGGCCCAGCAGAGAACGTGAGATTTGGAGGGCTATTTGCCGTCTCCCACCACCGGAAGAAGATACCACCTTCAGACATTTGTTTCCATGGTCGCCGGTTCATCGGAACGGGGTGAATGCGGTATCTGTGGCTGGGCTCGTGGAGTAGTTTCTGGCTACCTATACCTATTGGCCGGCTGGGCTAAATATATACTTTTATTCCACAAACAATGTACTTTTAACTGATAAAGGCAAATACAAGATGGCGGTATTCCCAAAGCGTGGGGCTATGATAATTGGGGACAAAATGGCATTGAGATAATGTAATGTAATGCTACATCCCTTCTCCCCCATTCCCCCCTCTTCTTGCTGTGTTTAATTGTGTTGGTTCATGGCACATAGACAAAGGTCTGGAGACACATCTCAGCAGGGGATGTGTAAGGATGTGTAAGGAGGAGCTGCTTGCTTATCATAATCCCTTCATGTGTTTAAACTGTAGTTGTTTGAATATACAAGGGTTGAGTTTCCATTGGTTCTTCCTTGTCCCCTAGCCCCTCTATGACAAGGCTAATGGTGTTTAAAAGTGTATGTTTGGTACTTAATAAAGACTTTATGCTCTGGATGTTTAACCCTCAACACCTGTGTGGCTTGTCTCGTGATTGAGGGGTTAAGGGCTGGTTATGGCGAGTCTGCAGGCTGCGGGTGGGTTTGGAGCACAGGAGACACAGGTCTAGCGGAGGTTCTCATATGGGGGAACCGAGATCCATCACAAGGACCCACCAGTGATCCAGTAAAACAGGATCAGGGACAGGTGCTGGTCTACAAAAATACTAAACTACCAAATCAAGTTTAGAGAAATAAAAAATACACATTACCTGAATCTAATTACAGAACACAGATGAAAAATTACTTCTTTGAGAAATATGTTCATAAACTGGACTGCTACATTTGGAATGTACATTTTGTATTCCAAATGTATATAATACAGTATGAAAAAGAAAAACGTGAAAATGATTTTCTAAAAATGAATAAAAAAATAGCATGACCAACAATTTAAAGCTATGTAAAGGCCAAAAATTATTAAAAGGGACATAATATTACTTCCTCTGAGGAATTATTATACACCTGTCACAAAACAAGCAGAACAAATTAAAAAGGTCCAAATTAAAGTGGGAGGAGTGTTGTGGCACCATTATGCTACCCAGAAGTAATGTAGTACCCTATGCAGCTCTATGGAAGACAGTGGAGTACGAGTACATGTTAGCTGATTAAAAACTGATAATTAAAACTGGTGATTGTTTTTTTTAATTGTTGCTTTTTTTAGTAAAGCATGTTTTATGATATAGATATGTCTTCTTCAATGAATTTTCATAAATAGTGAGATGGGAAGTTGTGAAGGTGACTAGATGTTAAAGCGGTTATGAAGGCTGAAGGTTTTTACCTTCATACATTCTACGCATGAAGGTAAAAAAAAAAAACCTTCAGTGCGCAGCTCCCCCCTCAACTCCCCCTAATACTTACCTAAACCCAATCTTGATCCAGCGATGTGCACAAGACCCAAGGCTCTCCTGGGTATCTCTCTCTTGATTGGCTGAGATGCAGCAACAGGAGCCATTGGTTCTCACTGCTGTCAATCACAGCCAGTAAGGCAGGAGCACTGGGGGGTGATGAGCTGCGCTCACTGTGTCCTATGGACACAGAGAGCCAGCTTGGGAGCAAGCAAGCATGAGTGCATCCACAGCAATCGTCTTGCTATGGGGGCATTAGGCAGGGGGAAGGGGCCCAGAGCGCCGGTGGGTGACCGTGAAGAGGAGGATCGGGGCTGCTCTGTGCAAAGCCACTGCACAGAGCAAGAAAGTTTAACATGTTTGTTATTTTTTTTAATAAAAAAAATTTCCTTTACAATCACTTTAAGGTGGTCTTGGATAGAGGCACCATGGAGCATTTGTAAAATGCGCATTTGACCAAAATTAGCAATAAGTGGTGTAAATAGTATTTTGGTAAGTGGCCATTCCCAGAAGGGAACACCATTGGAGGTTCACATTTATGATTCATTAATGTTTGTATACACAAAAGATTGCACCTTTCATAGGGCTATGTATATTTTTTTATAGTATTAGATGTGTTTGGACACTTTAAAGCACAAATGTCGGCTTTTTGTGCAGAAAAATCTACTGGCTGTAAGCTAATGGGTTTGGATGCATTGGTTATTGTGTGGATACTTTGTTAGGCTCCCCGCTCACTAGATTTTTTTTTAAGCTCCTAGAAGCTATTATAAGCATTTTTTTCTGCTCCTAGAAGCTAATAGTGTTATCCTATGTGTCCAAGCACACTATTTTATGCTAGAAGCATTTTTCAAGATTCAGTGTTTAGGAGCAGAAAAAAATTGTAGAGTTTTTTTCCAGGAAAAAAAGTGCTAAACGCTTCTAAACACTACTAAAACACTCCTAACAGCTTTTTTGAGTGATAGCATTTTTTACAGTACATTAAGTAAAAAAAAAAAAAAACTAATAAAATGCTGATGCTCGTAAATGCTCCTAAACCGCTACTACAAGCCAATACAAAACGCTATTATCAGCGTTTTTCATCCAGCATTTATTTCTAGCTATATTTAATATGTTGGCTTGCAGGATTATTATTGTTTATATTGTGATCAGTATATAAGTGTGATGAATGTGGCACATATTATAAAGTTGCTTAACCTCTTTAGCGGTAATCCCGAGTGTGGCTCGGGGTGGATTTTCAGTACCAAAAGCGGTAACCCCGAGCCATACTCAGGATCACATTGCAGGATCCAGGCAAAGTTACTTACATTGTCCCCAGGATCCTGCGATGTCTCCCCGCTGTGTGTGCGAGCTGTGTCCTCCACCGGATCTATCACAGTGCCAGGCTCAGTTCCCTGTGAGCGTTGCGACTCACGGGGACAGAGAACGGCGCCATATTAAAAAAGTAAAAAACACATTACACATATAGTACACTGCAATCTTACAGATTACATTACAGTATCAAATTATTTCACATCCCTTTGTCCCTAGTGGTTTATCCGGTGCCCTGCACGCAGTTTTATATTATAAATACTGTTCTTTCTGCCTGGAAACTGAAAATTGTCCATAGCAACCAAAAAGTGTCCCTGTACATCAAAAGCGGTTTTAGACCAGCTAGAAAACAGCAATAATTAATTAGAATCACTTGCAAAATTGAGCGATAGTGATTCATGGGGAAATCCGTCATAAAACACTGAAAGCAAGTTTCAGTGTTTTTGATTTGATTACATTATTGAATAATTTTTATTATTATTATATTATTATTTGTTATAATTATTTATAGTTATTTATTATATTATAATTTAAGATTTCCTGTTTCAAACTTTATCATACCCGGGATGTCTACTAGACTCTTGTTTCGACAGATTTAAGTGTGTTATTCCTAAGAATTACAGGCCTACAATATAAAACTCCAAATTTCCATGCAAAACATTGTACCGCTTTGAGCATCAAAAATCTGAAATAATCATACCACCAGGGAGGTTAAATACTAATAAGGAGACTGGTATTGGGGGCAGGATTTTATTTCATGTATGTATTTATTGCACTAGGGGATTGTACAAGAGCAGTGAATAAATAATTTAAAAAAAAGCATAATACACAAGTTCTACTAAGGCACACATATGCCTGTTAAAGATCAGATACAAAACAAAGGGCTCTTTGCTATCAAACATCAAATATTGCCTTTGCTATGTAGATTACCACTGAATATTTGCATGCTCATCTCTCTTCTGGCAGAGTATGTACTGTTATCTTACGTCTTTATCTTATTAAGATCTTCTGTCAAGGTGTGTTCATGCTCATTGTATCTGTGTGATAGATTTAGCCTTCAAACTGTACTCTACTACTGTGCAATGTGACACCTGCTACAATGTCCACGATCACTACAGCATCTTGTCACAATACAGTGCAGACAGTAAAGTGATAGCTTCTTTTGGTGTTGAAGAAAACATCAGTTGTATTACATTATATAGATTATAAACAGAAAAGGATTGTTCTTCGTAAAATGGTTTGCTGTACAAATTAAAAAATAACCATGATATTCAGAAAATGCTGTTGGTTCTATACTAGAATTATAGATTCTGTTCACATTACAACTAACTGTAGTAAGAGATGACGAAATGATTGTACAATCCAAGAATCAGTCAATCCAGTCAAGGAGCCAAGTTACATGTCATTCCATTGACAATTAAACAGCTGTAAAATGTTAAATTCCAGCTGTGATTTTAAGACACCTTTTTTTCTAGCTGGCAAAATCCCTTATTCAACATCTATTCTCCTGTAAATGATCAGATTTTTAATACAATCACTAATATACCAAATTTTGACATATATAAACTAATTAACTCTTAATAACTAGTATAAATGTCTATATATAGCATACACGTATGTATGTATTTTTCCACCCTCTTGTAACCTAATGCCAGTGGAACTAGTGGAAACAACCAAAAACAGAACACATAAAAAAATTAAAAGTTATTTTTACATTACTAGGAGTTTCCGTACCTCTATTGTCAAACCTCCAACATTATATCTCCTCCTGAAGCATGTTCACCACCAATGTTAAAACATTTACATTTTTTAAGCCTGTAATACTTTTTGGGATTACTTTACTAAAGGAGTAGAATGTTCATATAACCAAGTGAAGACATAGAAATTGTTATTGATAGATCACGTAAAGAACATTTTCTGTTTAGATTCCCTTGCACATGATTGGGTATAGGAAGTGAACAAAGTTTGGTTGTAAGTGAACTTTCTATTGTATAATCTATCTATCACTTACCGTACACACAAACCCGTGCTGACCTTGTTCACATAATACTGCAATATGTTTATAGGTCAGGCTGCAGTGAACTCAGAGAAATGGTTCTTCAACCATGGAACCCATTGGTCTGTATTGCTACAGGTTCAGATTAAAGTAGACCTGTCCTGAGAGAAATAAAGAGCCTGTCATTACTGATCTCTCATTCTGAAAATGCTAATTACTTGCCTGTCAGGCTGATCCAATGGATTCAATACTTTCTGAGTCACTGAACCGAAATAATAATGCAGATCAGGTATTCTGACGTAATTTGCTGCAGGCTCATTTCAAGTCATTTGAAAAAGTAATTGATTTACCAAAGAAGTAGGAACTATACATTTTGTAATGCAAATAGTCCCTGAGCTTAGTGAATAAGATAAAACTATGATTATTTTTTTATTATCTAATAATGTGGTAGCAAAAATTTTTTTTTTTTTTGCAGATGATACTTAAAGTGGGCAATGCTTTATCTTATTCACAAACCCGAGAGAACATTTACTTTGTTAAGAGAACAGTCCTTTTTACATTAGAAAATCAACCCTGTTGACTCAAAACATTTGAATCCAGAGATAGCCAGGTAGATAGCATTTTCAGCCCGCAATGGCAGCCTATTTTTTTTTTCAGTACAGGTTTCCATTAAACACAAAGTACTGATTTACAGGTGATCAGCAGTAGTGGTGTGCAGCGATAGGAATCTGTCAGTGTCACAGACATAGGTTTTTGATTGTTTTTCAGAATTTATATGTGACAGAGCAGCTAAACATTGTCAGATGTGGTGGTCTTTACAACATCTTCATCAATTTTGCTAATTATTTCAAAAACATTTTAACAGCAGTAAAACTCCCATTTTCTCTGCAAGCATATATATAATCCATTTATTTCACAACAGATCATAAAAATCTGCAATAATAAAAATAAATACCCAATAATAATACCCAAGCATGCCAAATGCCAGATCACTAATGGAGCCTTATTTATTATTATTACAACTAAAAAAAGAATAGCCTTTATTACCCTATATCATCCAAGCAGAATTACATAGTTGCAGAATAAGAGGAAGAATCAGATTGGTTGTTAGAACCTGCATAGACAATTCATCTCTGAGACAATGATAAAAGAGACTCAATATTCTGAAACCATAACATAGTTTGCTGTACTGGTTTTGGAAAAACTATAGAACTTCAGTGATCCCAGTCTCTAGCTTCAGTCTTACTATGATAAATTAAGTATCTAATAAATGAGCCTTAGTCTAATTTACAGAGTAGAAAGAGTACCATTAAAGCATTAGAATGATTTTTCTCAGTGGCCAATATAAGCAAAGTTTCACATTTACATGGCAACGGTTCTATTAAACTGTTTTAACTTCAGTTCATAAAGCTATGGATGAAAATAGTCATTTCACATACATTTGTATCTGCTACAATCTCAAAGCTCTTATTAGTCATCCAATCAACCAGAAAAATATATTTTTGATTGACAGTCGGCTGCAATGGCACATTATGATAAAATAGGCAAGTGGTGGATGTAATGGTCATAAATCTTCAAATGACTAAATTATATTCCACTTAAAAATTGCCAGTTCAGATTTTTGAATATCAAGACAATAACTAACCAACATAAAACGGAAACCTGATAGGAATCTTACAGCCTTAGTTGTAGTGTACAACATGGAAACCTGGGCAATCTTCCAATCTAATGCAATTAAAATATTTTAATTGGCCTTATTCATTGTGTTTAATATTGCCATTGAAACGTGTAACCTTAGTATCATATAACAACTAATTATACTATATGTTATATAGATTACATAGGGCATATAATGACCTATATACTATTTTCTTGCTATATTATTAGTAGTCTTATAAGACAAAGGGACAGCATGGGTTTAAAATCCTCCCCCAAAAAATCATCACATAGCTACTTATCTAATTTCATCCTACCCATATACCTATGGCCTGACTTATATTATTTACAAAGACAATTGTCAAGCGAGAAAAAAAACAGCTGATAATTGATAATATATCGAATTACAATAACTACATAGATAGAAATGAAAGCAAATGGTTATTCAAATATAAAAGTAAAATATATAATAGGCCAGGTTAGAATGAAAGCACTTTTTTGTCATCCGTAAATCATAATATAATTTGCTTTGAAAAGTCTGAATTCCATTTTTAATGCAACCTCAAAGCATTTTAACCTATATTGACTCAACATTTCCAGTTTTACGGAGTGCTATGTAAGTGCTTTGTGTGGCTATTACAATCTGTTCAAACAGTAGAATAAAAATTCTGTAATAAAACTCCTGTACAGCACTGGCTCCATGCAGCAGCTGTCGAGTATCTGGAGCAGATAGCTCTGCAAATCTTGTACTCCCAAGAGATTGTGGGACAATTAAATTCACATTTCTGCCAAATCAAAATGGGACAGATGAACAAGCCAAAGGAGAAATTTTAATATGGGCTTTATAAAGCCCGACCCTGATAATATGCTGAAATGAAAAAGCATAGCCCTTTCATTTGGTTTAAGAAAACCTAACCTTTAGTATAACATAGAGAGTCATCATCAACAAGCAGATGAGTCAGTAATGAAGGAGTTAATTGGTGTGTGCACTAGCTGTTGTCTTCTTGTTCATGTATATCCTTTATATTCATTCTAGTATTTACTATACAAATAGGCTTAATTCCACTTTGTTTTACATCTTTTTTTCTTTCACTGTATAGCTTTATTGCATTGTATGTACTTAAAGCTCCCTAAAACCATTATTCAGAATAGCAAAAGCACAAAGATAAAAAAAAAACGCCTCCCAGCTAAGGGTAAATGAGAGTGAAAGAAAACTATTGTGTTCCTTTTCATTTCATCTCAAAATCCCTACTCAGAGCTTCTCAGAACAGATGAGGCTGCCTTAAGAGTATTCCTGATATAATGGACATTCTGAACAATGATAAAATCTACAAGTAACCATTTATAACTTCTAATTCCTTATTTTCCAGCTTTAACTATGGCTTGCTGATACATACTATACTGTACTATAATAAACATTCATTAATTGCTGAGCTGCGAAACATTGATATACATGAATCATGTATACTTAAAATACATTATCACTTATGCATACAATTAATATATATATATATATATATATATATATATATATATATATATATATATATATATATATATATATATATATATATATATATATATATATATATATATATATATACTGAATTCTAAGTTATGCTGCAATTGGATCTGGAATGATTTTGTATTCTCCTCACTGTAATACTCTCAGCTATCAGCTTGATCCTCATTTATTAGAAAAAAATGGTGGTATACTTATACACACAAAATATACTCAGGGATAATTGTTCTAAAAGAACTTTAGCTGTTCTATCTAATACTCAATTTAAGTTATGAATAGCAATTACCTGTCCGGGAAGACATTTATTCCTTAGTAAAGAGGGGGGCTTTTCTGTAATAAAACATAAGTAATATTTTTTTTATTTTTTTTCATTATTCAGATCAAATGTTTTAATGCAAACAACTGAAAACATAATATGATAATAAAATACAGTGTTTTATTAAGTATTATTAACCTAGTATAAACCCATACAAAAAGCTTTCATTCCAGAATGTATCACAGCAGTATTAAAAGAGTTACCATTCCTTTTGTCTAGTGAGTTTGAAAAATATAACTCTGAGATCTAAACACATTCAAATGATATACAAATGCTGTCATGGATCAAGTGGTCAGACACACAAGCCTATCTAAAACATAAGTTTTGCGGCAGTCTTTTTATTACATTCTCACAATGATTTATTAAAATCCACATAGTGAATACTGCAGAGGTATCTACTTGCAAAGATCTTCCTGTTCCCTATGTATGTTTTAGTAATGCAGATGCACTAAATGCAGAAGATAATGTAGCAAACATATCCAGGACGCAAGCAAATTTTATGCAGCAATGTATATTGCACTGTATATTTTCCCCAACAGCACAAAGTATAACAAATATAAATTCTAAGGACAATCCCAAAATATATGTGATCCTATCTATCTACAGAGTTAGCTTGCCTTCCTCCCGATATGTAAATATCATTAAAGGTAATGACAGCCTAAACTGATTTTCATCAGTAAAAGAGAATTACAGAGGTTCTGTGGTTTTACCTGGCAAATCTTCCCCGTCTGACAGCTTGTGCAGCGGCCAAGCGTATGATGTCTGTTGAAATACACGGATCTCTCCTTTGTACTGTAGCTTAGCTCTTAAGAAAAAAAAAAATACAGGGGGAGATTTTGTCTGTCAATCTCCTCCCACTTTTCAGTAAACGGATCTCCTTATAAGCACTGCCCATAGAGAAAGCAGAGGGAAGAGAAGGAGGAAAAAAAAAAATCTGCTGCAGATACTATTAAATTTTAATGGCAAAATATATCCAAGTCACCTTCGCAAGGGCCTGATCTATAAAATCGTTTGTACTTAGCGTGGCCATTTTAGCCAAGGAGCTGGAGGCAGTGGTGCTTCGGTGGCGTGTGCCCAAAGACAGTGTGCTGTTTTCACTCAGAATGTGTACAGGTCATTGCATGACAATCCAAAGTAATTAGTGTCTACGCGAATAAAGGGGCACCACTGAAAAGCTTCGAATAATCAACCCATCTGTACTTTGTTGAATGGGCTGTGTCGAAAACCAGCTGCTTGCTTATTCAACAAAGAATGCATGTCTATTATTCACCTTCTGCTGGAGCCTAGAGTTAAGTACCATCTGTGCTGCCATAGCAACATGGCGTTTACATCGAGGGGATAGTAGGGATGATTTTTTTTAAAGGGAAGAGAAAGTACAAAGCAGGAACCCTGTTTCATTCTTTTTTTATACTGTCTTTTCCAAAGCCATCTGTCTTGACGTCACCTTAACAACTATATCAGTTACATTATGGTCTCAGCCACCATTGTTAGCCTTGCAGATAAAGTCACATCACGTTTAACCCATGAATGCCCTGTGTAGTTAAAGCCTCTGAGTCTGATACCTGTCTCCCCATGTAATCAGCCTGTTATGTATGGCAGAATAGCTGGGGAATCGACGCACGACTTTTATCTCTTTTTATTATGTAATTATGTACATTTTTAATTTGCTGCTATTACTGCAAATAGGAGCTCAGGTTAGAACAACATCCATTCTAATAATTACGCTTAATTAATTTAACATTTTAAAATACACAAAGCAGTTCACGGTTGTGGAGATTAGGCTTCATCACAAAAAAAACAGAGAGATTTAAAACAGGACAATATAGAGCTGGTTTATTTAAAACAATGGGTATGTGGACCACAGCAACCAATCAGGTTCATCTTTTTTTCTAAAAATGAAAGTTGTGTTTGGTTGCTATGGGCAAGGTTATCTCATTTTCTTTTTCCCAGTTTCAATAAATCACCTTGTGTTCCTTTATTTTTAACATATTCAGGACATACAATTGTGATGTTATAATATAAAAGGATATACTTTAAATACACTTTTAGGGTAATGCTTAGGTGGAAGGATATAAGGTTTGGGTTAAGGCAGCTGTATCGTTGGTGCAAGTTGTCCTTTAAGGCTTGCTGCCAACTCCTGCAGCTCACCTGGTGAAAAACATACCTTCATCTTCGAACCAGCAGTCTTTGCTATGCCAAAGATACACAGCACAGCTGAACTTTAAAAGTTGATTTGCAGTTAGATTATGGGCAAAGGGTTAATTTAAGAGGGTGCTTTCAATGTTAAGGTTAGGGGGAGGGAAACCTTGCTAGAGTTATAATATTGGGTGTATATGGATATAAGCAGAGGGGTCCACGGGTGATAAGAGAAAAATGTAGACATGTACATACATGTGTGTGTGTTTGTGACATAGGAAGAGTGTTGCATGATCCTTTGATGTTCAGTGCTATATGTATACTTCCTCTATAAAACATCCAATAATATGTAAAGGAGCAAAGTTTACTCACCTATGTCCATGTCTTAATTTTTATGAGTTTTCATTCTGCTTCTGTGCTGCCTGGGTCCCTGCTCCTGTGCCAAATTTGTGAAAAAAGTTAACACTGCTCTGTCATACTGCACGTGTGAGATGAAGTGCATGACACCATGTTATTTATTTTGTGCATGCGCCTTACGACATTACAAGCATCTGTTGGAATAATAAAGAATAACCCTTCCCCTGGATATCATGAGATCACAGGGTCATTTGTTTTATTTTATTTTTTTACCATAAGTGTAATTTTGTAGGGCTCAATCATAAAATGAGCCACATGATGGCATTCACTTCATCTTGCACATTAATGTGGGAGTTTGCAAGATATCGAAGGTTAGGTAAAAGATTTCACTGAAGGCAATGATGACATTATATTAGTAAAAAGTCAATCTCGCACTGCCAACTCATAGAACTAAAATCCAAAAACAATGTAACTGATATACTTCAACAATAATAAATGTTGGTGAATCCTGATAGTGACATTGGGGTGTATTTACTAAAGCTGGAAAATCCTAAATCAGGCTAGCTTCTGCATAGAAACCAATCAGATTCCAGGTTTTATTGCCAAATCCTAATTTAACCAGCTGAGGTTAAAAGCTGATTGGTTTCTATGCATAAGTGAGCCTGATTTTGCACTCTTGCACTTGTCTTCCCAAACGGCATCTGTGCCCATGGGGATATGTCACCCCTGCCTGCAGGGAAACCAGGAAGTAAAAACCACAAAAAACTGTGTAACGTAAGGGAAAAAAAATAAGAAGGTAGTGTTAGGCACATAGAGAGGCATGCTAATGTAAATTTTAGTGAAAGAAAGAAAAGGTCCACTTGTATAATCAGTATACAAGCTGACTGTACAAGCTCCTTTAGATCTCCCATAAACTATGTAGTGCATTCTATACGTTAAGATTAGGTCCTGAGGTTCGAGTCGAATGTAAGTTTGACTCAAACATTGGGTGTTTGCCCGTTCGCCGAATCCCAAACATTATTGGGGGCATCCGCGGCAAATTTGAGCACCACAGAACTCCCCATAATGCACTGTGCGATAGTAGTGGAGTGGATCATCAGACATCAATGCACTGCGATCTCCCAGTGCATTGATGTCTGATGACTGGCCAAAGCATACACGTGACCTGCATGCTTTTGCCAATCACAGTGCACTCTTCTGTGAGAGCCATGATTGGGCAAAGGCAGGGTTCCTTTAGCCAATCATGGCTCAGGGGGCTAAGTCCATGCCCCACACTATATAAGGCTGCTTACACAGCAGCCTATATAATGTTATGCTTATGAATGAGTGAAAACATTATCTAGAGGCAGGTTAGTTAGTGGCGTGCAGGCAGTTTAGTACTGTATATTAGTGTAGTCAGTGTATTAATGTATATACACTGTGTAGTATATATATATATATATATATATATATATATATATATATATATATATATATATATATTCTGCATTCAGTGTAGACTATATACACAGTGCAGGCAGTCTAATATACTGTATATACAGTATCTCACAAAAGTGAGTACACCCCTCACATGTTTATAAATATTTTAATATATCTTTTCATGTGACAACACTGAAGAAATGACACTTTACTACAATGTAAAATAGTGAGTGTACAGCTTGTATAACAGTGTCAATTTGCAATTTGCTCAAAATAACTCAACACACAGCCATTAATGTCTAAACCACTGGCAACAAAAGTGAGTACACCCCTAAGTGAAAATGTCCAAATTGGGCCCAAAGTGTCAATATTTTGTGTGGCTACCATTATAGCACTGCCTTAACCCTCATGGAGTTCACCAGAGCTTCACAGGTTGCCATTGAAGTCCTCTTCCACTCCTCAGCTTCTTTAGCAAGGCAGTAGTCGTCTTGGAGGTGTGTTTGGGCTTGTTACATTGGAACACTGCCCTGCGGCCCAGTCTCCAAAACAAGGGAATCATGCTCTGCTTCAGTATGTCATACAGTACATGTTGGCATTCATGGTTCCCTCAATGAACTGTAGCTCCCCAGTGCCAGCAGCACTCATGCAGCCCCAGACCATGACACTCCCACCACCATGCTTGACTATAGGTAAGACACACTTGTCTTTGTACTCTAAGTTTATCTTGGTCTCATCAGACCACAGGACATGGTTCCAGTAATCCATGTCCTTACTCTGCTTGTCTTCAGCGAACTGTTTGCGGGATTTTGTTGTGCATCATCTTTAGAAGAGGCTTCCTTCTGGGATGACAGCCATGCAGACCAATTTAATGCAGTGTGGGGCATAAGGTCTGAGCACTGACAGGCTGACTCCCCCACCCCATCAACCTCTACAGCAATGCTGGCAGCACTCATACGTCTATTTCCCAAAGACAACCTCTGGATATGACGCTGAGTACATGCACTCAACTTCTTTGTTCGGCCATGGCGAGGCCTGTTCTGAGTGGAACCTATCTTGTTAAACAGCTGTATGGTCTTAGCCACCGTACTGCAGCTCAGTTTCAGGGTCTTGGCATCTTCTTATAGCCTAGGTCATCTTTATGTAGAGCAAAAATTCTTTTTTTCAGATCCTCAGAGAGTTCTTTGCCATGAGGTGCCATGTTGAGAGAGTGTATGAGAGAATGAGAGTGATAACACCAAATTTAAATACACCTGCTCCCCATTCACACCTGAGACCTTGTAACACTAATGAGTCACATGACACCAGGGAGGGAAAATAGCTAATTGGGCCCAATTTGGATATTTTCACTTAGGGGTGTACGTTGCCAGCAGTTTAGACAATAATGGCTGTGAGTTATTTTGAGGGGACAGCAAATTGTCAATGTTATACAAGCCATACACTCACTACTTTCCATTATAGCAAAGTGTCATTTCTTCAGTGTTGTCACATTAAAAGATAGAATAAAATATGTAATATTTGGCATGGGGGTCCCCCCAAACTCCATACCAGACCCTTATCTGAGCAAGCAGCCTGGAGGACAGCATAGGGGGATGAGCGAGCTTTCCCCTCCTGAACAATACCAGGCCACTTGCCCTCAACATAAGAAGGGTGCTTTGGGGTCCCCCCCAAAACACCTTGTCCCCACAACCCTGGCCCGGTGCTGGTGGGGGTCTGTGGGTGGGGGGCGGGGGGCTTATCAGAATCGGGAAGTCCGCTTTAACAAGGGGGCCCCCAGATCACCCCTCATGTGAATGGGTAGGGGTACATTGTACCCCTACCCATTCACCAAAAAAAGTGTCAAAAAGTAAACCCAATACCCATTCACATGGGGGGGCGGGACCTGGGGGTCCCCTTGTTAAAGGGGGCTTCCAGATTCTGATAAGCCCTCCACCTGCAGATCCCCACAATCACCGGGCAAGGGGACACCAAAGCACCCTGCCCATGTTGAGGGCAAGCAGCCTGGTATCGTTCAGGAGGGGGGGCACTCACTTGACCCCCCCATCCTGGTCTGCAGGCTGCTTGCTCAGTTAAGGGTCTGGTATGGTTTTTGACCCTTTTTTTTACATTTTGGCGTGGAGTTCTCCTTAAAATCCATACCAGACACGAAGGGCCTGGTGGACTGGGGGGAACCTATGAAAATTTTTTTATTGATTTTTATCGCGCCGGCAATACATTACAACCGTGAGCAATTTTAAATTACATTTTTTCCTTTAGAAATATAATTTTGCTGCGGCACTGTAAAACAGATGTGCCACTTTACAGGCGAACTAAGGGGACCCACAGGCACTATATTTAAAGGAATATTTAATTTTTTTGTTTCACTTTAAGCATTAATAAAATCACTGCTACTGAAAATGGTTGTTTTAAAAACTTTTTTTTGCATTGATACATGTCCCCTGGGGCAGTACCCGGGTCCCCATACACTTTTTATGGCAATAACTTGAATATAAGCCTTTAGAATGAGCACTTCTGATTTTTCATGTTTGTGTCCCAAAGACTTTAATAGGGTTTGCATATTCGTACAATTTTTTTTTGTTTTTTTTTGGTGTTCGGCCCATCCCTAATTAAGATAAAAAACCTTCAGTGTGCAGCAGCCCCCTTCAGCCCCCCTAATACTTACCTGAGCCTCATCTCGATCCAGCGATCCAGCGATGTTGCATGACAGCCTCGGCTGTCCTGGACTCTCCGTCCTGATTGGCTGAGACAAAGCACCATTGATACCCGCTGTCGTCAATCAAAGTCAGTGAGCCAATGAAGAGAGAGAGGGGACGGAGCTGAGCCACGGCTCCACGTCTGAATGGATACACAGAGCAGAGGCTTGGCTCAGGTGCCCCCATAGCAAGCACTGGCAGGGGGAGGGGCTAGGAGCGCCAGCAAGGGACCCGAGAAGAGGAGGATCAGGGCTGCTCTGTGCAAAACCACTGCATAGAGCAGGTAGGTATATATTTTTAGTAAAAGTATAAGTATCATTTTTAAACAAAACAAAAAAAAACAAGACTTTAATATCAAACTTCAGCATAAATGAGAACTTCTACGTGAAGTACTGGTGCTTACAATATATAAAAAAAACCTCTAGCTCTAAAGATGGCCTGTTATAAAAGAAATATGGGTGTGCAACCTAGTTTTCTGGTACCCAGAGGCAGATATGATTGGTTGTCTATAGGATCCTTCGACCTCAGAGGGTAAATCCAGACAGGGGTCTGTAAAAAAATAATCTAATCTGCGCAAGGTTATTGAACAATACAAAACCTGATTTCTAATAACTATAGACAGTTTGAAGCCCCATGCTGGCATATTGCAAGTGCAACAAATTTTCATCATACACTGTGAAAATGTGTACTGTTTACACCAGTTTTGCTCAGATTCACAAACAAAAATACTTCCATTAAAACGTGGGTAGGAGTTGTATCTCCTGCCTTTCCTGGCAAGAATAAACTGAATGTTACACTTGAAATGGGTTGGCACATTTTCTTTTTATCTATACATATATCATTTTAAAGCAATGTTTAGCCAGATACAGGATGTAGGATACAGGAAGATATTTTTTCGTTTCATCTATACATATGTAATTTTAAAGCAATGTTTAGCCAGATGCAGGAAGTAGGATACAGGGAGATATTATATAATTTTTAACTGAATCAACTGACATTCCCACATTAATATGCTCAAGAGTGCTTGCCAGCTACCCACAAACAGAAATAATGTCTGAATGGGTAAGTTATCAAACCCTCAGAGATGAATGGCACAGGAATGTCTTCTCAACCCTCTCTTGACAGAAACATGTGCAGTTGGCCAGGCCAAGTATACATGTTTTCTATGCACTTTGCAGATGTACTGTTTAAAGCCCCACTTCAGCCATTTTTATTTTATTCTGGGCAGAGTGGAAAAAGCTAACATTTCTATAAGGATTTTATTTTTATCTTTGACTTAATTGTTGATTGATACCTGTACATGAACTGGAAGTTGTTACTGGGACAGGTAGGTACAGGCAACAATACAAATATTGTCAGAAATTATAATCCTTCCTTCTGCTTCTAAAATGTGTATTTGTTTTTGTCTGCATATATGTTGGAGAGATTTTTCCTCAGTTCCTGTCTAGACAGGAAGTAAGGGGAATCAAATGAGACACAGACAGCAATAAAAAACAGATGCTTAAACTTATCCCTACTCTATACAAATCAAAATACATTTGGCTGGTGTTGGGAAACAATCTGAGGGAACAAAGATGTTATATGTATATCTGACTGTCCTCTAAAAACTTTGGGCACCTTAAAATGGAATTAAACCTAAAAAAAAACAAACAAAAAAAAACTAATAAGTAGGATTTTTGTGACAAAAGATACCCCATTGGTCTCTTCTGTCATCAACTCTTCTCCCTTTCTATCAGCTTTTTTGTATATTGAGCCACAATCCTGTGATGGCTGTGATCTTTGGACACAGCCCATCACAGATCAGGACATGGGCGCTGTGATTAGCCCTCCTGATCCTGTGATGGCTGTGTCCAATCACAGCCTCCACACCGTGTAAACAGAGACACATGTCTCTGTGTCATCTATCCCCGCTGAGCTTGGTGAGAGCTCAGTGAAGGGGGAGGGGGTTGCTGCAGCCTCTGTGACTGTAACTGTAACTGATAATTTTAGTGTTCAGTTACACAGAGATCCCATAGACTGCAGCCATCCCCGCACAGTACACCAAGCACCATCTGTCCCTGTCCAAGTGTTCCATGAATATCTGTACCAGTGTCCCATGAACATCTGTACCAGTGCAAAAAAACACCTTCAATTGTGTTCCATTGCAACATCAACATCTGTCAGTGTCTGCCAGTGGGTGATCAACATCTGTCATAGTGTACAAGTGAATAGAAAAAATCTAGTCCAGTCCAGATAAGACCCACGGGGACTGCCCCACATGCGTGATTGGTCAAATTAGAAATAGTTGATAGTGTACAAGTGCACAAAATCATCTGTCAGTGTTCCAGTGTCCTACCAATAATAAATATAAAATTGAATGTGCCCCCCCCCATCCCCCTGTGCTTGTGTGAAAAGCCATACACATGCGTAAACAGTGGTCGCACCACACATATGAGGTATTGCCATGAATGTCAGAGTGAGAGCAATAATTTTAATAATACCAGACCTCCTGTGTAACTCTAAACTGGTAACCAATAAAGGCTTACAAAGCGTCACCTATGGTGATTTTTGAATACCAAAGTTTGGCGCCATTTCACAAGCGTGTGCAATTTTAACAATTGACATGTTTGGTATCTATTTAGCTGGCACAACAGCATATTTTACCAAAAATCTGGGTACTATATTGTCTTTGTGTACATTGAAATTCATTTAAATTGTATTTATGCGTTAGTGTGTAAAATTGCATTTGAAAAAGTATAACTGACAATTGTGGGGTCGTGTGACGCTGTACCCAAATAACATTTTTGCCCCTTTTTTTCCCACAACTAGAGCTCTTGTTTGGTGGCATTTGATCACCTCTGCGTTTTTTCAATTTTTTGCACTATGAACAAATATCAACCAACAATTTTGAAACAAAAAAAATCAATATTTTTTACTTTCTGCTCTAAAACACGTCCAATAAAAAATGTAAAAAATCAAATGTATTCATCAATTTAGGCCAAAAGTTATAGCGTCTACAAACTATGGGATTTTTTTTTTTTTTTTTACTAGTATGGGCACGATCATCGACTTATAGTGGGACTGTGATATTGAGGCGGACAAATCGGACACCTAACTGACACTTTTGACACTTTTTTGGGAACCAGTGACACTAATACAGTGATCAGTGCTAAAATATGCACTGTCACTGTACTAATGACACTGATAGGGAAGGGGTTAACATCAGGGACGATCAAATGGTTAAATGTGTGTCTAGCTAATGTTTCAGTGTAGTGGGGGAGGTGCGTTTACTAGGGGAAGGCATTCTGCTTTACAGAAACATAGGATCCATGCCTTCTGTACTGACAGAATGGCAATCTACCTTGTTTATGTAGGCAGACTGCCTTTCAGCCTGTGTACAGAATGATCAGCAGGTCCTGCCAGACATGGGGTCCGCAGGACCTGCTGATCAGCCCCCCGCTGTGTAAAATCACAGTGGGAGTGAGCCGACTGCAGCGCGCATTTATGCCCAATACCCAGAAGTGCAGGATCATGAATATATACATGATCCTGCACAGCGTGGCTGCCCTGTAGCAGTAAATCTGCCATGGGGTGGTCAGCAAGTGGTTAATTTCTTCATTTTCCAAAGACTTGTGGGAAAATATTACAACTTCAAAAAATTCTCCATGCCTCTTACTAAATACTGTGGACTGTCTACTTTCCAAAAAGGGGTAATTTGGGAGATATTTTTACTGCCTTGGTATGTTAGGGCCTCATGAAATTAGATAGGCCATCGGTATATCAGGTGTGATCAATTTTCAGTGATTGGCACTATAGCTTGTAGACTCTTTAACTTTCACACAGACCAAATAATATACACTGATTTGGGTTATTTTTACCAAAGAAATGTAGCAGTATAAATAATAAATGTTGGTCAAAATGTATGAAGAAAAATGACTTATTTGCAAAATTTGATAACAGAAACTAAGACTTAAAAAAAAAAAAATAATTGTTTCTCTTTTGTAGTGCAAAAAATAAAAAAACCCAGTGGTGATTAAATACCACCAAAAGAAAGCTCTATTTGTGTGAAAAAATTATCATTCAAAATGCGACAGCACTGAAAGCTGAAAATTGGCCTGGGCAGGAAGGGGGTGAAAGTGCCCACTGTTGAGGTGGTTAAAAAAAGAACACACAGTCATGTCATTCATTTACATGGATCTGTAAATTAATGAACTACAACTACCACCCTCCACTGTGGCAGACAGCTTGTAGTTCTCAAGTGCTCTTGTAGTTCATTGAACTTCCTGTTCCCCAGTCACTGTCTGCCCCTATGGGAGGTACAGGCAGACCGTTATATTGAGATTCTGCAGGATCCTGGCATTTTACCCATGATCTGTTGAATGCAGGTGCAATGCTCTGCAGGCTCCAGAAAAGAAATAACAAATGCATATTTATTTATTTAGTTTTTAAGTTGAGCTCATCCCCCACAGCTATTACCCTTTTGTATAACTTGACCCTCCCCCCTAGATTGTAAGCTCTAACGAGCAGGGCCCTCTGATTCCTCCTGTATTGAATTGTATTGTACTTGCATTGTCTGCCCTAATGTTGTAAAGCGCTGCGTAAACTGTCGGCGCTATATAAATCCTGTATAATAATAATAATAATAATAATAATAATAACTTAGCCTTTACCATTTTGAGTTCACCAGAACAGGAATAAAGGGAGATCTTCCAATGACAACTGTCTAAGATAATTTCCCTTAGATTTACTCTAACTTTCTATTGACCTACAGGACATGACCTGAGGTTTAGGAAGTCTCCCATGTCGAACATACAATCTACAGTAAAAAAAAAATTAAAAAATTGACATGGGTTTTAATCATTCCCAACACTATACAACATTTTAAAAACATTTTTGGCTTTTGCTTCAAGTACGAAATACATGAACAGCATCTTGCAGAGTTTTAAAAGGATTAAATGCTGTACATAAACATTCAACATGTTTAGGAAAAAGAACATTTAAGCCATTTGAACCACTTCATTTTTTTTTCTTAAGAGAGGTTACCTAACAGTGTGCACCAAAGCGTACACGCCAGGAACAAAATGTATCTTGCTGCAACAAAGAGTAAGATAATGCCTCCATGTCACAAGTGAGCATATAGAAATGTAAGTGTACTGAACTGTAAGAACTCTTGGCTGAGATCCTGGACCTCTGATTCCTGAGAGGGGAAAGTTCCCTATGCAGTATATGGATTAGTGCAATAGATCTCAACCAATGACTTCATTCGATACCTGTATATAAGCTGCAGTAGCTGAAACATTGAAGTACAAACAAGAACCTATGTTGTCTTTATTAAAGCTTACTGTATATGATATATCAGATACTGTATGTTTATACAATAAGCTGATATCTAACAAATGTATTCATGTTTTTCATGCCAAGGGAGGGGAAAAGTGACCAAAAGTTGACCAAGGGAGGGGAAAAATATTAACATAAATAGTTTGATCCGTTTTACATTTACATTTACACTTCTGAAGTTAACTCTTGTTCACCTGATCACAATGAAAAATTAGATCTGTAGTTTGACTGGACTGTACACCTCTCTATACTCTATCATATAACAGAACGTATATGGTTATAGGTACCCATGTCACAAGGAAACGTAATTACAGTGAGTGCTGGAGGAATAACGTTCTACTGCCAGGTTATTTCTGGCCTTAGACAAGCTTTTGGTACATCTTACTAAAAGTAAAGGTTTTACCCCTGGGCCTGATTCAGTGAATGTATGTCACTGTATATAGGGCATGTTGAAGAACTGTAAGCCTAACTAAACCACTATATGTGAACTTTCTACCACATGGCTGCTCAGCTAATAGAAAAACAGATTGCTAAAATGAGTAGATATACTAGAAATACCTTAAAGTGGATGTAAACCTGAAAATGTTTTTTTTTTTTATATATCATATTGTAGAGTATAAGATTTCCTATCATTTAAGCCCAGTGTTGCCACAAAGAGTTAATCCAGCTCTGAGCAATTCTCTTTTATTGTTCAGTGAGATAAATCTTGACAAACAGAAAATCTTTGTCAAATCCTCCCCCTTGCTGTGAGTGACAGGTGATTTACATATCTCGTGCACTAGCCTAAGACGTGCATTATTTTTTAATTCCCACCCACTCCTTTCTTCAGCAGCTCTGCAAGGATTGGCTGTTCCACACCTCAGCTTGATTTGGCATGCTGAAGTCATGTGGTTACTTTCCTGTCTTTTCACTGGATGTTAGAGATCATAGCAGAAGTTCAGTGTAAGAAATACACAGGAGAAAATGCATATTGACAAGGGGAGTGTAGAGGTGGGCGGGGAGTCTACTGAGATCACGACTCCACCCACCGAGCTCCAGACAACAGACCCACCCACAGAATCTGCAGTTTTTCGGCTCTCATAACAGACAGAGGGGAGACATTTGACTGGTAAAGATACATGCAGGAGGCATGTATATCCTTATAGATAAACCCTATGGCAGTAGTTTAGAAAGGATTACATTGGGTTTACATCCACTTTAAAGGATTACTTTCTGTGATGTACAACTTAAGCACATATTCGTAAACAACCTTCAGGCACCAAGAGGTGTTTGTATGGACCAAACCTGGAACTGTCTGCATATCCACATAAAGGTACATGTAAATATGTCACCTAGAGGTGTCTGCACATACATAATCCAGATGTGCCTGTATGTACTTCATCCAGGGGTGTCTGTACATACCTCATCCAGGAGTGCCTGTACTGTACATACCTCATGAGAGGTGTCTGCACATACTTCACCCACATGTGCCTGTATATAGCTTATCCAGGGGTGCCTGTTCACCTAAAGGTCTCTGCACATATCTCATCCAGAGATGCCTGTATATACCTCACCTAGAGCTGTCAGTAGATACCTCATCCAGGGGTGCCTTTACATTCCTCATCCTGGGATGTCTGTACATACATCCCCTAGCAGTGTCTGTGCATACCTCATCCAGAGGTGCCCATATGTACCTCATCCAGGGGTGCCTATACATACATCATCTATAGGTGTCTGCACATACCTCATCCAGAGGTGCCTGTACATACCTCATCCTGGGGTGCCTGTACAAACCTCATCCAGAGGTACCTGTACATGCATCACCTAGAGGTGTCTGCACATACCTCCTCTAGAGGTGCCTGTATGTACCTCATCCAGAGGTGTCTGTACATAACTCATCCAGGGGTGCCTGTGCATACAGTATCTCAACTAGAGTAGTCTGTGTATACCTCTTCCAGGAATGCCTGTACATACTTCATCCAGGGGTGCCTGTACATATATCACCTAGAGGAGTCTGCATACACCTCATCCAGAGGTGCCTGTATGTACTTCATCAATGGTTGTCTGTATGTACCTCATTCAGAGGTGTCTGTTCATACCTCATCCACAGGTGCCTGTATATACCTCATCCACAGGTACCTGTATATAACTCACCTAGAGGTGTCTGTACATACCTCATCCAGATGTGCCTGTGCATACCTAACTCAGGGATGCGTGCACATACCCTGTGTACTATATAGGTGCCAGCAAATACCTCACCTAGAGGTGCCTGCACATACCTCAGCTATAGGAGCCTGTAAATACCTCATCTAAAGGTGTTTGCACATTCTTCATCCAGAGGCCCCTGTACTAACCTCATCCAGGGGTGCCAATACATACATCATCTAGAGGTGCAATCAACTACCTCACCTGAAGGTGCCGGCACATACTTTTTTGCACCTATTTAGTAAACTTTAAGTTGAAGTTACTCCCTGCCTGATCATTCCCTCGATTACCTATCCTGGCAAATTATAATATGCTTTCAAGTATAGGAGCATCTACATGTATATTTAAAAGGTTATAAAGAACTTCCTTATATCAAACAAGATGTGATTTGAGTTTAGTGGCCCTTTAACAGTAAGACCCCCTTTGGATAACATATAAAAATCTATTTGTGCAATTTTGTTTTTTGAAACACTCTGAATTTGGCTGTTTCTTCCATTTACAGTTTCTTGCCAAATTTTCACAGTACGTAGGCAAGCCCTAAACATGAGCAATAACTTGCACTTCCAGCAAACAGCTGCTGGAGATAACCACGCTTTGTGGAGATTAGCACTGTTGACATGTTCTTTTCAAATCCTAGAGGCGGTGAATCAACCTGCTCATTGTGGGCCATTTGCCACTGACATTACTAGAGTTGTCTAAAATTTTAAAGTTAGACTAAGACTTCAAGGTGGGTTAACCCTTTTTATACATGAAGTCATCGTGTGTGACCTATTTCAGCATCCTTACTACTGATTTACCCATCTTGACGTCTTATATAATATAAAAATAATTCTGAAACTGAAAGCTATAGACATTATATTACAGGTGTAATGCATTAAAAAAACACTTGTGCATATAATTATAAAACACTCCAAAATTCTTAAAGTGTTTCTCTAGGCAAAGTGAAACAGAAATGACAACCACCTCTAGCTTTTAGAGTAAGGTGCACATGCAAAGACTTTGCACAGAACAAGCAAAACATATTTTATCCAGCACACTTACCAGCTAGCCAGCAAAAAACAAAAAAACAAAAAAAAACACTGTAATGCTCTGTACACACGGTCAGATTTTCCGACAGAAAATGTGTGATAGGACCTTGTTGTCGGAAATTCCGACCGTGGGTGGGCTCCATCACACATTTTCCATCGGAATTTCCGACACACAAAGTTTGAGAGCTTGCTATAAAATTTTCTGACAACAAAATCTGTTGTCGTAAATTCCGATCGTGTGTACACAAATCCGACGCACAAAGTGCCACGCATGCTCGGAATAAATTAAGAGACGAAAGCTATTGGCTACTGCCCCGTTTATAGTCCCGACGTACATGTTTTACGTCACCGCGTTCAGAACGATCTGATTTCCCGACAACTTTGTGCGGCCGTGTGTATGCAAGACAAGTTTGAGCCAACATCCATCAGAAAAAGTCCATGGATTTTGTTGTCGGAATGTCCGATCAATGTCCGACCGTGTGTACAGGGCATAACAGTTCACTTTATACAAAAAGAAAGGATTCCCCTATTGGTGGACTTAGGCACGTATAAAAAGGCGTAGAAGAGTATATAAAGTACAAATAAAATTTATTAAATAGAAAAATACTAAAAAATATGACAATAGTGTAACGTCTATTATGGGAATGCAAATCAAGCAGTTCTACATTTGTATATATACAGTGTAAAAAACAATACTCTTGCACCCGACGCGTTTCAGAGTTAATTAGCCTCCTTCCTCGGGGTGGCTGTGAGTTAGCAATAGTTTTATATTAGAAAAAATAAATTGAGAAAACAAAAGTAAACATGTAGATATACATATATGTAAAGAATTACATGGTATATTTTTCATGTCTTTTTCACTTACATTAACACTGTATTGGCTGACTTGGCATTCCATGAAATTTTCAATTAAAACAGAGACAATGACACAGTCTGTCTACCCAGTGTGTTCTTGATTCTGAGAGAGAATGCTTGTTTTGCATATTAAAAATGAAATTCCTATATAGATAACGGTGAGATTTCTCACCGTTATCTATATAGGAATTTCATTTTTAATACTCCAAGACTCCAAGAAATGAGAAATAAGATTCTCTGGTCTGATGAGACCAAGATAGAACTTTTTGGTCTTAATTCTAAGCAGTATGTGTGGAGAAAACCAGGCACTGCTCATCACCTGTCCAATACAGTCCCAACAGTGAAGCATGGTGGTGGCAGCATCATGATGTGGGGGATTTTTTTCAGTTGCAGGGACAGGGTGACTGGTTGCAATTGAGGGAAAGATGAATGCGGCCAAGTACAGGGATATCCTGGATGAAAACCTTCTCCAGAGTGCTCAGGACCTCAGACTAGGCCGAAGATTTACCTTCCAATAAGACAATGACCCTAAGCACACAGCTAAAATAACGAAGGAGTGGCTTCACAACAACCTCGTGACTGTTCTTGAATGGCCCAGCCAGAGCCCTGACTTAAACCCAATTGAGCATCTCTGGAGAGACCTAAAAATGGCTGTCCACCAACGTTTACCATCCAACCTGACAGAACTGGAGAAGATCTGCAAGGAGGAATGGCAGAGGATCCTCAAATCCAGGTGTGAAAAACGTGTTGCATCTTTCCCAAAAAGACTCATGGCTGTATTAGATCAAAAGGGGTCTTCTACTAAATACTGAGCAAAGGGTCTGAATACTTAGGACCATGTGATATTTCAGTTTTTCTTTTTTAATAAATCTGCAAAAATATCAACAATTCTGTGTTTCTCATTCAATATGGGGTGCTGTATTTATATTAATGAGGGAAAAAATGAACTTAAATGATTTTAGCAAATGGCTGCAATATAACAAAGAGTGAAAAATGTAAGGGGGTCTGAATACTTTCTGTCCCCACTGTATATATCTATATCTATATCTATATATATATCTATCTATATATATATATATATATATATATATATATATATATATATATATATATCTACATCTACATCTACATCTACATCTACATCTACATCTACATCTATAGATATAGATATAGATATAGATATAGATATAGATAGATAGATAGATAGATAGATAGATAGATAGATAGATAGATAGATAGATAGATCTATATATATATCTATAGATATATATAGCTATATATAGCTATATATAGGTATATATATAGATATATATATATAGATATATATATATCTATACATATATCTATATATACTCTGCATTCAGTATAGCCTATATGTATACAGTGCATTCGGTGGTGTAAGCCATCCTTATCCTCTTCATCCTCTGTCACCCAGGCTCAGAGTAGTTTGCCTTCCAACGCAGCTGCCAAAGCGGCCTATTCCACCGACTCCTTGTCCACAGTCACTCCTTCCGTAGTGTCACCATAATGCGCGGAGGAGTCCCCAGAAGTATTCGAAAACAATTTTGGTTCACAGGTTGAGGAAGGGAGTAACATAAGCCTAAAGAGAGGGGGTGCCACAGAAGGACAAGAAACTGGCAGTTATGTTCCCCCAGCTGCAGCATACTGCCAAGTTTGCTCCAGTGACAAGGAGGGAGGGGATGATGAGGTCACTGACTGTACTTGGGTGCCTGAACAGAGAAGGAGGAGGAGGCACAGCTCCAATGAGGCAGGATGTCTTCTAGGGGGCAGCTTAAGGGCAGCCACCCTATTGCATCACACCGCAGAGCTCCGCAGGTGCAGGGCACTGCTGACTCCCCGCTGACTTTTAAAAGTTCCTTGATGTGGGCCTTTTTCAACACGTGTGCAGTAGATAGCACCATTGCTGTTTGCAACCTATGTCTGAAGCAGATCAAGACCAGAACAGCAGCCGCTTGGGCACCACATGCTTGACCAGACATATGACAACCTGCCATGCAGTCCATTGGCAAGAGCACTTTTCAAGACCCACATCATAGAAAAAGGTGGAGTTCCCCTTGCTCGTCATCTGGGATCTCCAACCCTACTATACCTCCAGTCCTCTCAAAACCTGCACTGAGAGGAATGAAGGTATAGCAATAGATGTCCCAAGTACTTGCAGCCAATCTGCTAGCCAATTGATTTTAGCAGGCAAGTTTTGCTACCCCAGTTGCTGAACCATAAAAAAAAAATTCGGTCCCAGCCATCCACACGCTCAGCGTCTAAATGCTAGCTTGGCCAAATTGCTAGTACTGCAACTGCTGCCTTTTCAGCTGGTAGACTCTACCCCCTTTTGTGAATTTGTGTAATGTGCTGTACCTCAGTGGCAAGTTCCAAAACACCATTTCTTTTCACGGAAGGCCATTCTGGCTCTCTGCCGGCATGTGGAAGGCAATGTTTTGACCTCGTTGGACAGGGCGGTCAGCAGTAAGGTTCATATTACCGCTGACTCCTGTTCCAGGAGGCATTACGTCACCTTACCTTTATGGCGCACTGGGTAACTCTGCTGGCAGCTAGGAAGGATGCAGGACAGGGTTCAGTGTTGTTCTGCCACAGTTCTCTCCTCCATCCCCTCCTCTTCTTCTTCCTCTATGGCCTCTTCTGCAGAATTGTTCTCTGAACCAGCAGTGCTCCATAATCATTCAAGGGGCTATGCAAGCAGTCAGGCTAAATGATGCCATGCGGTGCTTGAGTTGGTCTGCCTAGGGGACAGGAGCCACCCCGGGGCAGAGATTCTGTCAACTCTGCAGGGGCAGGCTCAGAGGTGGTTGACGCCACGCCAGCTTCAGCTAGGAATGGTTGTATGCGACAATAGCACCAACCTTCTCTCCGCCCTCCAACAGGGACACTTGACCCATGTTTGGCACACGTCCTGAATTTGGTGGTGCAGCGGTTCTTGATCATGTACCAAGACTTACAAGATCTCCTGAGGCAGGTGAGAAAAGACTGGTCATTTCTGCCGGTCATACATTGCCAGTGCTCGGCTGGCTGACATTCAAAGGTAATGCAACCTACCTACCAACCGCCTCATTTGTGACATGCCCACCAGGTGGAACTCAAGTTTGGCAATGCTTCAGGGGCTGCACACACAGCAGAGGGCCATCAGTGAGTACCTTTGCGAGTATGGCACCAGGACAGGGTCAGGGGAGCTTGGCTTCTTTTCATCACACCAGTGGCTACTGATCAAGGATGCATGCACTATCCTGTCACCAATTTAGGAGGCCACAAGGCTGGTGAGCTGCGACAATGCTTGCATCAGTGACACTGTTCCTCTAGTCTTCCTGCTGGAGCATGCACTTCATGGAATCATGGACAGGTCACTTGAGGCAGAACAGCGGGAGGAAGAGGAGGACTTCCTTTCCTCTCAAGGCCCCCTTTATCCAGATAGCATTCCCCCGGGCCTGCCAAACACACAGGAAGAAAAGGAGGAAGAGGATTGTGTCAGCATGGATGTAGAGGATAACACTCAGCAGCAGTCTTCAAGGGTTGGTTTTCAGTCCCTAGAAATCCAAGGAGTTGTACGCGGCTGGGAGGAGGTAGTTACGGATAATGTGATCCTTAGTGACCCAGAGGACTCAGAATCAAATGCCTATGCAAACTTACGCTGCATGGCCTTCCTGATTCTGCAAAGCCTGCAAAAGGACCCTAGGATTCGTGGTATCAAGGAGAGGGATCATTACTGGCTGGCAACCCTTCTTGATTCACATTACAAGGGTAAAGTTACAGAACTCATCCTGCCTTCTCAGAGGGAGCAGAGGATGAAACATCTTCAGGTGGCCTTGAAGAAAGGTTTGAAATAATAAGGGAATAAAAACGGCGCTGCTCTCAATATGATTGGGTGCTAATAGGTGATATGGTAAGTAAACCTACACTATGTGTTCATCATGCAATCTCACAGAATTTGCAGAAATAACCAAAAACCAAAAAATCCAAAAGATAAAACACCCAGAAAATAAACAAAGGACAAATGTCGTAGCCCCAGTACATACGACACTACTACATGAAGCAAAAAATATAAAATGAAATTCCCCCAGTGGGTTATCAAAGTAAAGTGATAAAGTATAAGTGAACTGTGATTCAGTAGAAAATATTATATTTTCTCAAAACTCAAAAGTTTTGGGACAAGATGACGCCAAGGGTGACGTGAATAATGTGGTGGATTATAGTGAGTTGGGTGTGTTTATAGTGTTACTATGGTCTCCGTGTACCATTACCATGTGTAAATAAGATCATGCTGCAATTTCCAGAAGTATTGGGACAGCATGGCGTTAGTGAACCAAAAAAACTTTTAAAACATTTGTAGTGAACCACGAAAAACTTAATTGTGAAATCTTATTAACCCACTCCCTATAAGTTAAATGCGATTATAAAAAACATACAGCAACCATGAGTCCAGTTTAAAGTGCATGTTCAGCAATCATTAGCTCCTAAAGGGTCCATGCAAGGGGTCTTACATTAATGACCAGGTGGAGAAAACAAAGTTCAACAATATAAATGCTGTTAATTCTATCCTTGGGGACACACTGCAGTGACTTCCGTGCCTTTCACTCAAGACGGTGACTTTCAGGTGTTCACCCCCCAATGCTACCCCACTCACCAGAGATGATCACCCCTACAGGGGTACCGAGCGACAGAGTGGGTGTCCCGGGACAGGTGGTATTCACTCCGAGTGTGCTTCCCTTCCTGTACAGCGTTCAGTCCTCATGTCTACTCCAGGGAACAGGGTAATTCAGCTACTTAACCTTCAGCTCTCCAGTATACCGGAGAAAAAAAGAAACACAAGGGGGCCTCCTTGGTGTAGTACGTTGTGTAAAGTTTATTGCACATAAGCGTTACAAAAGAGTCCCATTTCAAATGTCCACAGGTTACAAACCAGGTTACAAGCCAAAAACACGAATTGAGGTTAAAACAAGCACCGCTGTGTGCAAGGTTAGAACCGGCAGCGAGCTGCGGGCATGCGTTCCACCGTGCGTTCCAGCCAGCACTTCCGGGTATGACGTGTGAGCGTGACTCCGCCTTACGCGTTTCGTCATAGGATGTTCTCAAAGACCGTCTTTGAGAACGTCCTATGACGAAACGCGTAAGGCGGAGTCACGCTCACACGTCATACCCGGAAGTGCTGGCTGGAACGCACGGTGGAACGCATGCCCGCAGCTCGCTGCCGGTTCTAACCTTGCACACAGCGGTGCTTGTTTTAACCTCAATTCGTGTTTTTGGCTTGTAACCTGGTTTGTAACCTGTGGACATTTGAAATGGGACTCTTTTGTAACGCTTATGTGCAATAAACTTTACACAACGTACTACACCAAGGAGGCCCCCTTGTGTTTCTTTTTTTCTCCGGTATACTGGAGAGCTGAAGGTTAAGTAGCTGAATTACCCTGTTCCCTGGAGTAGACGTGAGGACTGAACGCTGTACAGGAAGGGAAGCACACTCGGAGTGAATACCACCTGTCCCGGGACACCCACTCTGTCGCTCGGTACCCCTGTAGGGGTGATCATCTCTGGTGAGTGGGGTAGCATTGGGGGGTGAACACCTGAAAGTCACCGTCTTGAGTGAAAGGCACGGAAGTCACTGCAGTGTGTCCCCAAGGATAGAATTAACAGCATTTATATTGTTAAACTTTGTCTTCTCCACCTGGTCATTAATGTAAGACCCCTTGCATGGACCCTTTAGGAGCTAATGATTGCTGAACATGCACTTTAAACTGGACTCATGGTTGCTGTATGTTTTTTATAATCGCATTTAACTTATAGGGAGTGGGTTAATAAGATTTCACAATTAAGTTTTTCGTGGTTCACTACAAATGTTTTAAAAGTTTTTTTGGTTCACTAACGCCATGCTGTCCCAATACTTCTGGAAATTGCAGCATGATCTTATTTACACATGGTAATGGTACACGGAGACCATAGTAACACTATAAACACACCCAACTCACTATAATCCACCACATTATTCACGTCACTCTTGGCGTCATCTTGTCCCAAAACTTTTGAGTTTTGAGAAAATATAATATTTTCTACTGAATCACAGTTCACTTATACTTTATCACTTTACTTTGATAACCCACTGGGGGAATTTCATTTTATATTTTTTGCTTCATGTAGTAGTGTCGTATGTACTGAGGCTACGACATTTGTCCTTTGTTTATTTTCTGGGTGTTTTATCTTTTGGATTTTTTGGTTTTTGGTTATTTCTGCAAATTCTGTGAGATTGCATGATGAACACATAGTGTAGGTTTACTTACCATATCACCTATTAGCACCCAATCATATTGAGAGCAGCGCCGTTTTTATTCCCTTATTATTTCATTTTATCATTGGACCCTTTGGGGTACTAATTAGGAATAGGCAGCAGCTCTCACATTGTCCTAAGCGCGGACCCTTCTATCTATATTGAAGAAAGGTTTGTTTTATGCATTTCCAGACCCTGGGAAGTTAACATTTCCTGGTGCTGGACAATGTGTTGCTGAGGCTTTGTTCAGTCAGAGGAAGAGCGGTGGAGAAGGTGGCCGGCTGACCGATGCCTTTAAACAATTTTTCAGTCCTCAGCGCCAAGGTCTGATCCATTCAAGCAACCATCACCAGCGTCTGCATTATATGGTGCAAGAATATCTAGGGGCATGAGCACACTTGGAGACCTTTCCAACAGAGCATCCACTGGGTTACTGGGTCTTGAGGATGAACCACTGGCCAGAACTTGCTCAATATGCAATTGAGCTCTCGGCCTGTCTTGCACCCAGCGTGCTTTCTGAATGCATATTCAGTGCTGCTGGAGGGTTTATAACGGATCAAAGAGTGCGCCTGTCCAAAGACTTTGTTGATAGGCTCACATTCATAAAAAAGAATCAGTCTTAGATCAGCAGCTATCAAGCACCTGATGCGGATGTAACTGATTGAATTTGCTATGGATCTGGGACCCCTTGAAGAGTGCCTATGCTGACTATCCTATTCCTCTTTAATCTTGATGATGCTAGCTTCCAACAATATTTTTGGTTTAGGGCAACACCACCACCACCACCACCCAAGGCCCAATTTTTCTGCCCCTGTTTAACAGGGGCATGTAATTACAATTTTTGATATAATATTTCACAGCAGGGCCATTCCTGCACCCAACAAGAGTATCTGTGAGGGGTTACAGTGTTGTGGTACCACCACCACCACCCAAGGCCCAATTTTTGATAAAATATTTCAACACAGAGCCCATTCCTGCACCCAACAAGAGTAACTATGAGGGCTTACAGTGGCACCACCAAAACCAAAGGCCCAATTTTTCTGCCCCTGTTTAACGGGGCCATGTAATTACCATTTTTTGATATAATATTTCACAGCAGGCCCGTTCCTGCACCCCAAGAGTAACTGTGAGGGGTTACAGTGTTCTGGCACCACCAACACCTAGGGCCCAACTTTTCTGCAGAGTATATAGGGCAGGCCGTATAGTATATATACTGCTGTTTAGAGTATGTAGTGCCTGGGGGCCTGGGGGATCTCCACGCCATTTTTTTTTTTATTCTAGTGTAGGGTTCCCCTTATTATATATACCAGACCTGAAGGGCCTGGTATAGATTTTGGGGGGACATCAGTGCCATCTTTTTGGCATTTTTGACATGGGTTCCCCTTAATATTAATACTACACCCAAAGGGCCTGGTAATGGACTGGGGAGGGGGGGCTCACACCATTTTTTCAATGATTTTTATCTATATTGCCAGGATCTGACAATGCATCAATGTAATCAGTTTTAAATTACATTTTTTTATTTTAGAAATGTAATTTTGCTCTGGTACTGTTATAAACATGGGAAAGATGTGCTACTTTACAGGCAGACTAGGAAGACCTCCCAGACACGATATTTAAAGGAATATTTTTTGTTGTTGTTCATTTTAAGCATTATTAAAATCACTGCTCCTGAAAAAAACTGCCCTTTTTTTAAACCCTTTTTTGCATTGATACATGTCCCCTGGGTCAGGTCCCAGGTCAGGTCCCGGGTCTCCAAACACTTTTTATGGCAATAACTTGCATATAAGCCTTTACCAAGACTAACCTTTAACTCTTGACCCTAATTCTAAACCTAATCCTTATTTTCAGCTTATTATTTATGGATAAAAAGAATTCTCTTTTGTCCTCTTGTGAAAAAACTTTGTGAAGCAAAATTAGAATTATTACAAGTAAGCTGTAGTGATAGATATATGGATACAGCAGTAACAACAGCAGCATCACTACCAAACCAACCTAGCAGGGACAGGGTGTACTCTTAATTTTGTAAACACTGTATATGCTCATTCACAGTCAATGAGACTCTGCTTCTTGCAGCAGTAAATTGGTGGAAATTGCCAGGAGGTGTGGAAGGCATCTTAGACCCAAGCTTGGTTCATTTTGATTAAGTTGAGGAAATAACCATTGCCAGTGGACAAATGATTGCATCTGTCGCTCTGCAGCAGTGATAAACACCCTTTCTGAGAAGACACTTGCAGCAGGGCAGGCTAGCGCATGTTCTGCAAGGTCTGTCTTAGACACCCAGTAGTCCATGAAGCATTTCTTAATTTCTGAAATTTTTAGTATCCATACTGGTGCCAATATGCTCGTTAACAATTATGGTGAAGCCATGCCTGTGAATGCTACCTTGGATCAGGATTGAGCTTCTGCCTTAGAAAATTTGATTTGTTTTGGCTGTTGCCTGCTTTCCATCTGTGTAGCAGAGCTATGACAGATAGAGGCATCCCCGTTGCATTAGTTCAGGGGCAAAAGACCCTTACAGTTGTTTCAAAATAAAGACAGATAAAAAATAAAATTTGACATTTTTTAACGTAAAATTTTAAATCTGTATCTCTATTATTTTATGCATGTATTGAGGTATATACAGTATATATGTTTTTAATGACCTATTTATTAATAATTTTATTTGGTAGAATCCACGTAGGGCTAAGTCTGCATGCTGTGTCTTTTACGGGCCAGATAGTGTTGAAAACCAGACACAGGAAGTGTTCTTGAAAAAGGACTTAAAAAAGAGGACAAGAAGGAGATAGGGGTGAGTAACTCGTGCTGGGGTCACTCACCTCTTCCTAAAAGACAAAAACAGAACATTCCATAGCTCAACTCACCAACCAGTCTGCTGACCAACCAGATTAACCTGTCCAACAGTCTGCATTAAAAACAGGGGTTTAGTTAACACGCATTTGCAAACGCATGCGTAAGTTGCAAGGCCTCTTCACGTCACCCTGTGTATGCTTGCAGTCCTAAACGCTACTGAATCTTTGAGCATCTCCACAGTGGGAGCATATGCATTCAGTGGATAGATGAGTAGCAGGTGGGCCTGGAGGCAGCCCAATCCCCCCTAAAGGAACAGGAGCACACTGGGCACCTAGCAAGTAGCACAGGGGCAGCAAAGGTGCATGATGTGTCTTTGGAGGGCCAAATAGTGTTGAAAACTAGATACAGGAAGTATTCTTGAAAAAGAAGAAAGTGAGAGAAAATTCCTCCAAAGTGAGCAGATCTAGCGGTGGTGCACAGCATTTCCTGCATACTGCACCTCTGTTGACAGATAATGGCATGCTACCTGATGCCCACTGCTCCTGGCTCCAGTTGTTTTTGTACATCTTACAGCAGTATGTTTCTACTCTGCAACTTCCTCCTCATCCTCCCACTTCACATCACCTTGCAATGCCTTAATCTCATGTTGTGTCAACCACATCGTCATCTACCACCTCCTACTACTATTTGTCTTATAATAGTGTTGTAATTTAAACCATAGGTTCACCTTTTCACAAAAAATTAAAAGGTGATCTAACACCCTATCCCCCCCCCCACCCCCCAAGTGGTCCAGAGATTTTCCCATTTAGAAAAAAAGCCCTGCTTTTCTTTCCTTAGGATTTCCAGGAGATGGATCAAAGTGAGCCTGATTGGTCACATTCTGGCATGTGACCTTTTTGACTAATCTGAATCACTCTTATCAATTCTGGAAGCCCTAAGGAAAGATGGAGAATATGAGCTGGTCTTTTCAAATCCCTGGACTGCTGCACTGTCTGTGTGTGCGGTGACAGCTAAGTACTCATGGAAGTAAGTGCAGCAGGGACTGGGTCCCTGCTGCACTTACTTTTAATTTTTTGTGAAAAAGGTGAGCTTACACTTTAAAGAAATATTTCACCTTTTTTTGGTTTTAACATCAATAAGAAAAACAAATGATAAAGGACAGTACAAGCAATGTCACAGCTTCACTTTGTCACTAGAGAAAACATGTATTTGCCTTATAAAAAATTTATAAACACCCCATGGCATTTTTTCGCAGCAATGACATAGTGACAGTGGCCTTAGAAAAAACTGTTAAAAAGTTGGCACTGACTTTTTCTATTGCTGGTCTAACATAGTATAACTGGAGTAGCTCCACACAGCCATGACATGGTCAGAGTGGCCACCACTCTGTTTAATCTAACATGGTGTATATTCAGTATGATAAGCTGCAAAGTACAAAGCAATGGAAAGTAATTCTGGCCAGAAATGAATCAAAATTTGGCTTTGACTTCTGTTGAATGGTAATGTTGGATGCAGTGGATGCAGTCGCTGAACAGCGGAGAGTTCGAACAGCGGAGAGTCCCAATGTCAGAATACAATGTCTCAGCGGGGGGATTCCTCCATCCACCTCCCTTGTGTAGATGGAGGACTCTGTTAGTTTTTTGTGTTCAGCTCACTGGCTGAACAAAGTAAAAACGACCCATCTTTGACTAGCTTAATCGCTTCCATTCTGGCAGGACAGGATGGCCGAACAGGATGGACAGGATGCATGCTTATATAGGTCGACATTTCTGAATGTCCTCTTGCATTAGAGGCTCCTGTGTGGCTTACAGAGCATGTGCACTGGAGCATGGTAATCGGTGTGTCCCCCAGCAGATCACATGGATGCTGTGTCTGGGTGATCACATGGTCTTCTACCATGTTATTGCTCTGTCCAACCACAGAAATCACATGGTAAGAAATAGAAACGGAATATAAACATTAGTTCTCTCTGCTCTCACACAGATTGGCTGTGTGCCAGCCAGCTTCAGTGTCCTTAATCACTGTCCCAAGTGAAGTACCAATAAATAAATCAGCCAGCCTCTGTCACCTGTCCCGCTGTCACCATTTCTCAAAGTAACACAGCCATATACAATACCAATGTTCTGATCATCACCATACCCCATACTAGCTCCATAATCACTGCAATTGGCCATACCAGCCCCCTGATCACTGCCATATGCCATACCAGCATCTTAATTACCTCCATACCTCATACCGGCATCCTGATCACAGCTATGTGCCATACCAGCATCTTGATACCACCATACCTCATATCAGTGTCCTGATCACCACTATATGCCATACCAGCATCCTGATCACTGCCAAATGCTATACCAGTGCCCTGATCACTGCCATACCTCATACCAACATCCTGATCACCGCAAAACCTCATGCAAGCATCCTGATCACCACCATATGCCATACCAGTGTCCTCATCACCACCATATACCATACCACTTCCCTTATCATTGCCATACCCCATACCAGCGTCTTGATCACCCCCATAACCAATACCAGCATCACGATCAGCACCATACACCATACCAGTGCCCTGATCACTGCCATACTACTGTCCTGACCACAACCATACCTCATACCAATGTCCTGATCACTGCCATACCCCATACCAGCATCCTGATCACTGCCATATGCCATACCAGCATCTTGATTACTATCAAAACCCATACCAGCATCCTGATCACCACCATACCCATACCAGCATCCTGATTCCCGCCATACGCCATAATCATCCTGATCACCACCATACCCAATACCAGCATCCTTATCACCGCCATACCTTAAGCCAGCATCTTGATAACCACTATACCCCATACCAGCTTTCTGATCACCGCTACACCCATACAGGTGTCCTGATCACCGCCATACCAGTGTCCTGATCACTGCCATATCAGTGTCCTGATCACCTTCATATCAGTGCCAGTGTCAACAGAGCCAATGTCCCCTATTGTTTCCACTGTCCTGGTTCTCCAGGGCCTCCAAAAATGTGATAGATAGTCAGGAAATTAGATGCATAATTTATGCCACTAGAACATATCTCATAGCAATGTCCTGATCATCACTATACCCTATACCAGCAACCTGATCACCACCATACCCCATACCAGCATCCTGATCACTGCCATATGCCATACCAGCATCTTGATAAATACCATACCCCATACCAGCATCCTGATCATGGCTATACCCATACCAGTATCCTGATCACTGCCATACCAGTGTCCTGATCACCGTCATGTCAGTACCAGTGTCAACAGAGCCAGTGTCCCCAACTGTTTACTATGTCTTGGTTCTCCAGGGCCTTCAAAAATGTGATAGATAGTCAGGAAATTAGATGCAAAATTTATGCCGCTAGAACACCTTAACCGCTTTCAGTCCAGTGACGTTACAGTACCGGCGATTCCAAAGCCAGTAAAAGTAATCTGAGTGGCCAAAGAGTGCTCAGATTACAGGCAGTAGAAGGGGATCCCCCCTCCTGCCGCCACCTTTATTGGGATCTTGTAAGCAAGCAGGGAGCCGGTAATGATGCGAATAGTGGCATCTAGCTCTGGGCAAACAGTGAGAGGAACTGATATTGTTCCTCCCTCTGTGTGATGTCAAAAACCAGAAGTGATCAGGATTTCATCACTTGCAGTTTTGTTTTTTTTTGTTTACCTGGCTGTTAGCGGCCAGTGAAGCAGCAGATTAGATCGATCTGTGTCTGATCGGTTACATTGGAGGCCAGAAGAGAGGTCTGGGGTCTAATAGACCCCATGCTGTCACAAGGGATAATGTTCATCGCTTGTGATAGCAATAAAATAGCAAACAATATTTAAAGAGGCTGTAATTTATTTTTTATTTTTAAAGTAGTAGCCAAAGTTTGGCACCATTTTACAAGCAGGTGCAAATTTAAAGCATGACATGTTTGTATCGGTGTAACATCATCCTTTATAATCTACCTAAAAACTGGGTTTTATATTGTGTTTTTGTGCATTAAAATTCATTAAAATGTATTCTTTCCAAAAAATGTTTGTTTGAAAAACCACTGTGGAACTATTATGTGACATAAAAATATGCAACACCCACCATTTTATTCTCCAAGGCCTCTGCTTAAAAAAAGTATATAATGTTTGGGGGTTCTAAGTTGTTTTCTAGCAAAAAAAGATGTTTATACATGATTTATACATGTACCAAAGGAATCTAAAAATTGGCCCGGACAGGAAATGGTTAAGGTGCTTCTTGGATTTTGGACCCCTCTGTGTGGTTAGGCTGTGAAAAAGTCTCACACCTGTGGTACATTATTTTGTGGGTGTTTCTTCTGTCCTGGTCCTCCAGGGCCTCCAAAAATGTGATAGGTAGTCAGAATATTAGATGCATAATTTATCCCCTAGAAAGCCTAAAGGTACCCTTGGATTTTGGGCCCCTCTGTGTGCCTAGGCTGCGAAAAAGTCTTACACATGTGATATTGCACACTTAGCAGAACAGAATGTGTTTTGGGGTGTATTTCTAAGCACTGTGTTGTTTGTTAGAAATATCTAATTAATTGACAACTTTGTGTAAAAAAGTAAATTTTTATTCCTATGTTTCCCAAAACTTGTGGCAAAAAATACATTTTTTAAAGATTCATTATGTCTTTCAGAAAACACCTTGGAGTGTTTGCTTTCCAAAATGGGGTCATTTTGTGGGCATTTCCACTGTCACGGTGCTCCTGATAGGTAGTCAAGAAACGAGATGCGTAATTTATGCATAATTTATGCTCCTGGAATGCCTAAAGGTGTTTCTTGGATTTCGGACCCGTCTATGCACCTAGGCTATGAAAAAGTCTCACAATAGCTTGTTAAAATGACAACTTTGTGAAAAAAATGTAATTAATTTCTTAATTTTCCAAAAAAAACTGTGACAAAAAATGACAACCTCACTCACCCACCATGCCTCTTACTAAACACCTTTGACTGTCTACTTTTCAAAAAGGAGTCATTTGGGGGGTATTTGTACTGTCCTGTCATTTTAGGGTCTCAAGAGAAACTGATAATTTTTCAAAAATATATCCCATAATTTGTAGACTATAGCTTTCGCATGGACTAAATAATATACACTGTTTTTGGTTATTTTTACCAAAACAAATGTAACAGAAGACATTTTGGCCTAAATTTATGAAGAAAGATTATTTATTTGCAACATTTTATGACAAAAGCTAAGAAAAAAGTGTTTGGTTTTTTTCAGCCCAGTTGTCAGGAAAGGTTCCCTCTGCTAGTAATATCTATAATTTGGCATGCAGTACTGAGGTCCACCAGGAGGTCTCGTCTGGCAGTTTGGAACTGTCAGGAGAGCCTTTCCCTGCTGGAATTATGTGCTCTATGGGCCGCAGTACTGATGTCCACCAGCGGGTGGTTCCTCTGGCAGTGTGGGTTCGATTGAGATGTCAATGTATAAATGTATAAATACTCGGCAAGTGTACACACACCTTGCCCTGGTATTGTCCTTGTGCCCTGACCTGCAGCCTGTTTATCTGTTATCCTGATCCTGATCCTGGACCTGAACCTGAACCCTGATTCCTGTATCCTGTATCCTGAACCTGTTTGTATCTGTTCCTGTATCCCTGGATTCTTGCCCTGCAGCTGGACTCCCTCCATCTTGTTCCCTGTCTGTTTACTCCTGGCCCCCCCATCTGCTGATCTCCTGTCTATGACCCTGGCCTGGCTAGACTATGATTCTTGTACTCCCTTTTGCTATATATGCTGGTTGGTTTATTATCACTGTTTGGTTGTTCAGTTTGTTCACTCTGTTTGTATTGGTGGTGTGTTCACATTTATATGCATTTACTTTAATAAACTTACTTACTTTCACCTATTTATGTCTGGTTCACTCTACCGCAGTCACACAGTTCTGGTCACATCTGGTTTATGACAGAATACCAGGGCCATCCCTGACCAGAAGTGCCTGCACAGGGGAACCATTTTGATTCAGTTTGGTTGCAAACATGAATGCCGATGAGGTTATTTATTTTTCTCTGCTGGCATCTGAAAGTGGTGATTATTGCCCCCAGGCTTTGAAAGTATGGTCTAGTGCAGGGGTGTCCAAACTACGGCCCTCCAGCTGTTGCAGGACTACACTTCCCATGAAGCATTGTAAAACTCTGAAATTCACAGACATTACTAGGCATGATGGGAATTGTAGTTCCTGAACAACTGGAGGGCCATAGTTTGGACACCCCTGGTCTAGTGACTAGTTGTTTGCAACTATCTGTTTGGCTCACTCCCTGGTCGATCAGGGTTATATATTGTTTGGGGAGGTGCAGCCTTTGATCAAGATCTGTATTGAGCTGGCCTTGCCCTGTATTCCAAATGGGCATGATGATTTCACTCCTCCTTTTAATGTGAATCAGGTTGCATCCCTAGTGTGGCTTTTTGAAGATGATCCTGCTGATTTTTGTAAGGACTATTCAGCCTGTTCCCCACAGGTGATTGCTGAGTGCATTGTGTCTGCTCAGTCTTTTGTTAGACAGGGAGATTTAAAACTACAGTTTGTACAACCTATACTTTCGGCATGGTATGACATGGTGCAATCAGCCCCAGCCAAACAAACCACCTCTATCATCAGACACCAGCCTACCCAATCTGCCTCCACACCCACCAATCTGTCCCAGCTTTGCCAGAGTTCCAGCCCGAGATGCCAGTGTTCCAGCCTGAGGTGCCAGTGTTCCAGCCCAAGGTGCCAGTGTTCCAGCCTGAGGTGCCAGTGTTCCAGCCTGAGGTGCCAGTGTTCCAGCCCGAAGAGACAGAGCCAGCGTTCAAGTCTGAAGAGCCAGAGCCAGCGTTCCAGCTTGAAGTGCCCGTGCCTGCTGCCCAGCTTGAAGTGCCCGTGCCTGCTGCCCACCTTGATGTGCCCATGCCTGCTGCTCAGCTTGAAGTACCTGTGCCTGCTGCCCAGCTTGAAGTGCCCGTGCCTGCTGCCCAGCCTGATGTGCCTGCTGCCCAGCTTGACGTGCCCGTGCCTGCTGCCCAGCTTGACGTGCCCGTGCCTGCTGCCCAGTCTGATGTACCCGTGCCTGCTGCCCAGCTTCATGTGCCCATACCTGCTTTCCAGATTGATGTGCCTGTGCCTGATGCCCAGCTTAATGTGCCTGTGCCTGCTGCCCAGCTTGATGTGCCTGCTGCCCAGCTTAATGTGCCCATGCCTGCTGCCCAGCCTGATGTAACCGTGCCTGCTGCACAGCTTGATGTGCCTGTGCCTGCTGCCCCGCTTGATATGCTTGTGCCTGCTGCCTGCTTGATGTTCCTGTGCCTGCTGCCCCACTTGATCTGCCCGTGCCTGCTGCCCAGCTTGAAGTGCCTGCTGCCCAGCTTGGAGTGCCTGCTGCCCATCTTGATGTGCCCGTGCCTGCTGCCCAGCTTGATGTGCCTGTGCCTGATGCCTCGCTTGATGTGCCTGTGCCTGCTGTCCTGCTTGATGTGTCTGTGCCTGCTGCCCAGCTTGAAGTGCCTGCTGCTTAGTTTGATGTGCCCATGCCTGCTGCCCAGCATGATGTGCCTGCAGTCCAACTTGATTTGCCCATGCCTGCTGTCCAGCATGATGTGCCTGCTGCCCAACTTGAGGTGCCCATATCTGCTGCACAGCTTGATGTGCCCGTGCCTGCTGCCCCGCTTGATGTGCCTGCTGCCCCGCTTGATGTGCCTGTGCCTGCTGCCCTGCTTGATGTGCCTGCTGCCCCGTTTGATGTGCCCATGCTGGCTGCCCAGCTGGATGTGCCTGCTGCCCAGCTTGATGTGTCTGCTAATCAGCTTGAGGTTCCTGTGCCTGCTACCCAGCTTGACGTACTTATTGCCCAACCTGATGTGACTCTGCCCGATGCCTGGCTTGACGCCATGGACTTTCCCCAGCAGCAGCTAGTTGGAGCGTCCGGAGGTTGCCCCTTCAAGGGGGGGTACTGTCAGGAAAGGTTCCCTCCACTGGTAATATCTATCATTTGACGTGCAGTACTGAGGTCCACCAGCAGGTGTCTCCTGGCAGTTTGGAACTGTCAGGAGAGCCTTTCCCTGCTGGTATTATGTGATCTTTGGGCCACAGTACTGGCGTCCTCCAGCGGGTGGTTCCTGGCAGTGTGGGACCTACATTACCTCTTGCAATCAGGCATCACCTGAGTCTGATTGAGATGTGTATAAATACCCGGCAAGTGCACACACACCTTGCCCTGGTATTGTCCTTGTGCCCTGACCTGCAGCCTGTTTATCTGTTATCCTGATCCTGATCCTGGACCTGAACCCTGATTCCTGTAGCCTGCATCCTGAACCTGTTTGTATCTGTTCCTGTATGCCTGGATCCTTGCCCTGCAGCCTGATTCCCTCCATCTTGTTCCCTGTCTGTTTACTCCTGGCCCCCCATCTGCTGATCTCCTGTTTATGACCCTGGCCTGGCTTGACTACGATTCTGGTACTCCCTTTTTCTATATATGCTGGTTGATTTATTATCACTGTTTGGTTGTTCAGTTTGTTCACTCTGTATTGGTGGTGTGTTCACATTTATATGCATTTACTTTGATAAACGTACTTACTTTCACCTGTTTATGTCTGGTTCACGCTGTCGCAGTCACACAGTTCTGGTCACATCTGGTTTATATGGGTACAGTGTTGCATGCCTGAGTAATTGTCACTCAAAGTATGACTGCACTGAAAGCTGAAAATTGACCTGGAGTGAAAGGGGTGAAAGCGTCCGGACTTGAGGTGGTTAAGACAGCAAGAGTCAGAACCCTTTACCCCCCTAAAAAATGGCTGATATTAAAAAGGCTTGGGTGGGGTCATATACTGTACTTGGTGATTATAGATTTCAAACATGGTGTCCAGAGACTATTTGGGAAGTCATGCTTCTCCCCACATAGGATTGCATGCTTGCTTGTCCCGGCTGCTGCAAAGGCTCAGAGCATTAAGGGGTGGGATGTTTCCCCGTGAACATCACAGTTGTTTAGTTCAAGCATTACCAAATTGAATATATGATATTTGGGGAGAATTTGACTTTTTCCTGAATTTGAAAAGCAACATTATTCCTATCCCTAAGCCTAATTGCCTCTTAAAGCTTAAAGAGGAACTTTACCCATAACAACTTAATAAAACATATTGTTCTTTAGCAAGGAACATACATTCCTCATTAATAATTATGCTACAGAAATCAGTGTGTGCTGTAAATTGCCTCCAGCATTGCTCCAGCTTCTTCTTGCTGGAGGCTGCCATTTTGCTGAAGCCCAGAGCCCCTGAACAGCAGTAAATCATAAAGAAGAACTAAACCCATCAATTTAACAGTTTCAAAAAACAGTTACATTCCTAGAATGCCGAGATTGCTAACTGTCACATTTGCTTGTTTTCTCAACCAAACTGTCAAACAATCAAATGGCTGGTGTCGTAACTAGTCATGTGTGCAGCACCATGGCAGCTGCAGATCAAACAGAAGCAGCTTCCTTGGCTGTAAAGGATCGGGGGATTTAATACTGCTTTAAGGCTGTTAGCAGATTGGCCTCTACAAACTCACCAGTGCCTAAAAATTGGTAAACACGGAGAGCAACTGAGCATGTGCAGAGTAGGGTGAGACAGTGTATTACTGGACTTGATTTCAAACAGTATAGGTACTTATTTTTTTATGTTTTACATAGCTATACATGCAAAAGGAGACATTCTGAAATGATCTAGCATGGCTTAATTTTCTGACTAAAGTTCCACTTTAACATAACTCAAAAATAAAATCTATTTCTATTAATAATTTATCAATGATCAGCTATCAAGTCACTATTTTCATTGTAGTGGAAAGACCCAATCTGCAATGGCCATGAATAACTGTATGTTTCCCACCTCAGCTGTATACCTGTGTTTATATACAGTTTTCAGAAAAATATTTTATTGACTTAACCTTTAGTTTGACATTGTACCCTACTGTAACAAATGCTGCACAGTCATGTTAATCAGGGTTTTGCATCTTCATGAGCAGAGTGAATCAATTTGATGTTATGGGCTTCTATACTACAAAGTACAGATGGTGACTTGGCATGAGTCTGTACATGTATGGTGAGAAAATTAGATTCAGTTTATGCACTGTGTCTTCCATCCATGATGACTTTTCCAAGTCACACGTTAAAAAGTAGTTATGATACATGACAATGATCGTCTGCAGCAGAGCATATGGGATTACTCCCTGGTGATGTTTTATGAAAATGATTCTTCTAGACAGTTAATCAATATTGTGTGTAGCTGGCTAACTTGCAGATAACATAGTACATTTACCTTTGCTATAGGAAATGGAAATGAATCTGCACATTGTCATGCACTTTGTGTAGTCTCTACATTTTCACTTTAAACTTACACATGTATTCAGGTAGGTATATGAAAACTATATTTTAAGAGTACACCTGGAGTTCATTTTTGTTGTGATTTTTATATTTTTACTGTATTACAAGTTAACATTTTATACTGTTTTTTCATGCACAGATTTGTAGAATATCTTGTTATTGGCTGTAGGTGTGTCAGAAGTGTGCAGTTATTAAACTTACTTATTTACCGCTGAGATAAAACCAATTACACCTTGTTAATCTACCCTCTATAGTCAGTTTAATTAGTATTATAGACGTGTATTAAATGGGAGAAAAAAAAAAAGCCCATACATTTTACAGCGCTTAGAAGCTGCCCTACCTTACCTCATATACTCTATATTGTCAAAAGTATTGGGTTACCCCTCCAAATCATTGGATTCAGGTTTTCCAATCACCTCCATGGCCACAGATGTAAAAAATCAAGTACCTAGGCATGCAGACTGCTTCTACAAACATTTGTGAAAGAATGGGTCTCTCTCAGGAGCTTAGTGAATTCAAGCGTGGTAACGTGATAGGTTGCCCCCTTTGAAATAAGTCCATCCGTGAAACTTCCTTGCTACTAAATATTCCACGGTCAACTGTTAGTGGTAATATAACAAGGTGGAAGCCACTGGGAACAACAGCAACTCAGCCGCAAAGTGGTAGGTCGGGTAAAATGACAGAGCAGGGTCAGCATATGCTGAAGCTCACAGTGCACAGAAGTCGCCAACTGTCTGCAGAGTCAATAGCTACAGACCTCCAAACTTTGTGTGGCCTTCAGATTAGCACAACAACAGTGCGTAGAGAGCTTCATGGAATGGGATTTCATGGCCGAGCAGCTGCATCCAAGCCTTACATGGGGATGAACCCTTCCTGTTCCAATATGACTGCGCACCAGTGCACAAAGCAATGTCCATAAAGACATGGATGAGTGAGTTTGGGGTGGAGGAACTTGGCTGGCCTGCACAGAGTCCTGACCACAACCCGATAGAACACCTTTGGGATGAATTAGAGTGGATACTGTGAGCCAGGCCTTCTCGTCCAACATCAGTGCCTGACACACTCCTGTGTGAGTTAAAGCTGTTAAAGCTGTTATAGCTACAAAGGGTGGGCCAACTCAATATTTAACCCTACAGATTAAGACTGGGATGCCATTAAAGTTCATGCATGCGTAAAGGCAGTCGTCACAATACTTTTGGCAATATAGTGTACCTCTTCCTCTTCTTCACTTCATTTTTCTTTTAAATTTTCACTCCTCACAAAGATGAAGCTAGGTTGCTTTATGCTCCCTTCTATAAACAGTGGCTTGACTTAGAAGTATACTTTTCACTTTGCTAAATAAAACTGTATTTACTTCAATCAACAAACCATTTGCAAAGGAATTCTAATTGTTGTAAACTCTTTTGTGCATATATTGGTATTCAAAACATAGGCTCACTTAGTTTACTCTCTTAGTAAGTAGCCCCAATATTATCCAATGTCCAGCATATGCTTGCAGTGTCTCAGATGTAGCTTTCTCTTTGTTACTGTTGACCTGGGTCAAGACACCTGCAATGGAAGAGCTTTTAAACTTACCTCTCCAGGGGCCAATGTCTCATATGATCCCCCCATTGTAGAGATGCAGTCTCTATAAGACTCCTTGGCATTTGTCACTCCCCACCACACATTCCATTCTCTGATATTTCCTTTAGGGATAGACATACAAGATATGCACGCCAAGTGGTTTCTGGACCTCATGTAGTGAATGTTGTAGTGACTTACAACAGATGCCCATTGTCAATACATCCAATAACCATAGATATCACCAGTACAACTCTTGTTCATAGCAAGCAGTGTATAGTCCTGTATTGACATCCAACACTTCTGGAAGAAACTGTTGGAGGATGTAGCCCTGAAATGACGGAAAGGTAGGATTGACATTCTGCTGGAGATGTGGCTATAAAAACATTTCTATTGCAGGGGCCATTGATCTGTATTTTTTAACCTGATGGAGTCACCTAAAAAAATACATTAGATGTTATGAAGCTATGTTATGTTATGTATATTAAGTTATGAAGATGTTATATTACCTCCCCCACGTGCCTCTTCCCCTGACTTATCTGTCAAGAGCAATGGCACAACCATCCACCCATCCCCACATGTCAGCGTGCTAGGTGTTATCCTGGACTCTAAACTCTCCTTTCGGCCCCACATCCAATCACTTTCCAAAGCTCGCCGCCTCAACCTCCGCAACATCTCTAAACAACGTCCCTTTCTAACCAATGAAACTACAAAGCTCCTGATTCACTCCCTGGTTATCTCTCGCCTTGACTACTGCAACTCCCTCCTCATTGGCTTATCTTTAAATAGACTATCCCCCTTTCAGTCCATCATGAATGCTGCTGCCAGACTCATTCACCTTACAAACCGCACAGTGTCTACTACCCCTGTCTGCCAATCCCTCCATTGGCTGCCACTTGCCCAACAAATTAAATTCAAAATACTAACAATAAGTTACAAAGCCATCCACAACTCTGCCCCCAGCTACATCACTAGCCTAGTCTCAAAATACCAAACTAATCGCCCTCTTCGTTCCTCCCAAGACCTCCTGCTCTCTAGCTCCTTCATCACCTCCTCCCATATCCGCCTCCAGGAATTCACTCGAGCCTCGCCCATCCTCTGGAATTCGCTACCCCAATCTGTCAGACTGTCTCCAAATTTATCCACTTTTAGGCGATCCCTGAAAACTTTCCTCTTCAGAGAAGCCTACCCTGCCTCCATCTAACAACTGCACTATTTTCTCCATTAGCTCATCCCCCACAGCTATTACCCTTTTGTATAACTTGACCCTCCCTCCTAGATTGTAAGCTCTAACGAGCAGGGCTCTCTGATTGCCCCCTGTATTGAATTGTATTGTAATTGTACTGTCTGCCCTAATGTTGTAAAGCGCTGCATAAACTGTCGGCGCTATATAAATCCTGTATAATAATAATAATAATAATAATAATAATGAAGCCTATGAAATCTTAGACCCAGTTAGGTAATGTAGCCAGGTGCTGGGCTACAGCAATATGGAGAAGGAGAAAATGGATTTTATTCTACTCTCCCTCCACTGAAATACTGATGTTATGCTGCGCCATTCTATTCTGGCCAGCAGGGGGAGAGCTAAAGCCAAGCAAGCCCATAAACTTCTAGGCAGAGAGCTAAGAATCCTGGGAATTATAGTTTGTAATGGCAGCCATATAATGGGATGAATAGACTGATTTAAATACAAATCCCAAAAGGCACTGTGCAGTAGGAGGAGTGGAGAGATGATTTTTTATTAAATTTCCCAGAAGACCTCTTCCTCTTGGCACTAAGGGAGTTAGAGAGAGCATGGCTGAACACCAGAGGCTTTCGGGGAGAGAGAGGGGGACTCTCGCATTATGTAGAACCTTTACTGCATCTAAACCCCACCTATCTTGCACTTGTGCTAAGACAATATTGTACCTATACTGTATCTATATTGCACTCAGGTTAAGTGGCACTGTTAAGTGCAAAGATGCTCTGAAAGGGCCCCAACGATGGCTGGCAGAAGAACATCTCTAAGTACAGCCCCTAGCGTAAAAATCATTCTGCAAGCCCCCTTTGTCCCCCTGCCCCCTCCACTACCATCCTTCTTTTCTTTTGGACAGTGCATACCCAGCTGGTCTAAGACTAGCATCGCTGCCATGAATGCGCTCTGGTAGTATGGTTCTAGCACTCGGTAGATTAAACTTTTTACTGCTCACTGCTGCACTTGAAGTGGCCTTACTACTGTCTATGCTGATCTGGATGCCAAATGTCATCTTTTGCCTAGTCCTTACTGTTAATCACTTTGCATGCTAAATTGTGTTATTACCATTGTTAATCTATTGTATGCTTGCCTCGTTACCAAGCATATTGGGTGACAATATAATAAGTGTGATTTACTACATGGTTTGAAGCCTGTTTTCGTTGATATAGCACTACTATTGTATACTAGGTATTACTTTCAGTGATTTCCTGTGATATTGTTTGTTTGTACACTCAACCTGGTGTGTCAGAGGGGCTGAGGGTCTTTAAGAAAACAACAGAGGGCCCATTCCTCCCAACGGCTCCTGCAGGGGTAGTGCTACGATTGATTTACTTAAGGGGTTTAGAATATTCACTTTGGTTATCCAATTATGTGCAGATCAAATAATTTAACAAATATTTGCTTTTCAAATTATTGGATCATTGAAATGTATATTCACAGACTTTATTTCATAAATCAGCCTCAGTGTAACTAGGCAGCTTCACTCCAGGACAATCCCAAATAATTTAGTATTTTTCCCCACCACTCAGTTTGTTCAGATCTTGTAAGACCACTGCATTAAAAAGCATGTGAGCTACATTTCAGCTTTAATCTTGAATAAAAACATTTTGATTATGGGTCAAAGCTCAGCCTGCCTAGGCTCCAGTAGTAGACATCTGAGTGTTTTGAATTTGGTAGACTCTATCCACTGGATCATTGTAAACACACACATAGGAATTCAATCATCCTTAGCACCTGGCTCTTTTCTCAGTCTGCCAAGAATGAACCGGAATGCATGGTGCATGCACAGTGCAGTGTACATACATAAAAAAGGATTGAAAGGAGCATTGGGCAAATTTCTTTTTGGCAAAAGAGACTTTGCATGTTCTTTGCAAAAAAAAAAAATACTGTAACTCCTTGCAAAAATCCTTCTCACAGTAGGATTTTTGCTCTGCATTAGTAATGACCATTGATTGCAAATAATTACAAGTGATATTCAAATAATACAAGGAATTATAATCTCAATATGATACGTAAGGAGTAAAGTTTCAAATCTATTGGAAAATCTTACTGTAAGTGTGCCAGTGCTTTTCTCTATTATGGTGTACGTGGAAGGACCAAAGTATCACTCATATACTTCTGCAGAATTGAGGAAAATTGGGTATGGGTACCCAGTAAAATATTTTAAGGATGGCAGATATCCCATAACTCCGAACCATCCTTATGATCAACATTAAATAATCACTTACACAAGTGTAACAACCTCCTATCATAGGATTCTACGTAAATCTAGTTTTTGTCTTCTTCTGTAATTAAGGAAGCAGTAATTGTTTCTTCTGGCCTGTCCAGGATTTCACAGGCTGAAGTTTAACTGCCTCCCCCTGCCTGTGCAAAAAGCTTTTAAACTTTAGTGTGTGAAATTTAAATAGCCAGCCTGAATATTTATCATGCTCCAGCCAATCCCTGGAGAGAAGTGTCCAGAAGAGGGTTGGAAAGGCGATAAATAGTCTAAGGCATTGGAGAGTTGGGTTTCTTCTCCCAAGAAGGGTTCCAGAGCCTGAGGGTCTGTTGCCCTTAAGCAACATATGGACTGTGTTGCTGTTCTAAAGGCCTCAGAAGGATCAGAGCTGAGGGTCTGGATGGACTGCTCTAGAAACTGTTGGACCTCATCACAAGGAATCTGGTCTGGAGAAGGACTGTTTCACTCACTGGACAATGTCCAGAGGAAGCTGGAAGGTGGGTGGAAGCTGTCCTGGGGACAATATTGATCCCTGTGACTGTGCAGTGTTCTGAAAATCACATTGGATACAAATAGCTGTGCATACGAGCAAAATAACCAGATGCCAAAGAAACCTGCTTCATGGTCCTTAGTTCTGAGGCCTCAGACTGCACAGAAAGTTATCTCGTGTCTCATTGTCTTCAGCTGTGGGGCCTTAGACTGTTATATTCTCACAATTACTTAAGGAGAAGGTTGTCCTTTTAATGCTATGTGCTAATCTTTTTGGAGTATGCCATGCCCTAACCCCTCTCCTGCTAAAGTTTCTTCAAGCAATAAATCCTAAAAAGACATACCGTAAACTGTGTTATGGGAGCCAGTATAAATAGACTGGTGCTTGGGTGACTAGCAGCCTCTGTACTGTTGGAGAAAAACAACCAGTTGATACCAGTGGCCTCTTTGTGGGTAGTGCTATACAAGGTAACTTTAAAGCTTCTCTCTTTAGGACCAGGGGCTGAGGTAGAAGCAATGTAAGATCTTTGTCATACAAGCTTAACTTATACAAGATCTAATGAAGTTGGGAAACTTTGTCCTGCTTTTTACCCTTTAGTAAAAATTGCCCTGTCAACAGACATGTAGGCAATTGATCATTTTAATATCACATCATTATTTTTCCTTTTCACTGACCTCTGGTCAATCAGTTCCCAAGCCTCAGGAGTAATATTTACATTCCAATGTTTTAAGGCTGGTAACATTTTAAATTTGAATCAGAGAGTGCTTTGTCAGCATAATATAGCAAATAACTGTTATGGTTAGTATAGCTCAAAGGTTGCATCTAGGCCTGACACTGGATGATGTATCTTGTGCGCTAGGGGAAAGAGATTAATAAGAATATGGACCTATTCAAAGATAAATTAGTGGAGGATAACTCTTTTATGTTTTATTTTTATCTGTACTGTGGATAGTATCCTATTAGATGATCAAAATATAGTCTTGTCCATTGCTCAAATAATAGGCATTATCTGAAGTAGCAATAGAAATAATACAAATAAACATTAAAAAAACTAATTAGATGGCACAGTAAGTCTGATTACATTATTGTGTAAGGGGCCAAAGTTAATAACCCAATTGTAAACTCACAATAGTTACTATGTGTTATAGAATGCAATTTGCAAATTCACTAACAAATGTTGTTTGCCAAGGAGTGTATGGACCAGCATTTGAGCATACACCAGTGCTGGCATACCCGATTGGATTTTCTGTAATATTTTGGGGCTTTTTGACATCTATTAGATATTTTCACATGCAGAAACAAGACATTGTCTGCTTGCTTTAAATTTGAAGGTACTATCTTAACAACATATTTCTTAGCGCAACCTATCAGAATATAAATATACTGCATAATATACTGCATAATATTTTAGCCAGAACTCCATAATCTTTATAAACAGTATTTTGTTATTGCAGCATCAGCAGAACTTAAATGAGAGAGTGACATTTGGAGTCTCACAGGACACCTTCATCAATGTGACACATGAATGCTTATCTGTATATATGACACAAAAGCAGGACTGTTTGGAAGTTTTATGCAAACTGTAAACAGGGAGTGCAATACATACATTGAATATGAATGTAGAGGGGGGCAGGAGGCGGAGCCTAGTGGAGCAGACATGCATTGTTAGAGCTCCACACCGCTGAGGAGAGAAGAGAAGGACAAAGCGGAGCCTGCAGGCTCAAAAGGTATCCATTTGAACCTTTTTGCCCCAGGGAACAAACTGTGAAAGTTTGGACAGGAAATATGGTACTGGGAGGAAACCGTGGCAGAAATAAAAATCACCTCACAAAGAGCTCACAGGCACTCACTGCAGCTGAAGCAGCTCCAGTCACCTCACAAGATACAGCATCAGGGCGCACTCACAGACAGAAAATGTCACAGCAAGACTCTCCATTTGAGTCAGATACAGAACAAATCCTCTCACAAACTTCTCCACAAGCCTCCTCAGTATCCCCAGTAATATTATTACAATTTGAAAAGATGCTTCATAAGGCTTTAAAACAAACCTCAGACCAAATAACAAAAAGCCTAACCAAAGAAATAAGAGAGCTGGGAAACCGCACCGCAGCCTTAGAAATAAAAATGGATGAAATTGAAATTACAACCCAAGAAAATATAACAGAATTGGAACAATTAAAAAAAGAGAATTTAATACTTCAAACTAAGCTCGAAGATTACGAAAATAGAGCCAGACGTTCAAACTTGCGCATATGGGGAATACCTGAAACTGTGACAGACCTGCAATCTACTATTACTGCTCTATTACAAGAACTAAAGCCAGATATCCCTATTGAACGTTTAGAACTGGACAGAGTACACAGAGCCCTCACAGCCAAAAAGAAAGATGGACCCCCATGTGATATAATCACAAAATTTCATTATTACAGAACGAAAGAACAAATACTAATTGCTGCAAGAGAAAAAAAGGAACTTAATTTTCAAGGACACAATTATCAAATTTTTGCTGACCTATCCCAACTTACTATTACTAAAAGACGATCCATGAAACCCCAACTAATGGAACTGCAACGCCACAACATTATGTATCAATGGGGATTCCCCTTTTCAGTCAGATTTAACTACCAAGGTACAATTTACAGAAGCAGATCAGCAGATGAACTACAACAAACCCTTTTAAAATTAAATCTGACAGAACCCACAAGCAGCAACTCTCCCACATGCAGAAGAATGGCATCATCTTCACCTTCAGGCAGCACCCAGAAAATTTCAGAACAAAATGGGAATCATCATTCTCACAAAAGAGGTCGTTATGCCACATCATCCATGGACCAAGAAGATTCAATGGACTGACATCCTAATTCCTGATATGTCTTCATTTATTATACTAAGAGATGGTTCTCTTTAAAAAACCTATATTTATAACTGAATGTAACTGCATTCTGATAGTCACACACTGTGTGGGATCATGTTACATTCCAGTTATATTTCTTATTACTTCTGATTCATATAGCCTTAGAATATATAAGTGAAATAAGGAAATTCTTGTTCAGTTATATATTATCAGGTAATAACAATAGATTTATTACTTTTTAGGACAAATATGTTCAATAATCCAGAAGTAATGGAAGCTTTTTCTTTCTTTTCTTAAAACAAATATATTATTACCTAACTAGTTCCCAGAATTATGTTTTTGTTTATTCTAATCTGAAGAAATACAACCTCAATTTTATGAGTTAACATATCTAAACAGTTACATATGAATAAAATATGTAATTGTTTACTCTAAAAGGGTTAAAATCCCAAAATAATTCAAACTATCTTCATCAATACCAAAGTTATTAACAGTACCTTTCTAACTGAATTATTTAGCCTAGGGCAAGACTAACCATATACAACCACCCTGGAATAAATAATTTCAACAAAAACTATATTCTGCACTCCAATTAATGAAACATCATTTTGATGTCTTTTGATATAGCACTTCTCTCCTGTAAGCGGAAGATCCCTCTACCCCCATTAGCCCTCCTCATTCTCCCAACCATATTATGTGGGAGTGTGACGAAGGCACTTATTCCCCTGAGAGAGATATTTATTCTCTTTCACGGGTAAATTGTGATTACTTGCAAAAAATAATTTATACAATGTATCATCTAATCTCATATGTTTACTCTTTACTCCAGAATTCACTGGTTTCTTTTCTATCTATTCATCTCTTCAGTCCACACAGGTTGATCTGCGCAGTCAGCTCTGCATAACAAAAAGTAAGTCAAAACTATTTGATCTATTGCCATTGCACCACTGAATATACTTTCCCTGAATGTTCAGGGAATAAATGTCCCTCAAAAAAGGACCAAAGCCTTCCGTACTTTCCATAACAAGAAGGCTCACATAGTATGCCTCCAAGAAACACATTTCACCAAAGATTCTACTCCAAAATATATTTCTCCTTTTTATCAACAAATTTACACGGCTTCTGCCTGTACCAAGCAAAGGGGAACTCTAATTGCATTTCACCGATCCACATCATTCACCTTATCATCAGAAATTAAAGACCCAGAAGGTAGATACCTGATACTCATGGGTTATATAATGGATACAGCAATCACTGTGATTTCCTACTACGCTCCTAACTAACAACCTACACCATTCCTCTCACATATATTACAAGTGATTAATACACACAAAATAGGAACAGTGATAATGTGTGGGGATTCGAACCAGGTCCTCCTCCCATTTCTAGAAAAATCACCTTTTACACCATCCAAAATAACCTCTAGATTACCTTTTTCTCAACTTCTTTCCAAATACAATCTGGTAGATTCATGGAGAGAAAGTAACCCAATGAAAAAGAAATTCACTTATTTCTCGCACCCTTATCAAACCTTCACCAGAATAGATCATATTTTTCTAACAATAGGAATGATACCAGAAATTATTGCATCAGATATAATTCCGATTCCGTGGTCTGACCATAATGCAGTATACACTACTATAGCCTCAGCCATACCAAAAGCGCATGACCCAACGTGGTACTTACCGGACATAATGCTTAAACACCCACTACATCAGATGGCCATTGAACAAGCTTTAAAGGAATACATATCAATTAATAATACAACAGACATCTCCCCAATAACACTGTGGGACGCTCATAAGCCTGTCTTGCGTGGTACAATACAAAGACAAATGGCACTATTTAAACGGGAACGCAAAAATCTAGCAAAAAAACTAGAACTCAATTTTAATGCAGCCTACATATCATTTCAAGATAATCCATCTCAGAGTACAAAATCTCATCTGGAAAAATCTAGATTGGAATACGATCTATTTCTCACTGAGTCAGTTGATAAATCCCTCAAACGCTCCAAACACAATTTCTAAATGAATACAAACAAACCAGGTACATATTTGGCTCGGGCATTAAATTCAACTAACAAATCTTTCAAACCAATACGTTTGAAATTATAAAAAAATGTTTACACTTGTAATCCAGTTAAAATAGTCCATAAATTTCACTCACATCTCGCAACTTTATACAAGACAAACAATGAATTTAATCCTACAGAAGCTGAATCCTTCTTCTCAAAAATAAACTTACCTGAGTTATCTCAGAATCAAAAAAGCAGTTTGGATGAGCCTATAACTATAGATGAAGTTGCTAACGCCATAAAAGACCTAAAACTTAACAAAAGACCAGGCCCAGACGGCTACTCAGCTTTATACTATAAAACATTCTCAGAAATGCTCTCTCCCATTCTCACTGAAACTTTTAACAAACTTCTAGATGGACATTCTTTTCGGCAAGAAACACTAATGGCAATTGTTTGTATGATCCCAAAACCCCTTTCTGATGATACTTCCTGTGTGAATTATCGGCCTATCTCTCTGTTAAACCTCTATATTAAATTATTAGCAAAAATAATAGCAAAACGCCTCAATAGCATTATAGGAAAATTAATACATAGAGATCAAGTAGGCTTCATGCCAAATAGACAGGCAGGCGATAATATACACAGGGCAGTGTTATTGGCACATATTGCTAAAAAACGGAAAATCCCTTTATGTTTTCTATCTCTCGATATTAAGAGGGCATTTGACACAGTATCCTGGCAATATATGCAATATTCATTACAAAAATGGGGTTTTGGACCCCACTTTTTAACATGGATCAAAGCATTATATAATAAACCCAAAGCCTATATAAAATATGCTGGATACAAATCTGAAGCCTTTAATATCGAAAGAGGTACCCGACAGGGTTGCCCATTATCTCCCTTATTATTTGCCCTTATACTTGAACCCATGGCCCAATACATCAGAACAAACCAAACTATAACTGGCATTGAAGTAGGAGGTATTACACACAAATTATGTATATTTGCAGACGATATATTACTTTTTCTATCATCACCACAGGTCTCTGGTCCTAACTTAATACCAGCTCTTGATGGATTTGCAGCCCTATTCGGCCTTATGATTAATCCTAAGAAATGCCTAGTGCTTAATATTTCACTCACAAACATGGAATTGATCCCGGCTAGGGCTGCACTCCCATTAACATGGGCAGAAAAATCAATCCCATATCTTGGAATTCATTTAACAGCATCTCATTCTGACTTATTCTCAACCAATTATCCTCCTGTATTAAGACAGATCACAAATCTAATAAAACAATGGTCGCAACTTCCTTTATCCTGGATAGGGAAAATTAATGCAATCAAAATGACTATTCTACCCAAATTGCTTTATCTATTCAGAGTCCTCCCTATTCCAATTCCTTCCTATTTTTTGAGAATAGTACAAAAAAGAGCAACTTCGTTTATATGGGGCTCTTCTAAACCACGTATACCTATACACACACTACATCTTCCCAAAAATAAAGGAGGCCTGGGATACCCTACTTTTACTAACTACTACAGAGCAGCACATTTGGCCAGTCTGTCCAAATACCATGCAAAACAGGAAATCCCATTATGGGTATTTATAGAGGCTTCAGAAAATGACCCTCTATTAATATCAAATTTATTATGGCTTGATCCTAAAGACCGCTTTAAAATTCATAATCCCATAACTAAACACTTCTTATCTCTCTGGGATAAACTAAAAACCAAATATCAGTTACAATCTCCACACAATCCTCTCCTTTCTTTTATCAGAAATCCGGCCTTTTATCCGGGATGGATCTACCCAAATTCTTTTAAAGCTTGGACAACATCAGGCATTCAGACACTAAATGACTTCATAGCATCTAAATCATTCCTTTCATTCCCATCGCTTAGAGAAAAATATGATCTACCAAACTCTGAGATATTTAGATATCTCCAAATCAAAAATTTCTATACACCATTCCTAAAGGGGGATACACCATTATCCCAATTATCCATTTTTGAATCAATCTGTACAAAAGATCCATTTGCTAAAGGTACAATTTCATCACTTTATAATCAATTATATGGAGTAACAAATCTTAATAGACCCTCTTACGTTCAGAGGTGGGAGGAGGACCTGGGACGAACTTTAGAAGACACGGACTGGTCTAACATATGGCTCACATCTAAGTCATCTTCACCCAACATCTTAGCACTGGAGACAAATTATAAAGTCCTAACTCGCTGGTACCTTGTACCCGCTAGAGTGGCAAAATATTCACCTAATACCTCAGCTCTTTGTTTTCGAGGATGCCCAGAAATAGGCACATATTTACACATATGGTGGACGTGCCCAGTAATCCAAACCTTCTGGAAGGAAGTTTTCGTGATTGCATGTCCCATGCTAAGATGGTAGCCATCGATCAAAATCAAATTCCAAAATTTGAAAAACTTTGGCACCCTTGGATAAAACAACAGTTCCTGTCAAATTTTAATGACTCTGTCCTGTTGCCATGGTAACAGATTAAATGCCTTACAGAGACACCCATTCTAAGGCTTCAAAGAGAACTAAAAAGAATAATAAACTGACGAGCGGGACAACCTTGTGGACCATACCTCTACCTTTCAACCCTTTTTCTTCTTTCTCTTTCCTTTTCTCCACCTTACGATTAAAGCTCATTATCAGAATTTATTTGACCTATATACACTCTACTTGTAAACAATATGTATAGTAGGTATAAATCATTTAAATACCTACGAAAGTAACCAAGGAAATGATATATATCTTTAATTTAGGTTTACGTAAACCCAATGTTTAATATTTGAAATTTCATGATATTTACCTATATAAACCCTACTGTAAAACAATGAGCTTACTTTATAGATCCTTGTAAACTTACTTTATGTATCTTTATAACATTGTATACTCAATAAACTTCTTTTGACAAGGAATATGAATGTAGAATTTAGTAGATCAGTAAAGGGATTGTTACTGCTGGGTGTGCATACATCTGCTGGTTCGGTGCTCATGTAAACCCATATTACAAAAGTACCAATTATCTTTATAGTCATTTTTCCCTGCTCTTGTGCATTTCCTTGGAGTTAACTAGACCCAATGGATTGTATACGGAGGATCTTGGAACTCTAGGGGTCTGTGATCAAATCTCATAAAAGATTATATCTGCATGAAATGTGTATGCTCTCCCCATGTTTGGTTTTCTTTAGTTTCCTCCGAAGTTCCAACAACATACTAGTAGGTTGCTTGACATCTACCAAAATTGGTCAAAGAGTGTGTAGGATGAGATTAAATTATATGTTAAAGTTTTATAGTTATATTACTTCAAAACAAGATGGAAAATAAAACTGTAATGATAAAAGAATAAGGAACAGGCTGAAGCCTTTAAGGTACTCTGTTTCTCTATTTGACTTTTATTGAAATGTAACTTTTTTCATCATATATTTAGGACTGCCATTAATAGTAAACCTTATTGTCTCTTATATCAGGACATAGTTTGATTGTGCCTCAACACTGCATGATCATGATGTTAGTTTCCTGACCCTAGGGGTGTAAACAACAATTTTGTACTGTGTGACTTTACTAGGCCATTCTTAGCCAATCCCCCACCATAGTACTTAACCTAACCTTTAAATTAACTCTCCATTTAAGCTAAAGTTGAGTGAATCTTTTTTAAACAGCATCAGGGGCAGCATTTACTTTGAATGAAGTGTGTCCAGTGTGCTGGTGGCTGCTTTGTTAGGTTAAACTCTGAAGTCCTCTGCCTCTATCCTTAGTACATTTATTTATTCACCAGATTAACCACTTCCCGCCCGGCCCATAGCCGGTCGGTGGTTCAGTTATCCCGACTGGGCGTCATATGACGTCCAGCAGGATAATACACTGCCACGCATCCGTGGGGGCAGGCATTGTGGCGATTGGTGAAGCGGTGTGTCAGTCTGACACACCGCTCCACCGACCTTGGTAAAGAGCCTCCGGCGGAGGCTCTTTACCACGTGAACAGCCGTGTCCAATCACGGCTGATCACGATGTCAATAGGAAGAGCCATTGATCGACTTTTCCTCACTCGCGTCTGACAGACGCGAGTAGAGGAGAGACGATCGGCAGCTCTTCTGACAGGGGGGTTTGCACTGATTGTTTATCAGCACAGCCCACCCTCAGATGACCACACTGGACCACCAGGGATCGCCACTAGGACCACCAGGGAAGAGGGCAACATGTGGATGGCCAGGTATGTACCCCATGGCCATCTACATGTGCCCAATGTGCCCAGTCAGTGCCCAATCTGTGCCAATCAGTGCCCACAAATGGGCACTGATTGGCACCATTATATTGCAGTGATACCCAGCAATGCCACCCTTAGGGGCATCAGTGCCACCAATCAGTGTCATCAGTGCCACCCATCAGTGTCCATCCGTGCCACCTGTCAGTGCCCATCTGTGCCCATCAGTGCCCACCTATCAGTGCCCATCGGTGACCATCTGTGCCACCTATCAGTGCCACCCATAAGTACCCATCAGTGCCACCCATAAGTACCCATCAATGCCACCTACGTGTGCCCATCAGTGCCACCTATGAGTGCCCATAGGTGCCATCTATGAGTGCCCATCAGTGCCGCATACCAGTGCCACCTATCAGTGCCGCATACCAGTGCCACCTATCAGTGCCCATCAGTGCCGCCTATCAGTGCCCATCATCAGTGCCTGTCAGTGCCACCTCATTGGTGCCACCTCATCGGTGCCCATCGGTGCCACCGTATCAGTGCCCATCAGTGCAGCCATATCAGTGCCCGTCATTGAAGAAGAACACTTACTTATTTACAGGAATTTTTAACAGAAACAAAGAAAAACTTGTTTTTTTTTTCAAAATTTCCTGCCTTTTTTTATTTGTTGCGCAAATAATAAAAAACACAGAGGTGATCAAATACCACCAAAAGAAAGCTCTATTTGTGGGAACAAAATGATAAAAAACTAGTTTGAGTACAGTGTAGCATGACCGCGCAATTGTCATTCAAATTGCGACAACGCTGAAAGCTGAAAATTGGCCTGGGCGGGAAGGTGTCTAAGTGCCTGGTATTGAAGTGATTAACCCCTTCCCGCTCATGCTAGAGCCAAAAGACGGCTACAGCGTCGTCTTACTTTCCCGGGAGGCCGCCACAGGCACGTTTGTAATCGCTGAGTCCTTCAGACTCAGATGATCACAGATAAAGGTAAAGGGCCAATCACAGCAGCCCTTTACCAGGTGATCAGCTGTGTCCAATGATAGCTGATCACGATGTAAACACAAGCCAGTTATTGGCTTTCCTTGAGGGGAGAAGAGAGACAATAACTGACTTGTGTTACAGGGACATCTACACTAATAATCAGGGCAGTCCCAACAGTGCCCACCAGTGCTCCCCATCAGTGCCCACTAGTGCTGCCTATCAGTGCCCATCAGTGCTGCCATTGAGTGCCCATTAGTTCTGCCTATCAGTGCCCATCAGTGCCTCCTCCTCAGTGTCACCTACCAGTGCTATGTATCAGTGCCCATCAGCGCCACCTATCAGTGCCCTTCAGTATCGCCTATCAGTGCCCTTTAGTGCCACCTATCAGTACCCATCAGTGCCACCTATCAGTGCCCATCATTTCCGCCCATCAGTGCAGCCTCATCAGTGCCTTCTCACCAGTGCCCATCAGTGCCACCTATCAGTGCCAATCAGTGCCACCTATCAGTGTCCATCAGTGCCACCTCATCAGTGCAGCCTCATCAGTGCCCATCAGTGTCGCCTATCAGTGCCCATCAGTGCCGCCTCATCAGCGATCATCATTGAAGGAGAAAAATTACCTGTTTATAAAATTTTACAACAAACTATGAAAAATGATGGTTTTTTTTCTGAAATTTTCAATCTTTTTTCATCTGTTTAGAAAAAAATAAAATAACCCAGTGGTGATTAAACTCCACCAAAAGAAAGCTATATTTGTGTGAAAAAATTATAAAAATGTCATATGAGTACAGTGTTGCATGACCGCGCAATTGTCATTCAAAGTGTGACAGCGCTGAAAACTGAAAATTGGCCTGGGCAGAAAGGGGGTAAAAGTGCCCAGTAGGCAAGCGGTTAAATTAATATTTTTCTCTGTGATGCTCTCACACTTTATTATCTCTAAACTCTTGGACCTATCTTTCATTTTCCAACCAGCATGTTTGTTATATTGCAATGGCTGCTTTGCTAAACAGGCAGGTTCTTTTTAAGGTGATTTGATAAAAAGGCACTGAGAGAAGTGCAGTCTTATTAATATTACTGTTCCATGGTATGACTAAACAAAACTTGCTCTGAACTAAAAAAATGTAAAGAAAAAATACAATGTAGAAAACAGCATTTAGCACATGCAAAAGCAAGTGCTAATTGCCACAATTAGAAATTCTGTTGACAGGTTAGTTTTGTTACGTTGTCAATTATAGCAAGAACATCTATAAATCACTGAACGGTTCACCTACAATGTCTAAACAAGAAGTAAATCTAATATTTTTTTTTTTTGTGAAGCACTTGTTTATATTGTTTTTATCAGGCAGAATATAAAATAGGATCAGGCCAACTTCATCAATGGGGATGAGCGGAGTGATTTCGGTGAAATTGATTTTGCAGCAAAACTACCAATTTTGCTGTCAGTTTCAACCACTGAATTTGAGGAAATATGCTGAAAAAATATCTGCTCTTTTTTTTTTTCTTTATGTAAAGAGCGGGATCTTCTTATTTGGCTGTATTTAGGATAGTGGAGCTTATTTCATTTTGTGTTTTTTTTTTTCCTTTTGTTTGGAAAATTTTTATTGATTTTCAAGTTACACAAAATATAAATGCTTTATTCATACACTGTAAAAAATATTGTGCTGGGTCTACTCAGAAAAATTGAGGCAACTATTTGCATCAGCTTTTTTAGTACTGTCAACTAAACTTATTTTTGTCTGACTCATTAGACTTTTCATGTTTTCAACTTTGTTGTTTTAACCACTTAAGGACCGCCTCACGCCGATATACGTCGGCAAGGCGGCACAGGCAGGCAAAATCACTGGGGGGGGGGTCCGACCCCCCCCCCCCGGTGCCCGAGACGGTCCTCTTTTGTCCCCCGGCGATCGGAGGTGAGGGGGAGGCCATCCATTCGTGGCCCCCCCCTCGCGATCGCCGCCAGCCAATCAGAACATTCCTTTGCTGCTGTATGCTAAACAGCAGCAAAGGAAATGATGTCATCTCTCCTCGGCTCGGTATTTTCTGTTCCGGCGCCGAGGAGAGAAGACATCACTGTGAGTGTAAAACACAAACACACACAGTAGAACATGCCAGGCACACAAAACACCCCCGATCCCCCCGATCGCCCCCCAATCACCCCTCCCCCCGTCACACCAAGCAGTTTTTTTTTTTTCTCTGATTACTGCATGGTGTCAGTTTGTGAGTTACTGTGTTAGGGCAGTTAGTATTAGCCCCCTTTAGGTCTAGGGTACCCCCCTAACCCCCCCAATAAAGTTTTAACCCCTTGATCACCCCCTGTCGCCAGTGTCGCTAAGCGCTCATTTTTCTGATCGCTGTATTAGTGTCGCTGGTGACGCTAGTTAGGGAGGTAAATATTTAGGTTCGCCGTCAGCGTTTTGTAGCCACAGGGACCCCCATATACTATCTAATAAATGTTTTAACCCCTTGATTGCCCCCTAGTTAACCCTTTCACCACTGATCACCGTATAAGTGTTACGGGTGACGCTGGTTAGTTCGTTTATTTTTTATAGTGTCAGGGCACCCGCCGTTTATTACCGAATAAAGGTTTAGCCCCCTGATAGCCCGGCAGTGATATGCGTCGCCCCAGGCAGCGTCAGATTAGCGCCAGTAGCGCTAACACCCACGCACGCAGCATACGCCTCCCTTAGTGGTATAGTATCTGAACGGATCAATATCTAATCCGATCAGATCTATACTAGCGTCCCCAGCAGTTTAGGGTTCCCAAAAAAGCAGTGTTAGCGGGATCAGCCCAGATACCTGCTAGCACCTGCGTTTTGCCCCTCCGCCCGGCCCAGCCCAGCCCACCCAAGTGCAGTATCGATTGATCACTGTCACTTACAAAACAGTAAACACATAACTGCAGCGTTTGCAGAGTCAGGCCTGATCCCTGCGATCGCTAACAGTTTTTTTGGTAGCATTTTGGTGAACTGGCAAGCACCAGCCCCAGGCAGCGTCAGGTTAGCGCCAGTAGCGCTAACACCCACGCACGCACCGTACACCTCCCTTAGTGGTATAGTATCTGATCGGATCAATATCTGATCCGATCAGATCTATACTAGCATCCCCAGCAGTTTAGGGTTCCCAAAAACGCAGTGTTAGTGGGATCAGCCCAGATACCTGCTAGCACCTGCGTTTTGCTCCTCCGCACGGCCAAGCCCACCCAAGTGCAGTATCGATCGATCACTGTCACTTACAAAACACTAAACACATAACTGCAGCGTTCGCAGAGTCAGGCCTGATCCCTGCGATCCCTAACAGTTTTTGTGGTAGCGTTTTGGTGAACTGGCAAGCACCAGCCCCAGGCAGCGTCAGGTTAGCGCCAGTACCGCTAACACCCACGCACGCACCGTACACCTCCCTTAGTAGTATAGTATCTGATCAAATCAATATCTGATCAGATCTATACTAGTGTCCCCAGCAGTTTAGAGTTCCCCAAAATGCAGTGTTAGCGGGATCAGCCCAGATACCCGCTAGCACCTGCGTTTTGCCCCTCCGCCCGGCCCAGCCCAGGCCACACAAGTGCAGTATCGATTGATCACTGTCACTTACAAAACACTAAACACATAATTGCAGCGTTCGCAGAGTCAGGCCTGATCCCTGTGATCGCTAACAGTTTTTTTTGGTAGCGTTTTGGTGAACTGGCAAGCACCAGCGGCCTAGTACACCCCGGTCATAGTCAAACCAGCACTGCAGTAACACTTGGTGACGTGGTGAGTCCCATAAGTGCAGTTCAAGCTGGTGAGGTGGCAAGCACAAGTAGTGTCCCGCTGCCACCAAGAACAAGACAAACACAGGCCCGTCGGGCCCATAGTGCCCTTCCTGCTGCATTTGCCAATCCTAATTGGGAACCCACCACTTCTGCAGCGCCGGTACTTCCCCCATTCACATCCCCAACCAAATGCAGTCGGCTGCATGAGAGGCATTTTCTTTATGTCCTCCCGAGTACCCCTACCCAACGAAGCCCCCCAAAAAAGATGTCGTGTCTGCAGCAAGCGCGGATATAGGCGTGACACCCGCTATTATTGTCCCTCCTGTCCTGACAATCCTGTTTTTTTCATTGGTGAATGTTTTGAACGCTACCATTCACTAGTTGAGTATTAGCATAGGGTACAGCATTGCACAGACTAGGCACACTTTCACAGAGTCTCCCAAGATGCCATCACATTTTGAGAGACCTGAACCTGGAATCGGTTACAGTTATAAAAGTTAGTTACAAAAAAAGTGTAAAAAAAAAAATATATATATATAATAAAAAAAAAAAGTTGTCGTTTTATTGTTCTCTCTATTCTCTCTCTATTGTTCTGCTCCTTTTTACTGTATTCTATTCTGCAATGTTTTATTGTTTTTATGTTTTATCATGTTTGTTTTTCAGTTATGCAATTTTTTATACTTTACCGTTTACTGTGTTTTATTGTTAACCATTTTTTTGTCTTCAGGTACGCCATTCATGACTTTGAGTGGTTATACCAGAATGATGCCTGCAGGCTTAGGTATCATCTTGGTATCATTCTTTTCAGCCAGCGGTCGGCTTTCATGTAAAAGCAATCCTAGTGGCTAATTAGCCTCTAGACTGCTTTTATAAGCCGTGGGAGGGAATGCCCCCTCCACCGTCTTCTGTGTTTTTCTCTGGCTCTCCTGTCTCAACAGGGAACCTGAGAATGCAGCCGGTTATTCAGCCAGCTGACCATAGAGCTGATCAGAGACCAGAGTGGCTCCAAACATCTCTATGGCCTAAGAAACCGGAAGCTACGAGCATTTCATGACTTAGATTTCGCCGGATGTAAACAGCGCCATTGGGAAATTGGAAAAGCATTTTATCACACCGATCTTGGTGTGGTCAGATGCTTTGAGGGCAGAGGAGAGATCTAGGGTCTAATAGACCCCAATTTTTTCAAAAAAGAGTACCTGTCACTACCTATTGCTATCATAGGGGATATTTACATTCCCTGAGATAACAATAAAAATGATTAAAAAAAAAAAATGAAAGGAACAGTTTAAAAATAAGATAAAAAAGCAAAAAAATAATAAAGAAAAAAAAAGCACCCCTGTCGCCACCTGCTCTCGCGCTAAGGCGAACGCAATCGGCGGTCTGTCGTCAAACGTAAACAGCAATTGCACCATGCATGTGAGGTATCACCGCGAAGGTCAGATCGAGGGCAGTCATTTTAGCAGTAGACCTCCTCTGTAAATCTAAAGTGGTAACCTGTAAAGGCTTTTAAAGGCCTTTAAAAATGTATTTATTTTGTTGTCACTGCACGTTTGTGCGCAATTGTAAAGCATGTCATGTTTGGTATCCATGTACTCGGCCTAAGATCATCTTTTTTATTTCATCAAACATTTGGGCAATATAGTGTGTTTTAGTGCATTAAAATTTAAAAAAGTGTGTTTTTTCCCCAAAAAATGCATTTGAAAAATCGCTGCGCAAATACTGTGTGAAGAAAAAAATGAAACACCCACCATTTTAATCTGTAGGGCATTTGCTTTAAAAAATATATAATATTTGGGGGGTTTAAAGTAATTTTCTTGCAAAAAAAATAATTTTTTCATGTAAACAAAAAGTGTCAGAAAGGGCTTTGTCTTCAAGTGGTTAGAAGAGTGGGTGATGTGTGACATAAGCTTCTAAATGTTGTGCATAAAATGCCAGGACAGTTCAAACCCCCCCCCAAATGACCCCATTTTGGAAAGTAGACACCCCAAGCTATTTGCTGAGAGTCATGTCGAGTCCATGGAATATTTTATATTGTGACACAAGTTGCGGGAAAGAGACAATTTTTTTTTTTTTTTTTTTGCACAAAGTTGTCACTAAATGATATAAAGGGCGTAAATATATAAAGGGTGTCTAAGGGCGTACATTTTTTATTTCACTCTTCACTGCCTATCACAGTTTCGGAGGCCATGGAATGCCCAGGTGGCACAAACCCCCCCCAAAGACCCAATTTTGGAAAGTAGACACCCCAAGCTATTTTCTGAGAGGTATAGTGAGTATTTTGTAGACCTCACTTTTTGTCACAAAGTTTTGAAATCTGAAAAAAGAAAAAAAAAAAATTTTTTTCTTGTCTTTCTTCATTTTAAAAAACAAATGAGAGCTGCTGGAGGAACACAGTTTTTAAATATTTGCGATTTTTTCATATATTTGCAATTTTATATATATGCGATTTTTTTAGCGATTTGGTAGCAATTTTTTTCACATTGGTTTTTTAGCACAAAAAATTATTTTCTCACATTGATTGAACTTTGTATCAGAGCGCATCAATCTATGTTATATGCTTTAATTTTTAGGGGATTCTGACCACTATATAATTGATAGCAGCTTGATATCATTGTCAATCCAAAAAAATGTTTTTTTTTTTTTCTATTTAATTAATTGCACGTGCATTCACATACATTTGATTTACACTTATTTGATTGTATATGTCACGCTAGAACATTATTGCGCTTGGTGTTTTTGTTTATTTACTTTGTGTATGGACGTTCCTGGCCAAACCAATCATAGTTGGTGGTAAGCGATCGCCTTCATGGCAGCAGTATTTATGTTTGTGGTTTGTTTTTCCTGTATTGCCTGTCCTTTCATATATTATGCCTATGCAGCGACTGGTTCCCATGTCTACTGTTGGAAAGACAAGCGCGCACAGGCCTGTTTGCCTAGCAGTTTGCAGGTGGCCATTATCTGCCTGAAAGCCCGGTGTGTGTGTATGGACGTTCCTGGCCAAAACGATCGTAGGTGGTGGTAAGCGATCACCTTCATGGCAGCAGTGTTTGTGTTTGTGGTTTGTTTTTCCTGTATTGCCTGTCCTTTCATATATTATGCCTATGCAGCGGCTGGTTCCCTGTGTGTTCCAGCTGCCGCTCCCTCTAATTCTGGGTTCCGTCCGTGTTCTGCGCATGCGTGGTCCCAGAAAGAAAGCGAGGCCTGGTTCACGCATGCGCACAAGGATCGTGAGCCTAGCACGGTCGTGACGTCACGCTGCACCAATTTGAAAAGCCTGGGGAGGCCTGCAGATCTCTGGAATGATCGTGGGCACTTCCCTGAGCACCTGCAGAGCCTACCCCAGGTAAGTGAATTCAGAGGGGTCTGAATTTTTGCCTTTTCTCTCTTGCTGATACCTGATGTATTGTCTGTTCCACCTGCAGTGATTTCAGTATCAGTCATGGACTCTTCACTGCCTCCTGGTGGCCAGTCCGCTCGCAGCAGGAAACTATGTTTTTTCCTTTACTCTGCCTGCTGGGGGGAAGAGAGTGGAGTGTAGGGCATTATCCTGACTTTGTGCCTTTCTCTCTCTATTTCTGTCTTTCCCCTTTCCTCAGCCCTTCTAGGTCTGACCAACGACTAAGCAGTTCCCGCAGAAGGAGCAGGTCTTCTAAATCACACCACCAGCACTCCTCCTCTGGTTCTAGACACCATGGTTCCTCCTCTAAGTCTAAAGACCACAGTAGAGGCTCTCCTCACCACCCCTCATCTCACAGTAAGGGGCTGGAGAAATCATGTTGGGGATGCAGGGCCCCAGTTCCTGCCAGCAAGTCTCTCTGTGACTGCTGTTTCTCTAAAGCAGCTAACGAGAGGGAAGGTGCAGACCAACACCTGGAAACACTAATTAAGTGAGTTGTGAGAAAGAAACTGGAAAGCCTTGTGATTCTCCTCCAGATTCACTGATTACCCTGTCAGAAGAGGGGCCAGTCCAGGAGACGTGGGAGTCTTCTCAACCTAGTCACCAGTCAGCTCCCCCTTCAGATAGTGGGTCAGAAGCAGATGATCCTGGGATGGACTTTGAATACGCCCTGGTTCCTTCTCTGGTGAAAGCTGTTAAAGACGCTTTGAATTGGGAAGACCCAGTAATTTCTCCTCCCAAACAGAGAACATTTTTCAAACAGCTCAGTAAGGAGCGTCAATATTTTCCTTTTCTCACTAAAGTAGGAGCCATAATATCTGAAGAATGGGGCAAGATGGATAGAAAAAGTTCTATGCATTCTAAAATCTCAAAACTATACCCTTTCAAGGAAGAAGAGGTTAAACACCTTGAGTCAGCTCCCTTGGTGGATGCTGCATTAATGAGACTTTGTTATGTACCTAAAGGGTGAGCCCGAATTGCAGAGGATGGCCTCTCCTACAGCTCCGACTCGAGGGCCCCTGGTAGTGGTGACAGGGGTGCAGGAGTGCGGAGTGGTATGAGTGCCTGGCAGGATCAACAGCAGAAGGATCAGATGGCCGGCACAGCTGACAGGATGGATCAGTGGACAGGAACTGCAGACTGGACAACTCAGCAGACAGGACAGCAGACTGGATGGATCAGCAGACAGGTGAGCAGCCTGGATGGCTCAGCAGACAGGCCCAGCAGACTGGATGGATCAGCAGACAGGTGAACAGCCTGGATGGCTCAGCAGACAGGCCCAGCAGACTGGATGAATCAGCAAACAGGTGAGCAGCCGAGATGGCTCAGCAGACAGGCCCAGCAGACTGGATGGATCAGCAGACAGGTGAACAGCCTGGATGGCTCAGCAGACAGGCTCAGCAGACTGGATGAAAGTCCAGGAACGTCAGACAGGCCGGGTCTGAAAGCAGGCTGGCAGCAGAGGTACAAAAGGAGCAGGCAGAGGGATCATCAAACAAGCCAAGGATCAGGTACAGGCGGATAACAGGAACAGTCTCAAAGCAAGCCGGGTCAAAACAGAAGCAGATATCAGGTTTTCAGGGAACACATACACAGGGCTGCAGAGCAGACAGCAATGATGCAAGTGCCAGACAGGTTTAAATAACCCGCCAGACACTAACGAGTGCATGTGCGCGTGCACATAGACACCCGCAATCGTGCACCGATGGGTCTAATCTGCCTGTTACTGGCAGGATCTTCATGACAGACTTGTGAGGTATGTGACTCTCCCTCTCGAAGATATGGTCTCATTTAAAGATCCTTTGGAGAGACGGATTGATTCTGACCTAAAAAGGATTTATTTGACAACAGGCACAGTGTGCAAACCTGTCCTGGCCTTAGCAGCAGTCTCTAAAGCTTTAGAGGCATGGTCAGACAATGTGAACGAATCTCTTAGAGGTATCTCTGAAGAAGCAGCCAAGAACTCCCCTATTCAGGAAATCAGGCTAGCCTCCACCTTTCTGGGGGAGGTCTCTATTGACGTTATTCGCCTAGTGGCTCGGGTGATGTTATCAGCAGTCACCGCCCGTCGGGCCTTGTGGCACCGACCCTGGTTGGTGGATCCAGCCCACAAAAGGGGCTTTTTCTGGTAACCAGGACTCCACTAAGTCCTTTTGAAATTGGGCCCGCTCAAACATGTCAGGTGGGGGTTCGCCTTCTCCACTTCCGGCATGTTTGGGCAGCCTCAATTCGGGATTTCTGGACCATCAAGACGGTCTCCTCAGGCCACACCTGGGTTTTCGACAGCAGTCCCAGACTAAGATTTTTGCCAACAAATCTTCCAAGTTCAGGGGAGAAGAAACAAGTTCTTTTAGCTTACATAAGCTCTTTATTGGCTAAAGGTGCAGCCATTCCTGTTCCAGATGGCGAACAAGGCGAACGCATGTATTCTCTATTCTTGGTGCAGAAAAAGAACAGCACATGGAGGCCAGTCATAGACTTGACTCATCTCAACCAGTTTATCCGAAAGGAAAAATTCAAGATGGAATAACTATTAACGATTCAACAGTTGGTTCATCTAGAGGACTGGTTGGTGTCAATAGACTTGAAAGATGCCTACTTTCACGTTCCAGTGGCGGCGGATTTCCAAAAGTTCCTTCGCTTTGCAGTGGGCGATCAACACTTACAGTTTACTCGCCTTCCATTTGGTCTCACGACATCACCTCGGGTGTTCTCCAAGGTTCTGTTAGCTGTTGTTGCTCTGCTCTGAGTCAAAGGAGTTCGTCTTCACCACTATCTAGACGACCTCCTCCTTCTAGCCCAGAACAAAGGTCAACTTCTAGAGCACAGGAGTCTAGTAATTTGCCACTCTCCAAGAGTTTGGGTGGCTCCTGAATTTGGAGAAAAGTCACCTGAATCCATCTCAGTCTCTCATATTTCTAGGTGCCCATTTCAACACGCTAGAAGGCACCATCTCGCTACCCGAGGAGAAGATTGTGGTGATCCGGGAAAGGATCCACTCAACACTCACTTCATTTCACCTGTCCACTCTTCAATGTCTGAAGGTGATTGGCAGAATGGCAGCCACCATTCCCATGGTGAAGTGGGCGCAATGGCACTTTCCAGAAAGGGTTTCTCCAACAATGGGATTTCCCCAGCAAGAGTCAGTGCATCCTCCTCACTCCATCCATGAGAGAGTCTCTCCTTTGGTGGTAGAAACTCTGCTTGTATATTCTGAACCCCTGGAATGTAGACTGCCGAAATGTTGGACAAATTTTTCTGAGCCCAGTTTATGATTGGCTCTACCTCTCGTAGGAGAGACCAGCTGCAAGTTCCACCTTGCTTCCTTATGTAAGCCAACGCGGTTGTATTGTCCAACCGGAGCATCACTGAGGAGTTTTCTATCAGATGGTGGAAGGATCTGAGCGCCTGAAAGGCTGCCCACAGTTCCAGTATATTGGATACAGTCCCTTGAGATGGTGAGTTCCATCTGCCCTGAGCCACTTCCCCAGCCCTGATTGCTGGCATCTGATGTTATTGTAACCCATGTTACACCTTCAGTTTGTTAGTGTATCTAAATCTGATAGTATATCTAACACTACCCTCCCCTTAGACTGACATTGCTGCTGTCCAAATGTGCCCCCATTCTGGATGAAGGAGCAAAGGGGGCACATTTGGAAAGCAGCAATGTCAGTCTAAGGGGAGGGTAGTGTTTGATGTACTACCAGATTTAGATACACTAACAAACTGAAGCTGAACCCTAGCTTTTCAGACCAGATCACCAGATGAAAATAGAAGAAAGAAAGCCTAAAAAAGAAAACAAATGCATCCATAGTATCTAAGTATTGGCAAGCTGCAATATAATAAATGTTTGCTTTTGGGTTTAATGCCACTTTAACTCACTTTAACTCAGATTTGCCATATATGAAGATGTTGGTTTTGGTTAACCAGACAGGGATACTGTAAAAATGGGTGATTAACCACCTCAATAATCGGACACTTTCACCCCCTTCATGCCCAGGACAACTTTCACATTTCAGTGCTCTCACACTTTGAATGACAATTACTCAGTCATGCAAAATAAGCAAAGCTTTCTTTTGGTGGTATTTAAGCACCACTGTTTTTTTATTGTTTTCTATATAATCAATAAAATAATGAAAAGTTTGAAAAAAAAAACATGTTTTTATTTTTTTCATTTTCATTCTTTCTTCATAACTTCAAGCCAAAATGTATTATTCTACATTTCTTTGGTAAATATAACCCAAATCAGTGTATAATATTTTAGTATGTGTGAAAGCAAAAATCCTGTTAATTCCCTTGCACGTGATTGGGTAAAAAAAATATTGTCTTTCCCTTATTTACTTAGCTCAGTAAGGCTGGGTTCACACTGGTGCGACACGACAGCCGTCCTACTTTGGATCCGACTTTGCCCTGCGACATGAAGCCGGCATGTGTCCGACTTTCAATGAACGGGGATCCGACTTGGATCCCCGCCAATGCCCGACACTGTGTTTGGTATGAATCTTGAGGGGGAACTCCGCGCCAAATTTTAAATAAAAATCCGGCATGGGTTCCCCCTCCAAGAGCATACCAGGCCCTTGGGTCTGGTATGGACCTTGAGGGGAACCCCCTACGCCGAAAAAACGGCGTGGAGGGTCCCCCCCAATCCATACCCTTATCCGAGCACGCAGCCCGGCCGGACAGGAATGGGGGTGGGGACGGGCGAGCGCCCCCCCCCCCCTCCTGAACCGTACCAGGCCGCATGCCCTCAACATGGGGGGTTGTTGCCTTGGGGGAGGGGGGCGCGCTGCGGCCCCCCCACCCCAAAGCACCTTGTCCCCATGTTGATGAGGACAAGGGCCTCTTCCCGACAACCCTGGCCGTTGGTTGTCGGGGTCTGCGGGCGGGGGGCTTATCGGAATCCGGGAGCCCCCTTTAATAAGGGGGCCCCCAGATCCCGGCCCCCCACCCTATGTGAATTGAGTATGGGGTACATGGTACCCCTACTCATTCACCTAGGGAAAAAGTGTCAATTTAAAAAAAAAAAACACTACACAGATTTTTAAAGTATTTTATTAGACAGCTCCGGGGGTCTTCTTCCGACTTCGGGGGTCTCTCCGGTTCTTCTCCGCACTCTCCGGGTCTTCTGCTGGGCTCCTCCGCTCTCTTCTGCTCTTTTGCCGCTCTTTTGCTTAAGCAGAGGAGTCCGGTCTTCAGTCTTCGGTCTTCTGCCCTCTTCTCTTCTCCTGATGTTGACACGACGCTCTCTCCGGCTAGAATGCTCTCTGTGCGCTCTGCTCTGACTTATATAGGCGGTGACCCCGCCCCCTTATCCCGTCACAGTCCCTGGGCATGCTGGGACTGTGACGTTTTAGGGGGCGTGGTCATCACCCGATGACCACGCCCCCCGTATGCCGTCATAGTCCCAGCATGCCCAGGGACTGTGACGGGATAAGAGGGCGGGGTCACCGCCTATATAAGTCAGAGCAGAGCGCACAGAGAGCATTCTAGCCGGAGAGAGCGTCGTGTCAACATCAGGAGAAGAGAAGAGGGCAGAAGACCGAAGACCGGACTCCTCTGCTTAAGCAAAAGAGCGGCAAAAGAGCAGAAGAGAGCGGAGGAGTCCGGCAGAAGACCCGGAGAGCGCGGAGAAGAACCAGAGAGACCCCCGAAGTCGGAAGAAGACCCCCGGAGCTGTCTAATAAAATACTTTAAAAATCTGTGTAGTGTTTTTTTTTTTAAATTGACACTTTTTCCCTAGGTGAATGGGTAGGGGTACTATGTACCCCATACTCAATTCACATAGGGTGGGGGGGCCGGGATCTGGGGGCCCCCTTATTAAAGGGGGCTCCCGGATTCCGATAAGCCCCCCGCCCACAGACCCCGACAACCAACGGCCAGGGTTGTCGGGAAGAGGCCCTTGTCCTCATCAACATGGGGACAAGGTGCTTTGGGGTGGGGGGGCCGCAGCGCGCCCCCCTCCCCCAAGGCAACAACCCCCCATGTTGAGGGCATGCGGCCTGGTACGGTTCAGGGGGGGGGGGCGCTCGCTCGCCCCCACCCCCATTCCTGTCCGGCCGGGCTGCGTGCTCGGATAAGGGTCTGGTATGGATTGGGGGGGACCCCCCACGCCGTTTTTTCGGCGTAGGGGGTTCCCCTCAAGGTCCATACCAGACCCAAGGGCCTGGTATGCTCTTGGAGGGGGAACCCATGCCGGATTTTTATTTAAAATTTGGCGCGGAGTTCCCCCTCAAGATTCATACCAAACACAGTGCCGGGCATTGGCGGGGATCCAAGTCGGATCCCCGTTCATTGAAAGTCGGACACATGCCGGCTTCATGTCGCAGGGCAAAGTCGGATCCAAAGTAGGACGGCTGTCGTGTCGCACCAGTGTGAACCCAGCCTTAGGCCCCTTTCACACTTATACAACTTCAAAGTGGCGCGATTTTACCGCGATTTCGGGGCCGCTATTTTGCCGCGATTTTACCACGATTTTGCCACGATTTGGGAGCAGTACTACTTTGTACGACTTTGCCACAACTTTGGCATTAACCATTCTCAGCTTGTGCTTTCAAAGTAGTGCTGAATTATTCAGGTACAATTTGCATGCTACTTTAGGGTTTAACATTGAGGTCTATGGAGTACAAATCGTATGGAAGTTGGACCAAAGTAGTGCTGAAATCGTGTCTATATTATTCAGGTACGATTTGCATGCTACTTGAGGGTTTAGCATTGAGGTCTATGGAGTAGAAATCGTATGGAAGTTGGACCAAAGTAGTGCAGGGACTACTTTGAAGTCGGCACGACTTAAAGTCGTGCCAATATGAATGGTAGTCATTGAAAATCATGGAGAATGACTTGTCATACGATTTTGCAGTACAAAATCGTGGGACAAGTCGTATAAGTGTGAAAGGGGCCTTAATGTTTATTTTGCATGGGGTAATTCACCTTAATCAATGGACAGAGATTTCTTGCAGCTGACTTTACTTTCAGCTGCACAGGTAATACCTTCCTGTTCAGCCACTACTCATCAGCTATGCTGATGAGTAGTGGATTTCATTGCATGCTTCTAACTTTATATACACTAAGAAAAGTGTATCCATTTCAGTATAGGTGAGGTTGGTGGCTTAATAAACAAGGAATAATAAAGAAGGAATTTTTGCATTTTTGTTTGGGAAGAATGTTGGCTTGTAATCTGTGGGAGGGTGAGATTGTGAACACTAGTAATACATTTATTTTGGAGGAAATTGGGATCTTGCTGAGAGGGGAAAGCTGTGGAAAACATTGCTTGTATAGGGAATTTTGCACTCTCCTGATCCCTACACTCTGACCCTTGCACTCTGTGCATTACAAGCTCCTGACCCATGCACATCTTGAGTTGCACGTCCTTGATTCTTGCACTTTCTGTGTTTGGTAGGAAGGTGGTGGAGAGGATACTGCAGCTGAAACAGGGTAACATTTGGGACAATAGGGGGTTGAAAAGGAGACACTAAAAATTAAAGTTGGTCATTAGCAAGGACTATGTCACGGAGTCCAGGAACAGTGTAGGTGGCACTGGGGGCAAGCTAGATGGACCAGAGCATTGTTGCCAGATAATTTTTAGGCAGGAAAACGTGGCAGTGAAGCCAAGATTACTATTGGACCAGGGTCAGTGGAGATACGACTCCTATTTGGGGTGGTTAACCGAATAAAAATGAGGGATTTTTAAAACAAGCACTGGAGAGTAGATGCTGAGGTGAGAACACATGATCTAATCACTAAAGAGTTAATATACATGTGCTTGTTTTAGGCTGCTGAGGGTTTAACACACATGCTGCTTACTGGTCTCTGAGGGATTGATGTAGAAGTGCTGGGTACTGGCGGCTAAGGGATTAACTCACATAAGCAGAATATAAAAAAATAGGACAAGGTGCTGAGAGACTAAAATGAATACAGTGAATATTACACATACAGAAAGATTTGAGGTGTTAAGGTGATGAGGTGTTGAGGTGATAACACACAATGACTAAAATGTAGGTGTTATCTCTTGTTACATGTGTGATCATATATTAGGAGTTGATGCACATTAGTTGGGGGCTGGATCCTAAGAGGTTATTAATGATACTCTGGTGATAGAAATTTGAGGGCTTAATACACATATGCTATATATTTGTCTTGAAGGGGATTACTGAGGGGAAAATGCAGACAGGTCATGGTTAAGGAAAAAAAGAGGCATATTCCCCCAGGTGATAAGGTGAAAGTATATCTTCCTATTAAATAATATAGGATTAGCAACATTCACCGCTCTGCAGCATCATGTTTCTGTTACTGCTGCTGCTAACCACTTCCAGTACATAGTTACCACCTACTGTTCAGCAGTACCTTTTTTATATTGCTTTTTTTATATTGCTACTGTCTCTAATAAATATATACATGTGCATATGTCTGCTGTGTGTGTGTGCTGTGTGAACCACTGTTTAACAACTCTATGCTATATAAAGCATCACTCCCATATCTGCAAATGAAGAAAGCATGAATATTGCCAAGATTGTGGAAGTCCTTGGGACACCCTTAGAGAACATTAAGGAGAACAACCTGGTTTGTCCGTGGTCAGTGCAAACTTCCTTGGTTGTCAGCAGCAAGGCACACCCATCACTGACCACTAACATACATTAACATTAGGGGTGTGGAAATTAATCGCTGCATCAATGCATCCCGATTCGTGGTCCCCGATGCGGCATCGATGCAAGCACCCCGAAAAATCAATGTTGGGTGTGACATCATCCCGACTTGCCCTGTCCCTCCCGGAAGTGTGCCCTGAGCGTTTTTTGTCAAAATGGCTTTTGCTATTAAATGCAATAGTAATCCATTCAGTGGTGACCGCTGTATGTTTTTTTTTAAAATATATTTAGCTTCATACCTCGTTTGTAGTCTGTGTATATGACTGTATATCCTGGCGCTCATGTGACTGCTTGGTCTGGCCCACTCCTCTCCTCTCTGTCTCTCCTGACGTCAGCCCCGCCCGCCTCTCTTCTGATCTGATAGCTACAGTTGGTGGGTGGGGCTGAGAACTCCCAACGCAGGAGAGACAGAGAGACACGAGACTGAGAGGAGAGAGGCGGGCCAAGCTGAGCAGTCACATGACCGGCTTATACAGTTTTATACACAGACCAAAAAAAATGAGGTATGAAGCTGCATATATTTAAAAAAAAAAAACACATACAGCGGTCACCACTTAATGGATTACAATTGCATTTATTAACAAAAGCCACTTTGGCAAAAACACAGTTATACACAGACTATATTTTAATAAGCACATACAGCGGTGGGCACTTAATGGATTATAACTATGCATTTTTTACCGCACAGGTATATTAACAGCTATATGTAGAGTACAAGTGTGTTTGTATTCTAGTTACACTGTCTCCTACATGTGCTGTGTGACATTATTTCTCTGCCCCCCCCCCCCCCTCAGTTTGCACATTCCACTGTGTTAACTCCTAGTGTGCTGGAAGGTGCAAACAGGGGAGCCCAGAGAAATGTCACAGAGACAGTACAGGAACTTCACAGGTCTGTAATCTGTAATCCCTCCTGACCTCCCAGCAGCCGTGTGTGTGAATTCCTGTACATTGTAGTGCACCGGATTAGTGCACTACGTTAAGTGGATTTCCACCCGTTTTTTAATTTATTAAAAGTCAGCAGCTACAAAAAGTGTAGCTGCTGACTTATAATAATCAGACATTCACCTGTCCCACGATCCAGCGATGTGGCCGCACGGAACCTCACTCCTCTCCCTCTCCTCGGCACCTTCATATCTACTGTGGGCAGTGACACCTGCCCGTGACAGCTTATGGCTTCACAGCCAGGCGCAGACTGCACGAGCCTCACTGCGATCTGCCATTGGCCAGCCAATCTTCTGGGACCCAGAAGATCGCTGGCAGGGAGGGCCGACTAGTAATTTTTTTGTTTATTAAAAGTCAGCAGCTACAAAAAAAGTGTATCTTCTGACTTTTAATAAAAAGACACTCACCTGTCCCACAATCCAGCGACGTGGCCACCCAAACCCTCCATTCTCTCCCCTGCCTGTCCACGGCGTTGGCAATGCTACTGTGGGCATCTGGCTGTGACAGCTTGCAGCTTCACTGCACTGTCCTGCACAGCCGGACAATCTTCTGGGACCTGTGATGTGTCCCAGAAGATTGCAGGGAGGAAGGGCGGCCCAAGCGGAAGTGGGAGCGCGTCAGTAATCGTGATGCATCGTGATGCATCGCGGAATCGAATCGTTGACCAGTTATCGAATCGAATCGTGAGACGAGTGAAGATGCGCACCCCTAATTAACATACATTAGTGGTCAGTGATGGATCCCCCTTTGCTGTGTGGTGCATGCACACTTGATCAGTGTCCCCCCTGTTCTGGATGTCAATAGTGTGTAATATTTGGCCCTGCTGCTCTGTGTTTCCCTTTGCTCAGTGGTGGTTGACCCCCTTGCTAGAAAGAATAAGACCCTGGATCTGCTGTATGCCAATGTGGAGAATGCATACAGCTCTTCCCCTCTTCCACCTTTGGGCAGATCAGATCATAATTTGGTCTAACTCAATCCTTGTTATGTTTCCCTGGTTAGGAGACAACCTGTGACTACCAGATCAGTGAAAAGATGATCTGAGGAGTTCTTTAACTACCTCCCACCCGGCCACTGCACATAAATGGCCGGGTGGTCCTCTACTCGTTATAAGTAAACGTTCAGGCACGTCCCTCAGAACAAATACTCGCAGCGTGGCCACAAGACGTGCTGCGGCTCGATCCTGTGATCATTATGATCACAATATCCAGCCGAGCGGAGATCGGGATAATTGCGCTGGGATTGGCCCTCCCGATCACCTGACGGCTATGTTGTCCAATCACAGCCATCACAATGTAAACAGAGACGTGTGTCTCTGTGACAGTTCTTCCCGTCCAGCTCAATGAGAGCTCAGTGTGGAGGGGAGAAGAGGGGGAATCTGAAGATCTGTGACAGCTCTCTGTGTGAGGATGATTTTACACAGAGAGCTGTTACAGATCACCCCACAAAGTACACCAAGCACCACTGATACCCCTAACCCTATACACATTTCAGCGTCCCCATAAAAATCTGTCTGTCCCCCATCACTGCCAACATCAAATAAACACTGATTTGGGTTATTTTTACCAAAGAAATGTAGCAGCATCATTTTTGGTCAAAATGTATCAAGAGAAATTACTTATTTGCAAAATGTTATAACAGAGACTAAGAAAAATGCATTTTTTTGAAAAAATTTTTTTATTTGTAGCGTAAAAAATAAAAACCCCAGCAGTGATTAAATACCACCAAAAAAAGCTCTATTTGTATGAAAAAAATGATAAAAAAGTAACTTGAGTACAGTGTTACATGACTGCGCAATTATCATTCAAAGTGTGACAGTGCTAAAAGCTGAAAATTGGTCTGGGGAGGAGGGGGTGAAAGTGCCCAGTATTGAAGTGGTTAAATTATTGTGGGGCTGTTGTGAGGGGACGGATTGGAATGCACTCTGTGAGCCACATGGAAGGGGCATTGATGGGCTTACTGAGTGCATAACACATATTAATTTCTGTGTAGATTCTATTGTTCCAACAAAAAAAAATCATTGTTATTAAAATTATAAACTCTCGGTAACAAGGAATATGAAGGATATTCTTAAATCCAAGAAGACGTTTTTTAGAGTGGGTAATAGGGAGGAGTTAAAATTATTCAGAGGGACCTGAGGCTGAAGATTAGAGAGGCTAAGAAGAAATGTAGAAGAAAGTTAGAGTGAAAACTCCAGCAAAACAAAATGAGAGAAGTCTGGAGTGCCATGAGAACCATTACAGGTCTCAAGCCAGTTGGTGGAGGGACTGGAGGTGATGTGGAGAGGACAAATTAACTGACCTGTTTTTTTAATAGGTTTAATTCGGAGGCCCTTGCTTTGACTCCTTCAGATTTAACACAAAGTTGTCGAAAAGCAAAGTTGGGGCAAGTACCCTCTACTCCTCATACTAGATGTCCTTCCTCCTTTAGTGTGCATTCTGATTCTCCACTAATGGATACTTTCACCAGCTGTTCTTTGTATAAGAGCAACTCTCTTCCTCCTTCATAGTAAAGTGCATCAATGTCTTTTACAGCTGATTAGGTGAGTAGACAGTTGGAGAGACTTAAAGTGGAGTTCCACCCAAAAATGGGACTTCCGCTTTAAGTATTGGTGACCCCCTGACATGCCGCATTTGGCATGTCATTTTTTTGGGGGGGGCACCCAGCTCCCACTTCCTCCCCTGGTGTCGCGGTGCCGGAAGGAAGATCACCTCTCCCCCCTCCCTCCCTTCAATCTTCTGGGACACATCACAAGTTCCAGAAAATTGCCTGGCCATTCACAGCACTCAACGAGGCTTGCGCATGCGCAGTGCATGCCTGGCTGTGAAGCCACAGCTGGGCGCCCACAGCTAGAATGTTGGTGCCGTGGAGAGGAGGGGGAGAGGAGCAGGGCTTCGTGTGCCCATATCGCTGGACCGTGGGACAGGTGAGTGTCTGATTATTAAAAGTCAGCAGCTACACTTTTTGTAGCTGCTGACTTTTAAATGGGTGAAACTCCGCTTTAAGGTGGGAAATGCAGTAGGACCTGATGGCGTTAGCCCCAGGGTGCTAGTTAGGGGGGTGTACTTTAATGGGACTTTAACCTGAGCCTGAGTTTATGAAAGGTCCCCGAGTTGTGGAAGACATCCTGCCTTATCTCTTTGCTTAAGATACTGCATCCTTATGGCTCCATGGATTACAGACCAGTGGCTTTGACCTCCCACATTATAGACCTTGGGGAGACTTGTTTTACATCAGTTATGGTTAGAAAATATTTAGACCCTTTGCAGTTTTTCTACCAGCAAACATTAATCTTCATGCGAAATCACATGTATGCACACCTAGATAAGCCAGCGAGCATTGAGAGGATGATATTTTTTGACTTCTCCAGTACTTTTAATACTATCAGGCCAGATCTCTTGGGCGAGAAGATAGCAGCGATACAGGTTGATATTTCCCTTGTGTCATGGATTGTAGACTACCTAACAAGAAGACCACAGTACGTGCGTTTGCAAGGCTGTTTGTTAAATAAGGTGATTAGTAATATTGGGGTTCCACAGGGGACAGTTCTCTCTCCCTTTTTTTTTACTGTCCTTACCACTGATTTCAGTTACCAGATAGAGTCTTGCCATCTTCAGAAATTTTCTGATAACTCTGTGGTACTGGGATGTATCAGGGATTGTAAAGAGAGTATAGGATCTGTATCTAAATGTGGCGAAGACAAAGGAGCTGGTTGTGGATTTGAGTAGGAGGAAGGCACTGGTGACCCCGTCTCCATCTGAGGAGTGGATGTGGACGTAGTAGAGAATTACAAGTATCTGGGGGTGCACATAGATAATAAGCTGGACTGGACCAAGAATACAGAAGCATTCTATAGGAAGGGCCAGAGCCGCCTCTATTTTCTGATGAGACTGAGGTCTTTTAACATCTGCCAGGTGATGTTGAAGATGTTTTATGAGTCTGTGGTGGCCAGTACTCTCCTGCATGTGGTGGTATGCTGGGGAAGCAGGCTTAGGGTGGCTGACACCACCAGACTCAACAAACTGATTTGCAAGGCCAGTGATGTTGTTAGATTTGAACTGAGTCTGTAACAACAGTGTTGGAGAGGAGAATGTTGTTCAAGATATGTTCAATCTTTGACAACTCCTCCCAACCACTCCACAATATGCTGGTCAGTCTGCGAAGTTCCGTCAGTGACAGATTGTTACAACCACAATGCACTACAGAGTTACACAGAAAATCATTTTTGTCTGTGGCCTTCAAATTATATAATTCTTCCCTGTCAGTGCTGGATGTGAGGATTTAATCTGGTTTATGATCAGGATTTTTATGTAGTTTTCATAGAATGTTGATATTGGGTTAATTATGATTTGGGGTAATGCTAGAGAAAGTGGTATACTATTTGCATTTTGGTATTTTGATTTTCTGTTATTTTTCTATGCTATTTTTTCTTTGTTATATTTTAATAGTGTGGATGGTTTATTAGAGTATAGTTTTAATTTTGATTTATTTGATTTATTTGGTACTAATTGCTGTTATTGGTAATTTTAGTGTTTTTGTGTCTTGTTCCGTTCGTTATTGTGATCGTATGTTGTGGTCGTTGAATGTAACTGTATACTAATATTTTTTTTTTTGGGATTAATAAAGTTCTGATTTTGATTAAAAATTGAAGTCACTGTATACCTTAATGTTAGAATTATTGGTAAAAAACAGTAATGTTACAAAGTCATCAGAAAACAATGATTAACCATTATCAAAAAATCACAATATCAAATATATAGTTTATAAATAAATTTATAATAGCAACATAAAAAATAGTAAATGTATAAAGGATAAAAAGGCTGACATACAATAAATTGTTTACATATCATAAAACTCTATAATTTAACAATATGGTAAAATATAGAGGTGGCTCATGTCTCTAAAATAATGTTAATAATAATAATAATAATAATAATAATAATAATAATAATAATAATAAAAGTGCAATGGTATACTGTATAAATAATTTCCCACTACTGACATATAAAAAACTCAATTGTGCACAGCCAGCTATGCTAGTATCAAAATTTAGAATTGGAGTCTGTAACAGTTTTTTATTCAGCTTCACCCTCATGGAAAATTATAGCTTTTTATTATATGAAAACTATGTATTGTAATCCAACACATAATCTCAAAAGGTTGCCTACTCCTGGTCTACAATCTTTTCAATGTTTTGTTGAATTATGCTAGCCACAATGAAATCGATAGCAAAGTTTACCAATATCTGTGTATTATGAGGGCCCACCTGACTACAGTAGATATAATTTGAATGGAATGTTTAGGTAGACCCTCAAACTTCATAAGTGTTGTTAAATGTTGTGAAGGTGACAGGTCTGAAACAAAATCTCGTTGGAGGGCAGATTTACTAAAGCTGGTACACACAGAATCTGGTGCAGCTGTGCATGGTAACCAACCAGCCTCTAGGTTTTATTGGCAAAGCTTAATTGAGCAAGCTGAAGTTAGAAGCTGATTGGTTACTATGCTCAGCTGCACATAATTCTGTGTGCTCCAGTTTTAGTAGATCTCCCCTAGTGTGTACCACCAGCTTGATGCTTTTGATTTGCGTACACACATACAACCAGGCAAGTGACATTCCTATCTCCTTTTTGAGCAAAGCATCTTGCTAAGTCACTTCTCTACCTCCAACTACAAATCCTTTGGCAGGTTGAAAAATAAACATGTGTATTTCAACAATATATTTAGCTGTTCATTAATAAATTTGTTGGGACTTTATGAGACAAAGACTGCTGCAGAGTTCGTATGTCTCCATCCCTGAACCATATAGAAAAAAAGAGGGGAAAGGGGATTGGGGGAATGGTGGGACTTTATATGAACCACAACATCAGAACCAAATGAATCATTTGGTAGATACTATTTAATGGTGCATATGAATGCATGTGGGACAGTAAATAACATGCAATGAATAACATAATAAATACATATAAATGTGTATATATATATATATATATATATATATATACATAAGTGTTCCTACATAGTAAATAATATATTAAAATGTATTAAATGTAGCCCAAACTTGCATATAGAAATGATTAATTGCACAAATGATAATGTAAAATTGATTCAAATTTCTTCAAGGTAGTCGCATAGTAGGGCTCAAAATTTTAAGTCCTGAGCTACTAGCCAGGCCTCAAGGTTTACTTGCCACCAATTGCACCACCCAACCTCTACCTTGCCCCACCCCTAATTCCACCCCTAAACAGGCCCTCATAAATTATCTCATGAAATGACACTTAAATGTTTTATGCAGAAATAAGTTACAAAAATAAATATCAACAACAACTTTATCAGTGCCCCTCAGCACAGCCTCATCAGTGCCAATCAATGCAGGCTCATCTTTGCCTATCAATGCAGCCTCGCCAGTGCCCATCAATGCAGCATGACCTGTGCCCATCAATGCAGCTTCACCTGTGCCCACCATTGCAGCCTCACTGTGTCTTACTGTACCCACCATTGCAGCCTCACTGTGCCCACCATTGCAACATCACAGTGCCCATCATTGCAGCCTCACAGTGCCCACCATTGCAGCCTCACAGTGCCCACCATTGCAGCCTTACAGTGCTCATCATTGCAGCCTCACTGTGCCCACCATTGCAGCCTCACTGTGCCCACCATTGCAGCCTCACTGTGCCCACCATTGCTGGCACACAGTGGCCATCATTGCAGCCTCACTGTGCCCACTATTGCAACCTCACTGTGCCCACCATTGCAGCCTCACTGTGCCCACCATTGCAGCCTCACTGTGCCCACCATTGCAGCCTCACTGTGCCCATCATTGCAGCCTCGCCTGAGCAGAGGAAGAGAGAGGGCGGCCGGATCATGACTGGAGGAAGAGATCACAGAGCGGGATAGCATGCTGGAACAGCTTACATTACAATTACCCCGTGGCTCCCCTCTTCCCCCAGGGCAATCACTGGGAGAATGGTTCCCGATCAACCCCACCCACTGGCAGTGCTCGCCCCCCATGTTCCCAGGCAGTCCAGCTCCTCACCAGCCCTCATTTTTCACTCGCAAAATGCGAGTAGGTCAGTGGAAAATTTGAGGACTGTAGTAGAGGCATGGTAGCTGTGACAATACATTGGTATATAGTTCTACACACGTTTCGTGGTTAACTTCCACTCATCAGGAACAAATGTGATATAGGTATGTCGATGTGCAGTGACTGTCCACCCATCCCCCCATGTATGAGAAATGGGAGAGGAGGGGAGGGCCCCAGTGCGTGTCGTAGTTTCTGGGAATGACGCAAACTAAATGCATCCCCAACACAATCACAACTGAGTAGATGCATCCCTCTGTAGTTAATATAAAACAATGATATTGGCAGATGTATGTCACAGATTGACCATTCAAAATAAATAACAAAAGGTGTGCACTTCCATCCCTTAATTGGCGTTCATTAATAACATTTTTGGGACTTTGTATGAGACAATGACTGCTGCAGAGTTCTTATGTCTTCATCCCTGAATTATATAGAAAAAAAGAGGGGAAAGTGTGCAATTAATCATGTCTATATGCAAGTTTGGGTTACATTTAATACATTTTAATTTATCATTTACTATGTAGGAACACTTATATGTATGTATACATTTATATGTATTTATTATGTTATTTATTACATGTTATTTACAGTCCCACATGCATCCATGTGCACCATTAAAAGGTATCTACTAATTGATTAATTTGGTTCTGGTCTTGTGCTTCATATAAAGTCCTACCATTCCCCCATTCCCTGTTCACCTCTTTTTTTCAATATATTTAGCTGATGTCCTGGAGTTGCACTTTAAGCCGGATGGCAATGATAATAATGAAGCTACTGCAAGCAGCTAGTTTGCATGGACTTTTTTTCTCTAGACGTTGCCATCACACTACCACAGTATATGTGTACATATGGGAAAATGAAGCTGTGAAGAGCTATGATTAACACATGAACTTCTGCTAAATGTTTTCACTCCTTATAGAATTAGAACTGTGCATATACCAAGATAACTCTTCATTGTTTTTACATAAAGTTAACTATATCTCGCCTTGAGGTCAAAACCATACATATCTTACCCTTTATTCTATTAACACATACTCCATTATTAAAGGGAAAGTACAGTGTACAATGTTTTTTCAAACATACATGGGGAATAAAGAACAGTTTGATCCTCAATATGTGTTAATGTATTCAAAGCTTTGTTTATATGTAAAATACGCAATATGTAGTTATATATGTGAATGGTTTGACATCGTATTTCAACAGATGTAAAGCAGAGAATGAGAGTAATGAAATCATTTTTAGTAGGTGTAAACCCTAACTAGGTGGCATTTAGTTTGCATTTAGTTTGCTGAGACATTGTGTATTATAAATATTTCCATGTTTTGTGTGTATTTTTTGTTTTTTTAACAAATACTGTTGTTGCATTTTTCATCTAAATGCTGCTGACCTACTCCAGAATTTTTCAGTCACTTCCTGTCTGCATGCACTCATCTCAGCATCACTTACACATGATCCGGTTTGGACTTGTAACCAGCGGTGACAGCGTGGTCCATGCCCGTGCAAGGTGTAGCGATACAATTTCTTGGAGTCTCCACCAGGTATGCATGTGGTAAAGTGACAATCCAAGAGAACAATTTGGAAACAGTTCATGGCATGATTACTAGGTATTATTTTAATGCTCTTTTTGTTCAATAAGTAAAAAATGCCTTTTGCACGCCTACCAATTCAGTTGCATAGACAGAGCCTAATAACACAACATCCGGGAACTGTTGGAACAATTGCTGATTATACTGATGCATATTGTGTGTGCAAAGGCTATGTTGTGAGTAGTTTTTTTTATTGTTTTTAATAAAAGTGAAGGTTTTTTGCCAAGTGCAATTCTGTTCATTTTCTTCTGAGTATGAAATAGGCCCTGGAATTGTCTCAACTTATTTGGGTATGAGCTTTGTGGATTTTAAGGCTATGGGGCTATATCTAAACCCTAGGTCAGCTTTAGAAGGTGTTCTAAAGGGAAGTGATACTACACTGGAAGTGTTTTTTTCTGTTCACGTGGATCTATTACTGGGATCAGGGCCAGTGCTAGGCTATTTTGCACCCTAGGCAGAATCAGCTACTTGCACCCCCCCCAAAAAAAAAGAATAAAGACTGCAAATGCAGCATGCGCAAGGTCCCTAAAGCAACCTTACATCAGAGTCCCTAAAGCCCCCTTACATCAGAGTCCCCAAAACCCCCTTACATCATGGTCCCTAGAGCCTATTCCCTTTCCTCTCAATAATTTTTATTGAATTTTTAAGGCAGAAACAAGGAAGACTGCCTACTGCAGTTAAAAAAGATGGAGTAACAGGGATAACTATTATGAAGCAAATACAGTAACATGTTAGGTAACGACAAGCCGCATCAAAGCATCAGGCACAGGTTCAATGATCATAACCAATAATCCAAGTAGACCAAGGTTTCCAAACTCTATCAAAGGCAGTCACATTCCCTTTCCACAGTGCAAGTGTATGGTCATATGAAAAATGCAGATTAACTAATGCAATAGATTCTGATGGATTGGGTGCCATTTGCAATTTCCAGTGTCTGGTTATCATTAGCCTGGCAGCAAGTAATATATTCTTAACAACTGTATGAAATGGACTAGGCACTTTCTTGATATCCAGACTCAGGACAGGCAGAGCAGGGTTAGGTGACAGTAGGACACCCATTACCTCAGAAATCATTTGGAATATTTTACGCTAAAAGCTAACTATACTCCTGCAGGACCATAGGATGTGAGCTAGATTCTCCCATTTGGCCACATCTATGCCAGCAGAGAGGTGAATGAGAGGGGGAGATTTGGCCTAGATGGCAGAGAAAAAAATTGATCGTGCCTATTTCCAATGCTGTACACAATGCAGAGGGTATAGAGGTAGACAGAAGCTGTGCTATTTGTAACTAGGTATTGTAATTAGTAAGCTTCAGCCCAAAATCCTCCCTCAATGTCTCCATGCTTTTGTAAAAGCATGGAGCATGTCAAATTACATTTAGCATGTCAAATTACATCTAGTGCAGAAATGCTCTTATCAGTCTAAAATTTGAGAGAGATATTCAGAATAAGGGGTGAAAGTGCCATAAGTGGAATTTGTAACTTGGTGTCAAAAAGGTGTGAACTAGAGGAAGAGTGGAGAGGTGGAGAGCGATCCATCCTTGGAGGGACTCCTGGATTGGGAGAGAAACGTTGACCAGTTTAGTGGGGTGCCACAGATTATGCTTCAACAGAATATGGAAGTCGAGAGCAAGTAATACATTTTTATTCTATATCTGACCAAGGTGGCGTAGAGTGAGGTTGAAATCACTTCTTAAGTTGATCTAAGTTGGCTGCAAGGCAGTAATCCTTGAGGTCCACATAACCCATGTTACCTGCCTGTCTATGTTTGAAGAGTAGCAAGTGTGAACATCTAGCCCTTTTCTTTTGCCATATAAGTTGCATAAGTAAGTATTTAAAGGTTTGGAAATGTTTAGATTTAATAGGGATCGGCAGTGTCCTATAAAGATAAAGGATTTGGGAGAGAATGAGCATCTTAAAAAGAAGGTGGTCGTCCTGACCAGAATAACTCAAATTTAGCTATATAAGTGCATGCCTGAGACACTTTTTTTACTAAGAGCATCAAAGTTAGCATCTGCTAGTTTTTGTTGTAAGGGCGATGCCTAGGTAAGGGAAACCCTGAGAGTTCCGAGAGTAAGGAAATGATTGCAGTAGAAACTGCTTGACCAATGCTGGGATACTGAGGTCCAGGATTAGGGACTTAGAGAAATTCACTTCATAATCGGAGATGCCACTAAAATGGGATAGAAGTCAGCGGACATGGGGCAGAGACGAGTTCATGATAAAAGGATGACCTTGTCTGCAAATAGGTTGATCTTATGGCAGATATGCCCTATTTTAAATCCTGTAATTTGGGGGTGGAAATGAATTGATTCAGCCAGTGGTTTTATTAACGGGTTCTCAAAAGTTCTACACCATAGTTGAATGATTAAACTTGGGCAGAGGGGGCAGGAGTAAAGGGCTGAGATGGCCAAGAGGATAAGCCCTTGGAACCCAAATTTCTCTAGCACCCGGGACATATACTCCCAATTATTTCCAATAATTGTCTTTTCTGCATCTAAAGACAAAAGCAGAGCCTGTCTCCCTTTATTGAATCCTGCCTGATCCAGTTCAATCAGGGCAGGCAAGATATCCAGCAAGTGGCCTGCAATCAGTTTGGCATATATCTTAATATCTGTGTTGAGTAATGAAATGGACCTAAATTTGCAGGGGTGGTAGGATCCTTTCCTGGTTTGGAAATGGTGACAATGTATGCTTTCAGCATCTCCGGTGGTAAGGTGGCAGTAGATACTATAGCCATAAACATCTCACCAAGATAGGGTGATAGAGAAGTTTAAACAATTTGTAATAATCATTGGAGAAGCCGCCAGGGCCGGGGGCTTTACTATGAGGCAAAGAGTCAAAGAATTTAACAATCTCAGATGACGTACAGGGGCCATTCAGTTAGAGAGTTTGTTTGCTGAATGGGCAGGAAGCTGTAGTCAAGCTAAGAAACTATCAATGTCATGTGCAGACAGTTTGACTTTGCTAGATTTTTCTATCACCTTCTGTAGTTTGTGCAAGAGAAGCTTAAGACATGGCACAAATCTAGGGACTTTGTCACTCCAGTATATGCAACTTCTTTATTTTTCTTGTGACAAAAACATGCTAGCCAAAGACAGGAGGCAATGTAAGTCCTTCATTCTGCTCCACATAAGTTCCACATAAGTCCATGTTTACCTAGCCAGTTAGTCCTCCAGCAATAAAGAAAAGACATATGAAAATGAATATCTGGCGCTTACCCTAAAAAGAACACAATGAATAAAAGTGTGTAGGTGCTGCTACTTTGAATCTAAATACTCAATTCAATATATATATATATATATATATATATATATATATATATATATAGCCACACAATCCACACATGGAAAACCCCATCCACTTCCATACAAGTCATTTGGATTGCAGCGACATTTGGGTCGTGGGAACTTAGGAGAGTCGAAGGAAACACTGGAGAGCAGGATTATCGGTGGAGCTGGAATCATATGAAAAGTATTTCCATACTCTGGTCAAGTTACCACTACAAAAGGAGGAGGGTCTCTCATTGGAGCTGAAGGAGTGGAATATCGCAGTTGGTTTCATTAACAACAAAAAGCGTGTTTGATCCCTATAACCTGGGATCCATCCCTTCTGGTAAGAGGCTTACATTTTACTTTTGTTGCAAGTGAACACACCGCAGAACAGCACAAATATTCACGACTCTACACTAGAGTACTTATGGACAATGTATTTGATTGTTAATGTGAAATATATATATATATATATATATATATATATATATATATATATATATATATATATATATATATATATGTATATATATAATAAAGAAAAGACACTTGATCAAAACCAAGATGTATAGGACACACTGACTTATCTGATATACGGAGGAGTAGGCTTTAACACTAACCCTAGTTATATAACCATTCTTCTGTTTCTCCTGCACATTTTATATAATCCTACTGCCACCAGTCTGCATCAAGAAATGCCTGTACCATGTTCCAGCTTGTGTTATACAATATCTAAGGTGACAGCAGTAGTCTCTGATGCCACTATTGCCACCAGAATGTAATGTATCGCATTCTCAGACTTGCCCTGCACAAAGATTTTTCCAGCCCATGGGACAACAATCTAAGAGCCAGAAGACTGAGAGTGATCTTTAAATCCTGATTTAAACATTTAGAGATTATTATAAATGATTGTAAAAAATAATTTTCATGAAAAGAAAAATAGTGCAATATAAGACAGTATTTATAGAAAAAAATATTAAAAAATTTAGTTTAGGGGTTTGTCAAGCCTCATTATTGTCACATCAACTTCTACTAAATATGCACCAAGAGTACAAATGGATAGACCAAGTTTAAAAGGCACCCAGATCCTTCTGTTCTATCTCTTCCTTATGGTCCAACCTTGGGGAGAAAGCTAAATGGTATACATTGCTCAATCTCCAACAGTAAAACGCAAGGTGGTTTTCCCATCACCATATGCAAGTAGGCAGTTTGAATCCAAGCATTGTGACTGCTTCACCCTTGTGTGACCTCACCTATGCTCCCTAATATCCTTTTTTTATTCCTTTTTTTTTTATCTTAGAAATCTCCATAGCAGAGGTAATGTTTTTCAATCTATTTTCATCATATTTTTTATCCCTCATTTGACATATATTCAAGTTAAGAATGGATACAAAATATTGAAAAGAAAAAAAGCAGCTTTATCCAGCCTCTTCCCCACAAAAAAAAAGACATAAAGCCTAATTTAGCTGATGTGCCAATTTGCATAGTGAACATTCACTCACAAAGCAAATTCTGAGGCCATTCCACATAAACTGAACTCTAAATGATATAGGGATGCTGCTATTGCTGAATTTTTTATAAGTGCTGTTGTTATCAAGCTTATCTACTAAGTCAATAACCATAAACACTCAAATAGTGAAAGAAGCCCTAACCTATCATTTTGGGTCAGTAACGTGGGTCTATTTATAATAGAGGATTAATCACTGTCATTTAAAACATATGAACCTGGAAGATTCTCTAACAGAGAATGTTTGCTGAATGTAGGATTCACTGCTTTATAAATATAACAGCCATAGAATGAACAAGACGTCTATGAACTTGGTAACTTATAAAAGACTAAAACAGGAATGACAGATGCCAGTTGCCACTATAATTTAATATCAAATCTCTATATTTTTAACATGGTTTCAAATGGTTCTTTCACTGTCCCCTTTATCGTATCATTGCGTTTGTAAGCATTACTTTTTAAACAATTATTTTTTTAAAATAATTTTGATCTTTAATAGATAGACAGATAGATAGATAGATTCTGTATAAATACCAATACTCAAAGTGCTATTTTTTTGTATTGCAAAAAACACCGCAACATATGCATTCAGAGGGCAAAAGGGCATCATTTTTATAACAATCTGCACTTTCTAATGGGTAGCTTCAGATGAAAGGAGATAAGGAAGCAATTTGTCTGAAATCACTTAGAAGCTACAGGTACATCCATTGACGTCAAAAGGAAAGCCATAAATTTCACAAAAAGTCCCTTGGGCTGCTGAGAGATTTGAAATAAGGTTTAAAGGTGTTTTGAAATTTCCCCTTATCTATTTTCTTGGTAAATCCCTGGTCAGTAAATTCACTTTTTTGAGTCAAAGACTTGTGCTGTAGGCAGGCATTGCTTAGTGTTTAAAGTAAATAACAAAGGGGAAAAAAAGTTTAAAAATATTGATTATTTGCTTGTCTCTAGTACGTACTATCAGTATTATTCCTAGTATTGATGGTCACATGGTAAAAATGCAAACAGCATTAAGGAAAAAGGAAAAAGTGGCCATGTGCATTAGAATGTAGCTAAACTTCTAGACATAATACAACCTTGTCTATATGTATGCCTATGGAAATAGAAGGAGATGAAAGGTGAAACATGCCTAAACTACTGCATAGCTGGCTTATCAGACAAGAGAAATCAATGGCAAGCATTAAAATAGACAGCACATCTGTTTTTTTATCTAGTGCACACAAGCAGGATTACATTTGACTGTACTGTGCAATTATCATCTCATGTCTATGATCACCTTAAAAAAAGCAAGCATAGAAACCTTCCCGTAGCTTTAGATTTGTATTTCTTTTTAAATTGCTCACCTTTCATAACATGTTACACATTACACCCAAATTCAGGGTGTAACATGTAACATGTTATAAATGCACGAGATCCCCGCAACCGCCCCCAACCTGATGTGACAGCTAACCAGGTATCTTCTCCCTGTGTCTGCTGCCACAATTCAAAAAAGGCTGCATCACTCATTCACAGCCCTTTGTGAATTGAAAAACAGCAAGGTCCGGCAGCGTTTGCGTCTGTCGGCTTGTAGTTTTCAATGGACTACCACGGTGCTGTGAGCGCTGTGGTAGTTCATGGAGTCTTCCTTCAGAATGCATCTGCTTGCTTGTACGAGGTATGAGCAAACCGATACACTGACAGATCTACAGGAGACCTGCATGGCATCAGCGATCTGCTGATTGCTGGTGCAATGTTTTCCAGAGGCTCTAATAGGCTTCAAAATTGGGTGGGCTCCAGTCACAGAGCATTGCGTTCGGAGCCCACCCAGGCGTGTTAGAATAGCAAATGAATATTCACTATTCTAACACTAAATTGCCTCTCCACCAATCAGGAAGCGTGGGTCTGATACCCATTTCTTGATTGGCTGAGAACAAACAATCTTATTGGACGCATAGGAGGAGGGAGATGCTCGGCAGATGCCACCGTGATCCACAGGAGGGGGAAGGAGGAAAGCTGTAGCCCGCCGGACACGCTGCCGTCTGCTTTCTATATGGAATAAGAGCGGCTTTGATGTCCCGATCAACTTGTCACCGACCGAACTACCGGGGGGTGGTTGTTTTTTGCCCCCCCAAAAGAAAAAAACACCAGCTGCCACTGATTTGTCCATCAATGGTTAAATGGGGGAATATGGGTTGATTTTCATGTCTCTTTTGATTAACATGGCCTTTTTCAATTTGAAAGAGGGATGAGTATGCAGGGTTTTATGTCCCAGGCTCATCATAAAAAATGCAATACCCTATAACCTTCACTTTGCAGATGTTAGTAAATGGTGTTCACTTTGTTCAAATATTTTATTGATAGATCATGAGGTAACATTACAAGTAGTAAACAGAGGTAGAAATACCATTATACTAAGCTAAGTATATTACAGATTAGAACAATACTAGGTGTACAAAGCAGTAAGATTAAGACTTATCAAGTGTTGATCTTATGTATATAAGTTTATTGTAGGTGAAATATTAAATCAATATTCCCTCTATTGCAGGATAATATATTCATCCCACTGAGCTGGGGCATAGTAACAGTACTATTAATAGGTAATTCTATCCAAACATAATGGAAGTTACCAGAGAGAAAAGGTAATGTGAGTAAGGGAGGGGGAAGAAAGCATAGAGAAAGGAAAGAAAATATAGAAAGTAGAACAAAGAGAAGATGAAGGGTCCCCAAAGGCAGAGCTATTCCCAATAGTATAATGGTATGAATGTATGTTGAGATAAAAGTACTTGGTACTTGGTTCTCGAAATCTGGCGGTAGACAGTGTGCAACCCACGGTCTTCATAAATTGTCAAATTTGCTGAGGTTGTCCTTATCCAAAGCTTATATATTTGCATGTATTAGAGTATAATAGATTAATTCTATGTTTAGTCTCAGCTATATTCAATGTAGGTGCTTTCCGTGCTTAAGCTATGGTCTGCTTCGTGGCCGTTAAGAGCTGAATGAGTAATTTAAACTGTTTACGTGTTTGAAATTCAGGTCTTAAGTTTAAAAGGACCATTGCCGGATCTGGTGTAATAGAACATTCAAACATCATCGAAGCAAGCATGAAAACATTTTTCAAAGATTATTGCACAACTGGGCAACTCCACCAGATGTGCAAATGTGTGCCCAGCTCAGAACAACCACAAAAACAGAGAGCCGAGTGATCAGGTGCAAATTTGGTGATTCTAGCAGGGACTAAGCACCAGCGTGTAAGTTCCTTGTATGCAGCTATAACTGCTATCACATTTGGTGAGGAAGACTTTGTTACAGACACTATCTCAGACCATTGCGCTGTTTCAAGACCTAGGTCATTCTCCCATTTAGCAACATATGATGACGGATCGTAATCTGGTTTAGTGATTAATTGGAAGTAGAGCTTTGATATTCGTCCTCTGGCGTGTTGATCTTTTATACAAGTTTGTTTAAACTGAGAAAGTTGGTTCAGTGGATAAAAAAAATTGTATTTGTAAATAACGGAAAATTGGGGGAGCCCAAAGGATGTACATAGTTTAGGAAAGGGTAGTATTGATGTCGCCGAGACCATGTTATATAGACGAGTGATGCCGGCTGCGGACCAAGCCAGGTTTTTGAGAAATTAAATGATAATGTAACAGCGCTAAAGTCAGAGGATATAACAGAAAAATAGGTCCAATATGTATGGGTGGATCACTCTCTATATAAATAAAAACAATAATAATCCATTGAGGGAAAAGTCTATGATGTGTAGATGATCCGTAATAGGGGTAAATGTGGGAGCCAGGGAAGTCTATGCAGCTGAGATACCAAGGGCAGCTTCCTGTAGAGTGAAGTCAGCTCTCCTTACGTACATAAAAATCCAAAAGAGAAAGCGCCTCGTTCAGTATCAAAGATTTATTGAGATGTAAAAACAATTAAAAACACTTACATTAAAGTAAACAGATTGCCGCTTCCATAAAGAGATGAACCCAAAGTGTGTCACGTATCCAGTTGAGTGGGGCTGATGTATACCGAGCGGACGGCCGCGGACCTCCGCTCAGAGATGCCGGCTGTGTGGGCGATAGTATGGGAGAGTTACTTCCGCGTTCCAACAGGCCACGTGGATGATGACGTCACTAAGGTCATTCAGGTTCGCAGGGGACCACTACGCGTTTCTGAGCATGCGCAACGCCCGTAATGAGCATGCGCGCTCCTTTATCAAGTGTGTCTAGGGGACGCAAACCAGGAAGCTTAAATAGCTCAATGTAAAAGGCAATTACCAATCAAATAAGTTGGAATCGAAGGAAAGGGGAGGGGAAACAATGTCTGGGAGAGTTAAAGGACTATAATGAGGGTGAATTCTTTATGAATTACGGACTTATGTGAAAATAAATCAAAGACTCATATACAAATATATGTCATGAATTTCTAGAAAAATAGAATATAAATAATGAATAAATAAAAAGATTATATACAGAATATGGTCAAGAACATATAATAATAAAAAATATATAGGTATATATGTACATAAATATAATTGAAAAATTAATGTATATATATATATAACAAAATATATATATATATATAAAAAAACATATGTATAAAAAATATATTAATTTAATAAAATAATAAAGGATCCTTAATACTGATATTCCAAAGCATGGAAAACAGATATGATGGCTAAATATACCATTATAATTAGTATTTAAAAAGATTTTGTTGAGATAAAAAATCATTGGTTAAAAATTGGTTGTTATTGGTCAATTATTTCCCATGAGATTAATTATGTGTATACGTGTGTGCACATGTACATAAAACACATACACACACCTACACATACACACACCATTGTATACACATATACATATACTAAACCGTGTTGCTACTATAGTTGAATAAAATCAATGAATATATTCTAAATGATGGTGTTAACCTCCAATTCCTCGTTTAACCCATTTGGAGCTAAAGTGTCCAGAATAAAAATCCAAAAAGTTTCACGCTCACATAATTTGGAGAAACGTTCGGCCTCAGATAATTTCCGTGGAATAGATTCAATTACCCATACCTGTAGGCCGGCAGTGGACTGATGATGATGTTCAAGAAAATGTCTAGGGACTAGGGATGAGCCGAACACCCCCCTGTTCGGTTCGCACCAGAACATGCGAACAGGAAAAAAATTCGTTCGAACACGCGAACGCCGTTAAAGTCTATGGGACACGAACATGAATAATCAAAAGTGTTAATTTTAAAGGCTAATATGCAAGTTATTGTCATAAAAAGTGTTTGGGGACCCGGGTCCTCCCCCAGGGGACATGAATCAATGCAAAAAAAAGTTTTAAAAACGGCCGTTTTTTCAGGAGCAGTGATTTTAATAATGCTTAAAGTCAAACAATAAAAGTGTAATATCCCTTTAAATTTCATACCTGGGGGGTGTCTATAGTATGCCTGTAAAAGGGCGCATGTTTCCCGTGTTTAGAACAGTCTGACAGCAAAGTGACATTTTGAAGGAAAAAACACATTTAAAACTACCGCGGCTATTGCATTGCCGACAATACACATAGAAGTTCATTGATAAAAACGGCATGGGAATTCCCCACAGGGGAACCCCGAACCAAAAAAAAAAAAAAAAAAATGATGTGGGAGTCCCCCTAAATTCCATACAAGGCCCTTCAGGTCTGGTATGGATATTAAGGGGAACCCCAGCCAAAATTTAAAAAAAAATTGACGTGGGGTTCCCCCTAAATTCCATACCAGACCCTTCAGGTCTGGTATGGATTTTAAGGGGAACCCCGCGCCAAAAAAAAAAAAAAAAACGGCGTGGGGTCCCCCTAAAAATCCATACCAGACCCTTATCCGAGCACGCAACCTGGCAGGCCGCAGGAAAAGAGGGGGGGACGAGAGTGCGGCCCCCCCCCCCTCCTGAACCGTACCAGGCCACATGCCCTCAACATTGGGAGGGTGCTTTGGGGTAGCCCCCCAAAACACCTTGTCCCCATGTTGATGAGGACAAGGGCCTCATCCTCACAACCGTGGCCGGTGGTTGTGAGGGTCTGCGGGCGGGGGGCTTATCGGAATCTGGAAGCCCCCTTTAACAAGGGGACCCCCAGATCCCGGCCCCCCCCCTGTGTGAAATGGTAAGGGGGTACTTACCCCTACCATTTCACTAAAAAACTGTCAAAAATGTTAAAAATGACAAGAGACAGTTTTTGACAATTCCTTTATTTAAATGCTTCTTCTTTCTTCTTTCTTCCTTCATCTTCTTCTTCTTCTGGTTCTTCTGGCTCTTCTGGTTCTTCCTCCGGCGTTCTCGTCCAGCATCTTCTCCGCGGCGTCTTCTATCTTCTTCTCCTCGGGCCGCTCCGCACCCATGGCATTAGGGGGGAGGCTCCCGCTCTTCTCTTCATCTTCTTCTCTTCTTCATCTTCTTCTTCTTCTTCTTCTTCTTCTTCCTTCTTCTCTTCTTCTCTTCTTCCTGTCTTCTCCGGGCCGCTCCGCAATCCATGCTGTGGCATGGAGGGAGGCTCCCGCTGTGTGACGGCGTCTCTTCGTCTGACGGTTCTTAAATAACGGGGGGCGGGGCCACCCGATGACCCCGCCCCCCTCTGACGCACGGTGACATGACGGGACTTTCCTGTGGCATTCCCCGTGACGTCACAGGGAAGTCCCTCAAGTCACCGTGCGTCAGAGGGGGGCGGGGTCACCGGATGGCCCCGCCCCCCGTTATTTAAGAACCGTCAGACGAAGAGACGCCGTCACACAGCGGGAGCCTCCCTCCATGCCACAGCATGGATTGCGGAGCGGCCCGGAGAAGACAGGAAGAAGAGAAGAAGAGAAGAAGGAAGAAGAAGAAGAAGATGAAGAAGAGAAGAAGATGAAGAGAAGAGCGGGAGCCTCCCCTCATGCCATGGGTGCGGAGCGGCCCGAGGAGAAGAAGATAGAAGACGCCGCGGAGAAGATGCTGGACGAGAACGCCGGAGGAAGAACCAGAAGAGCCAGAAGAACCAGAAGAAGAAGAAGATGAAGGAAGAAAGAAGAAAGAAGAAGCATTTAAATAAAGGAATTGTCAAAAACTGTCTCTTGTCATTTTTAACATTTTTGACAGTTTTTTAGTGAAATGGTAGGGGTAAGTACCCCCTTACCATTTCACACAGGGGGGGGGCCGGGATCTGGGGGTCCCCTTGTTAAAGGGGGCTTCCAGATTCCGATAAGCCCCCCGCCCGCAGACCCTCACAACCACCGGCCACGGTTGTGAGGATGAGGCCCTTGTCCTCATCAACATGGGGACAAGGTGTTTTGGGGGGCTACCCCAAAGCACCCTCCCAATGTTGAGGGCATGTGGCCTGGTACGGTTCAGGAGGGGGGGGGGGCCGCACTCTCGTCCCCCCCTCTTTTCCTGCGGCCTGCCAGGTTGCGTGCTCGGATAAGGGTCTGGTATGGATTTTTAGGGGGACCCCACGCCGTTTTTTTTTTTTTTTTTGGCGCGGGGTTCCCCTTAAAATCCATACCAGACCTGAAGGGTCTGGTATGGAATTTAGGGGGAACCCCACGTCAATTTTTTTTTTAAATTTTGGCTGGGGTTCCCCTTAATATCCATACCAGACCTGAAGGGCCTTGTATGGAATTTAGGGGGACCCCCACATCATTTTTTTTTTTTTTTTTTTGGTTCGGGGTTCCCCTGTGGGGAATTCCCATGCCGTTTTTATCAATGAACTTCTATGTGTATTGTCGGCAATGCAATAGCCGCGGGTAGTTTTAAATGAGTTTTTTCCTTCCAAATGTCATTTTGCTGTCAGACTGTTCTAAACACGGGAAACATGCGCCCCTTTACAGGCATACTATAGACACCCCCCAGGTACGAAATTTAAAGGGATATTACACTTTTATTGTTCGACTTTAAGCATTAATAAAATCACTGCTCCTGAAAAAACGTCCGTTTTTAAAACTTTTTTTTGCATTGATCCATGTCCCCTGGGGCAGGACCCAGGTCCCCAAACACTTTTTATGACAATAACTTGCATATAAGCCTTTAAAATTAGCACTTTTGATTTCTCCCATAGACTTTTAAAGGGTGTTCCGCGGCATTCGAATTTGCCGCGAACACCCCAAATTGTTCGCTGTTCGGCGAACTTGCGAACAGCCAATGTTCGAGTAGAACATGAGTTCGACTCGAACTCGAAGCTCATCCCTACTAGGGACGCTATGTTCATCACAGCCTTTTTCTATAAACCGGCGATGTTTGCCGAATCGTTGTCGCAAAGGACAAATAGTGCGTCCAACATACAATAACTTGCATGGACATGTGAGGCAGTAAACAACGTAATCTGTTGAGCAATTGTAAAAACCTTCCAATTGGTAGGTTTTATCCTTATGTTGGAAACTGCGTTGGCCATGTTTTATAAAGGCACAGGTTTTACACAAGGCCTTATTACATCTATACATGCCAGTGAGTGGGATAAGACAAGGAACATTCTCAGGTTTAGTAGTTTTGAATCTGCTTGGTGCTAATTTGTTTTTTAGCGTTGGGGCCCTTCTATAAGTGACCTTTGGTTTATCGCCAAGGTCATTCTTAAGGAGGGGATCCTGTTTAAGGATTTTCCAATGTTTTTGGAATATAGATTCCATCTTTCTATACTTGTTGTGGTATCTGGTAATGAAGCGGACAGTACCGTGTTCAGTCTGTTTAGAAATTTTTTGTTGTTTATTTCCAGAGAGATAAGTGGCCTGTGCTTGGTCAACAAGTGTTTCAGGAAACCCCTTTTCCAGAAATTTGAGAAATTAAAGGAGTGGGTTACGGGTAGATTGTAGTCCATATACGTTTTTAGGTCTGCCCCATATTGATAGAGAATGTTTAGTAATTGGGTTGAATAAAACTTACGATCAGCAGGGCGTAGCCATAAAAGGTTGGATACTGAGAAAGGGTCATAGTCCACAGCTTCTATCATAACCCATAGAGGGATCTCTTTGGTAGATTGATATTTAGACAACTGTGCCAATTGGGCAGCCTTGTAGTAAGCCGTGAAATTAGGGAAGCCTGAGCCTCCACGTACAGTATCTTGGGTAGATATAGGGTTTGTTTAGGCAATCTCGGTTTAATCTTTCCCCAGGTAAATTGTCTTTCCCCAGGTAAATTGTATCATTTTCTGTTGTATGATTCCTAAAAAGTGAGCAGGAACAGATATCGGGAGGACCATTTTAATTATATTGATTTTTCCGAACCAGGAAATTGGGTTAGATGACCATCTCAACAACAGGTTTGTAATCTGTTTCAGTAAGGCTGGATAATTGGCTGCAAATAGATCTGAGATATTGTCAGTGAGCTGAATCCTTAAGTAAGGGAGATGATGTGGGGCCCACGTAAAAGGAAATGCCTCTTGTACCATAAGTAACTCTGCATCAGTTAATGAAATATTAAGTGCCTTGGATTTCTGAACATTAACTTTAAGACCTGAAATAGATGCAAATTTATTGAAGATGACCATAAGATTAGGAGCAGAAACTTGCGGGTATGATAAGAATAAAAGGATATCATCCGCAAATAAGCATAGTTTGTATTGATATCCACCTATTTCTATGCCTGTGACAGAAGGTTCAGTCCTGATTCGTTGTGCTAAATGTTCAATCAGCAGGGCAACCAGGAGGGGGGAGAGTGCACACCCCTGACGTGTGCCCCTTTCTATGTTGCACGTATCTGATTTGTAGCCCGCATACTTTATGTATGCCTAAGGCTTATTGTATAACGCAGAGACCCACTGCAAGAAGTGAGGGCCGAAGCCCCACTGCCGAAGAGTAAAGTGCATATAGGACTAGGATATAGTGTCAAATGCTTTTTTAATGTCTAGTGAAAGAAATCAGGATAGAATGCATCATTTCTTGGCAGCATGAGATAAGAGGACCACTCTGCGAATATTATCATTAGCTTGACAGACAGGAATAAATCCTGCTTGGTGACGATGGATGAGATTTCCAATACATTTGTTTAACCTAGAAGTGAGTATTTTAGCTAGAATCGTAATATCCAAATTCAACAGGGAAATAATTGAGATAATTTTTCCAAATAGTGTCATCTGTATAGGGTTTGGGAAGCATACAAATAATCGCTGTCAGAGTTTCCTGTCTAAAGGAGTGTCCTTTAAGGAGGGAGTTGAAGGCTTTGGCTAAAATTGGAGACAGAGGTACCGAGAATTTTTGATAATAGAGAGCAGAGAATCCATCGGGGCCTGGTCTCTTATTTAGTTTTAATGTTTTTATAGCGTTAGACACTTCATTAACCAAGATAGAACTCTCCAGCTGTTCTAATTTTGTTTAACCGGTTCAATACAGGGCATTTTCACCCCATTCCTTCCCAGACCAATTTTTAGTTTTCAGCGCTGTCGCACTCTAAACAACAATTGCGCGGTCATGCGACGTTGTACCCAAACAAAATTGACGTCCTTTTTTCCCCACAAATAAAGCTTTCTTTTGGTGGTATTTGATCACCTCTGCAGTTTTTATTTTTTGCCCTATAAACAAAAGAAGATCTACAATTTTGAAAAAAAACACAGTATTTTTTACTTTTTGCTATAATAAATATCCCACTTTAAAAAAAAAAAAAAAAAAAAATTTTCCTCAGTTTTGGCCGATACGTATTCTTCTACATATTTTTGGTAAAAAAAAATTGCGATAAGCGTATATTGATTGGTTTGCGCAAAAGTTATAGCGTCTACAAAATACGGGATAGATTTATGGCATTTTTAAAAAATATATATATTTTTTTTTTTTACTAGTAATAGCGGCGATCGCAATTTTTTTTCATGACTGCGATATTATGGCGGACACATCGGACACTTTTGACACAGTTTTTGGGACCATTCACATTTATACAGCGACCAATGCTATAAAATTGCATTGATTACTGTATAAATGTGACAGGCAGGGAAGGGGTTAACCACTAGGGGGAGACGAGGGGTTAAATGTTTCCTAGGGAAGTGATTCCAACTCTAGGGGGAGGGGACGCACAAGGGAAGGAGACCGATCAGTGTTCCTCTGTACTGGGAACACAGATCGGTCTCCTCTCAACTGACAGGACGTGGATCTGTGTGTTTACACACACAGATCCACGGTCCGGCCCGGTTAACGGGCAATCGCGGGTGCCCGGCGGACATCGCGGCCACCGGGCACACGCACTG